>JAMPIV010001130.1:75000-535105 GCA_024509875.1 Oreohelix idahoensis
ACTTGAAACTCACTGTCACTGTAATAATCTGCATTCCCGACAACTAACAAAAATTAATCACAAAAAAACACTGGACGGACACAGCCGATTTTTACAACTTGAGAGCTGCAAGACGACAGCACGCATGTTTGTATTGTATTGACGTATCTGGCCATGACCCCGATCCACACAAACCACTCTTCAAACGTAAAACCGAAAGGTGCCGCACGCATAGTGACGGAATTACCCGAGACACTTCGGGCGATTGCTACCAACCAAAAAAACTGCACTATAAAACGCGTCTGGGAAACTGAAACTAGATATACTCGTAGATCCTATGCGGGAAAATCTTTATCCTGATGCGTGTGGTACGAAAGCAGAACATTATAAGATAAATATTTTATAGAATAATACATTAAATTTTTATTTTCCTTCGGGCATAGGTGTGCGCAGCACGCACAGCACACATAGAGAATACGCCACTGCCCCCTTCACCTAATAGGCAATAATTTTAATTTTTTCTTTCAAACCTTTAGCATGGTGACGGTATATACTAGTATTATTAATGGACTGGTATGTTACTTTGTTAGCATTGCTTACCTCTTTTATGAGTAATTATTTTTGATTAATGTATATTAGTATTTTTTTCGGGTCCCCTGGGGCAAACTTTGGGATTGTTTGGCAAGGAAGAACATTCCAGCACCTCTGATTCATGCTATACAGAGCTTCTACAAGTCTTGCAGAAATTATGTGAGGACAGCAAACCATAAGTCAGAAGAGTTCAGGACCACCACTGGTGTAAGACAAGGTGATATTCTGTCACCTTCCCTTTTCATACTCCTCATGGACGATGTCATTAAGGCATGTAAGGAGAGAACAAGAAAGTATTCAGTGGGGTACTGGAAAATGAGACAGGTCTGTATTTCGGAGCTGGCATTTGCTGATGATGTTGCCCTGATTGCTAAATCAGAGGCACATCTCCAATTCAACCTGCAAGTCTGGAAGGAAGAGCTGGAGAGGAGAGGGATGGTCATAAGCAGCTCTAAAACAAAATCCATGGTGATATCACGAGAAGAAAGAAGACATCAGATTAAGCTGGGAGAACAGGTCCTGGAGCAGGTAGACCACTTTAAATACCTCGGAGCTATTATTGACCGAAAGGGAGGCATCAAAGAAGAGCTGGCCACTCGAAAAGCAGCAGCTGGGAGACTTTTTCAGGCCATAAATCGAGGATTCCTCAGCAAGAGAGAGGTTGGTAAGAAAACGAAGATGGCTGTATACCGCTCCACCTATGTCCCAGTCTTGACATATGGATGCGAGTCATGGGCAATGGCTACAACCCACAAAAGCCAGACCCAAACCTCAGAAATGAGGTATCTGAGGAAGGTGGTTGAAGTAACAAGAAGAGACATGGTACGCAACCAGACGATACGTCAAGGCCTTAAATCCCACCCCCTGCAGACCCAAGTAGAACAGTCCCAACTAAGATGGTTTGGCCATGTCTGCAGAATGGGAGAAGATCGGCTACCACGACAAGCATGGGAAACAAAGAGCCAAGGATCCAGACCCCCAGGACGACCCAGAGTCCGCTGGGAGGATAACATTAGACAATCTTTGAAGGACCGAGGACTAGAATGAAACCAGGCCAGAAGGAAGACAGCCGATAGGATAGTCTGGCGCTCTCTCTTCCAAACCTCTACACCTCACGGTAGAAGGGGAACGACTAAGTAAGTAAGTATTTTTTTCATTATTATTAAGGTAAACACAAGAAACACATTTTATTGACAAATCTATTAATTTTTTAATGTTTTTTAAACTTATCCACGGGCCCCCTAGAGCTCCGGACCATTAGGCTTCAGCCCACTTAGCCTAGTGGATAATCCGGCCCTGCAACCAAGACGTTACAAACTTTCATAAATGAGTGCTTGCGTAGAACAGAAAGGTTTGAAAAAAGATGATAAGATCTCAGTAAATAGGATGATAAGATCAGTAAATAGGAAAGGAAATAGGTTCAAAGATATTTGTGGTTTTAAGGACCTTCATCATTGCACACTGAAAACTCCATCAGTGCTCCGATCTCCTCCCTTAGATCACACAAGGAAAATCTCAGCCCAGTGCATGAAATCCGTGGCACCGGCGAGGATTCAAATGTGTGTATACAGAAATCACCATTCTATGAATATTTGGTGGGTAGGTTTCCTAATTTTTAAATTTTTCCAGGGCAGTGGATTTCTGATGATATGTCGTTGCTACTGGTGGCAGACTGTAACGGCCCGCCCGTTCCTCTGACTATGCCAGCAGTGGAATGCTGCATGGGCAACAGCTTGACCTCTTTATCCAAGTGCCCAACCTCGTGCCAATGAAACTTGTTTCAGAAATGACTCAAAGGGAAGATAGATAGGACTCAAAATTTTTAATCACCCTTCGCAGCTGGCCGATTGCGTCGTCCGAGACGTACCCCATTCGAATCCGCAGTAAGAGAATACCATTTCTAGTATTTTTCTGTTGTCTAGTGCTCCATTTATGTCTGTCTTTGTTTCTTTCTTTCTGTGTTACGGGTGTCTACCATTTATATATTTTAGCTTATTATTTACTGTTCGCACGCCTCGAATTTCCCAATAAACGTTTTTCTGAATGAATGGGTACAATATACAAGAAGAGAGAGAGAGAGAGAGAGAGAGAGAGAGAGAGAGAGAGAGAGAGAGAGAGAGAGAGAGAGAGAGAGAGAGAGAGAGAGAGAGAGAGAGAGGAAGGGCAGAATGTTAGACAAGTCTGCGTGCCCAATTTTAAATACTTTAAAAACATGTTTACCTCTGAGTTTATTGCTGTGTTCACACCTGCGTTACTTAAACCAGCAAATGCTGTTTTGTATTATTCATATTATCTTCTGCCATCAACCAAACAGTATTAAGGCCTTTGTCTTGTCTTGCGTCATTTTGCCTGCACTGGTGAATAGGAAAGTTGTACAGGTGATTGGTCTATTAAAAAGCTTGTGTCGTTTCTGGATTCTATATTTCATAGCTGCGTGTAGTGTAAGAATTATCACCTCCAATGCGGCACTGTGTCCTTTCAAGATTCACTCTCGCAACGAGGTAATGTCATCGTTAGGAAGGTCCCTGGTTCGAATCCATAGTAATCCTCTCACTTATGTTACTTTTATGCTACCTAGGTCCGACTTCGAAACCTGGTAGCGTCACGCTCCAGTATACCCAGCTGTAAATGGGTACTTGACGCTGCTCATAAGTTAGAGAAGGCAAATACCCTAAAGACGGTGAGGACGGGAACCGATCGCCCCAACTTATAAAGCTGCGATGTAGTATATGTAAATTCTCTAACACTTCCTTCTCCGGCGGCAGTATTCGCTATAGCACTACACTTACGTTCTCTGGCTCATGGAAGGGAGGAGTTTACTCCAAAGAAACTGGGCGAAACTGTAAATAAGAAACGAAAAAACGACGAAAGCTTTTTTTCCCTCGGCTTTATAGATGTTAATAATTTACTTTATTGAGTCTGAGCAAATGACTGTATGTTCACCCGAGAGTCATTGTGCTCTATGGGAAGCCTCTACACCCAACGGTAGAAGAGGTATTAAGTAAGAAGAAGAAGAAGTGTCTTATCTAACACGGAGATGGCTGTATTCCGCTCTACTTATGTTCCAGTCTTGACTTACGGATATAGGTCATGCAATGTCTCCAACCTACATAAGTCTGCTACAAAACTCAGAAATGAGGCATCAGAGGAAGGTGCTCAAAGTAACAAGAAGGGATATGGTCCGCAACCAGACGATACGTCACAGCCTCAAAACCCTGCTCCTGCAGGCCCGAGTGGAACAGTCCCAGTTACGATGGTTTGGCAATGTCTACAGAATGGAAGAAGACCGGCCACCACGACAAATATGGGAAACCAATGGTTAGGAATCCAGACTTCCAGGAAGACTCAGGAGTTCGCTGGAAGGACAACATCAGACAATCCCTGAAGGACCGAGGACTGGACTGGAACATGTCCAAAAAGAAGCCAGCGGATGGGATAGTATGGCGCTCTCTCCTGCAGATATCTACACCCCAAGGTAGAAGAGGAACGACAATGTAGGTAAGTAATGTCTTATGTATCAGAACACTTTCGACTAGTATTATGGTACTGTTGCGTAGCAAATATATTGTTGCGTGGTATTTACGTTGTTGGATAAATGTTCCGTGGATTATTATTTGCCAAACAAGGTTGAGGGTGTCATATTTAATGCTGGCACTTGAAGCGTGGTGTATCACCCTCAGACACCAGGGATGATAAAGGCGTAATACTATGGTGTCTTTAGTCTGGTATGTATGAATGATGTGAGTGTGGAGTTCAACAGCTACAGTTTCAAACAGGGACGTCACATCGACTGATAACGTAAAAAGTCAAGGAATCTTTAAACAGCAAGTGACGTTTTCATAATGTATTGTGGACGCCACAATGACGAGGTGCATAGACATTAATATGCAGATACATTACGTGTACGGTAGAACAGTCATCATTACATTGACATAGTCAGCACAACACTGGATAGCAGACAGCATCATAATAATGGTGAATCATATGAATATCAGTACATCATAACCAGCTGTACATGTAGTCAGGGGAAACCTCCATCCCTTTCCATAATAGCCGGAAGATATCCGTAGGAGATCAAATCCCTTCTCCTTTATCTGACCTCAGCAAGACAAGCATATCTTCTGAAGTACATAACAATGTCCTCAAAGTTCCTTTAGTCAACAAAGGTATCAAACCTAGATCGAGCAGCAGAGTTCAACAAGTAAATAGTCCTTAGGACATGCATCAACCCGATGCATAACAATGTACGTGATTCGTGAGCTGAGAAACTTCTCATAACGTAGACTCTTCAATAAGCAGGCTACAAACAATGTCAATCTCGAAAGATGGCGATAATGTTATTCAAAATGTCATTACCTTTTCTTCAGGAAATAAACCACATAACTCACACGCCTCCAGGCGCTTCGAATCACAAGAGAGATATCATCTCAAAGGAACAAACAATGTATAGAGGACTCCATTTCCTGATAGAATAAGCACAGACGCTGGCAAAACAGGCGTCTTGCTCTCGAACGAATCTGCCACAGACTGCTCCAGACTGCCCGGGCGGAAACCCGTTCAGCCAACAACCAAAAACTTCAGACATGCGCAGAAACGCGCGATTCGAATACAGTTCAGATAATATACGAAGATAGTACCTTCTCGATCGAGCCTTAAAAGGATAGGAATCCGAAACATTGCAAGTTGCCAAATGTTATCAAGAAAAGTGGGCCCGAGCGCTCCATACATGGACATGACTTAAGATCGCTCCATATATGGACATGACTTAAGATCGCTCAAACAAACTTATCGGCAATTGAACGCCAACGAGAAACCAAAACTGTTGTAAGTAAAAGTGACATACAATTACACGAGTTATTTCCCTTTGCATAAGAAAAATATAAAGTACACAGAATACGTTGCGACATTCTTGCGCAACAGGTACCAGTTTAGTTGCGGCGTAATTCTGAGACCAGTCATTCAGAGTTTAAAGAAAAAGGAATTGAATATTTGAAACGGAGACCTGATGAGCTCTTTACAAATTTTTTGTTACAGCTTTTCAAACTAGACATGAAAAAGCTACTGAAGCATCTTAAGTTATCGTCATTGTATTCTTCACCGCCACGTGTGACAAAATGTCATGTTCGTCCATTTTGTCTGCCCTTTTTTTTTTTTCTTTTTTTTTTTTTTTTGCTATATTCCTCTCCGTCCTTATTTGTGGGTATTATCTTTTTTGCCGGGTGTACACTGCTCGCAGAAAACACCAGGTTTATGAATTAACAACGCATGGCATGTTTATCTCTTAATTGTGGAAAGTTAGCGCTCCTCGAAGCTAGATGATAACAGATTATGGATTAAGGAAACACCCGAATCACCTGGTCGCTTTATCTTAAAACATGGAAGGGATAGTCGTTTACAAGACAACTTGTTTGTTTAATCTGTCAGGGGTAATCAGAGCGAGACTGCTGACCTTTGCTTCTGACAATACAGACCGGAATATGTGACGCAAGTAATAACAGCGATACAGGCAGATTGCAAAACTCTCCCACATGTCCTAACCTTCGTTCGCCTCGCCTAAACAGAGACAAGGGACTGGTGTACATTGTTAGTACAAGTTAATTTGTCTGTCACAATCTTCTTCTTCTTCTTCTTCTTCCGTCCTTAGCCACAGACCGTCAAAGCAGTCAGTGG
Organism: Oreohelix idahoensis; assembly: GCA_024509875.1. Classification (NCBI taxonomy): domain Eukaryota; kingdom Metazoa; phylum Mollusca; class Gastropoda; order Stylommatophora; family Oreohelicidae; genus Oreohelix; species Oreohelix idahoensis. Next base: position 81,241 of record JAMPIV010001130.1, read on the forward strand.
CCATTACGCCTAGTGGCGTCTTAGGGCAACAGCAGATAGGTTTTCTTTGCCATTGTTTCCCATCACGCCTAGTGGCGTCTTTAGGGCAACGGCAAATCAATCCATTTGCTGTTGTTTCCGTAATCGAAGTGACTGGCAAACGGGTGATCAGCCCGTTGTGTGTCACAATCTTATGATTACCTAATTTGTTCAGGCCAAGGTGGAATGAGGAGGCAGATAAATATTGTGGAATTAGGGTAGGGCAGATCACATAATCATTTCTGGCGATACAAATAATTAGAGAAAGTATACATCTATTTTCAACAACAACCCTTCCAAAATGATATAAGACTCGTAGGTAAATTATACAAATTAAGACACACTACGGTGGTCATTGGCTAAAACCGTAAATTAAGCTCAAAATTAAATTTCGCGTGGGCGAAATTTTCGGATATAAAGACTCGCAAGTGAAAGATTCCATTTTTCGTCACGGTGACCAGAGGCCAGAAAGTAGAAAGTTTTCAATGTACGACGTGATAAATATTAGGGGTAACTTTGTGAAATTACAAACATAAATTTCTGTAAAAATATTTATGGTCACGATTCCAACGAATCTTCCTCATGTGTTAAAGGTTGGATTTGTAGATTAGCAAATATCAGTAATTCACCTGAGAAAACTGCACCCCACAGCTGCAGTAAAACACTATCAACCAATTTATGGTGAAGTGTTTGCATTCCCTTCACGAAGGGATGAGTCATATATCTATATATATATAATTGTACATGTATATTTAAACATGTATGATAATAATTATTTATGTCAAGCGAAAATTACAATTTTGGAAAACTCTTTATATTGTATAATGAAATGTGTCAACATTAGGAAAATCTGCATAATTCAGTGAACCAATATTTTCCAAATGACCACAGCATGATGTTACAAAATCATGCATGTGTGAAAGATCCATTAAAAGTGCACGACAGGCCAGTAGATTTTAATGTAACAGAGCATGAAAACGTCATTGATATCGTGTCAGATTCCACATTGCAACTAACCTTTTAAAAGCTACCACTTGTCGAGTTTTGGTGTAGTATCAAAGAAGAATATCCACAATTCTATGAAAAGGCTATTAAAATAGTCCTCCCTTTTCCAACACAAATCTGTGTGAAGCCGGATTTTCTTTATATACTTCCACCAAAACAACGTATCGTAGCAGACTGAATGCAGAAGCAGATATGAGAATCCATCTGTCTTCTATTAAGCTAGAAATTAAAGAGATTTGAAAACATGCAAAACAATGCCAATCTTTGCACTAAATTTTTTTTTAAATATAGTTATTTTTCATTTTTTTAATGTTATTTATGTTAACTTATAATATTATCATATTAAAATAAACTAATAAATAAATATTTTTAAATGTCGCAATTTTAATGTCTAATTCGGTAAATATCGATAGATATAACCCACATAAACAAAACCTTTTTAGGGGTCCTCAATAATTTCTAAGAGTGTAAAGGGGACATGAGATCAACAAGTTTGAGAAACGCGGCAATAGATCACAATTTCTGCATCTCGCTCTCTGAGTACGGGCGTGTATGTGCTCACCCTCTCTATTTTGTCTGAAAGTAATGAACGCGCGTGTGTGCTCTCCCTCTCAACTGTCTCTAAAAGAAAATCAGAACCGTAACTTGAGCAGCCTGGTTAGCATCATACTGCATGATTTTATCTTTCCTCGGCTGTAGATTCTGCCAGATCAATAATCCCTGAATACATCTGCAGACAAGAGATTTATGCAGCTACGTCAAAAGCTCAATTGGCAGGTGTCTATGTCAGACTGACTTTGACGCTACAACCATATTTTCTTCCTTAATGTTTATAACATCTACACATAAATAATTGTCTAAATAAAATGCATCTGAAAAGAACAATGAAAAATACTGCCATCTTTTCCCGAAAATACGCGAAAGGCACGCAGTGCACAGTGAAATCTAAACTGAACACCGATTTAAATGACACGCAGGCCTTTCAAGATTTCGTGGTAGCGTTGACCATAAGACATAGAAAGTTTGGCTATGAAGATCTAAGACAACTGAAATGGAACGGAAAGGAGTGAAATGCCCACATGAGAATTAGTTCCGTCATCGGGATATGCAGCAGACAGAGCACAACATAACTGTTTCCTGCCATGTTTTGGCGGATTGATTGCTCGTTAATATATAGCTTAATTTTTAATTAATTAATTAATTAATTAATTAATTATTTTAGCTTCTGTCCTTTAAATATACTGAAAATGAAAAGAATAAACAAATCGGCCAGCATACACGCCAACCTCAGATTGGGCGAAATGATGCTCTCACAACAAGCAGAAGAGAAAAGAAGCCCCCACATCAAGCAGAAGAGAAAAGAAGCCCCCACAATAAGCAGAAGAGAAAAGAAGCTCCCACTACAAGCAGAAGAAAAATGAAGCCCCCATAACAAGCAGAAGAGAAAGGAAGCTCTCACCACAAGCAGAAGAGAAAGGAAGCTCTCACAACAAGCAGAAGAGAAAGGAAGCTCTCACAACAAGCAGAAGAAAAAAGAACCTCCCACAACAAACTGAAGAGAAAGGAAGCTCTCTGTTGCTGTCGTTTTTGACGGAGTCATATAGGTAAATCTATTTAATACTTTGGTTGTAAAACTTTGTTGGTCAAAGTTGGATAATTGGGTATTAACTTCTATGACAGGTTGTTTAAATGGTTATCATCTCTTTCTTTCAATCGTTGTCGTTGATCTGTCTGAACGATGCTCATTTTTTTGCTGTCTAGGCATGCGCAGAGTTCTGGGCGCGAACTGTGACTTCCGTCATCTAGATTGTGATCTGGGCTGTCGGACGACGATGTCCGTTGTGTTTTCCTCTAGATCATCATGGGGATTGAAAAGTTTCGATATGACTGAAATGTCAATGTTTTCCCCAGTGATTGTTTGTTAAAGGTGTATCCGGAAGATTCTGTATGAAGGTAAATGACATTTTTATTACTATGCCTTTGGCTGCAGAACATTTTAAATTACCTATCTGTCGAGTGAAGCTCACAGATCTTGAGAGACAGAATTTCTTCTTTGCTTCTAGTTCTAGCCAAATGAGACTATATGTTTTCAAGTGAACAGAAGCCTAATGATGATGATAAGTTATTGTGGACGCCACAGGTTGGCGGTATATATATATATATATATATATATATATATATATATATATATATATATATATATATATATATATATATATATATATATATATATATATATATATATATATATATATATATATATATATATATATGTTTAGCATGGTTTAATCGTGCCTGCTAAAAAAGGATACACAGCTGTCTACATATTGAGGCCCTGTATTACGGCCAATATTTTAGCAAGAGGAAATATACCTGGCGAGCTATGCCAGTTGAATAACAGCCTTATGTATTATTGCTACGCAATTTAGGAGCTCGTTTGTTGAACGACAGAGCTAATTAAGTACCTGACGCGCTGAGTCAATGGTACGGAAGCTACATTACATATTGTAACATTAGGACAGATGATGTTTGATGTATGATGCAAGCCTTTGATTACCAGACATTTAACATTCATTTATTATCTATGTGAAGTCCTTGATCTCGTCGATTTGACTGTCCTGTTGATGCTACTGTCAGTTTCGTAAATAAATGTTTGAAACGTGCCAGCAGTCTTCGATTCATCATTGACTACTGCATGTGAGTGTATGGGTGCATTACTGACTTTACTAAGAGCTTCAAGCATTCGTGTTTTCGTCTACACCCACACTCAGCACATCATAATACCAATATCACAGATCTACAACATGTACGCTGTTTACTGTGAGTGATCATAGTACCCCTAGCAGTGCCTCACTCTGGTGGCCGTTACATTCCTGGCCGTTACATTTCTGGTGACCTACATCGATACCGCAACATTACATAGTCCAGGTGATAAACGACACGTTCACTCTGCCAGCTTTCACATCACTCTTAAACAGTACGTTACATTTATGGTGGCCGTTACAAAACAGACGGTTACACTCTCACAACAAGCATGATAAGAATCTTTTTCTTATTAATGATGTCCACCAAAAGATAAATATAAGTGGATGGAAGCAGACATCATCATCATCAGTTGATAAACTCTTAATACAAGACCCTTGCCCTGAGCAAGAGACATGCTGAGAAATCTGAAGCTCGCTCGAACATCACCAGAGCTACATGCTGTGTTGTTGTATTGCTTGTGGTTTGAGTATAGAATGTCAACTTGACCTACGCAGTGGTGTGTAGACATAGATGGAGTGTATAATGTGCGAATGATAGGAAGAGTTCGTGGTGTTGACAAATGTTCTTTTCTCACACTCATGTATGGCTGGAAGTCATCGACACCGACGACTGTGTACCTTTACTAAAGTTTAATTGGACGTACACACTCGACAGCACAGATAGTGACAAATCACAGGTTGGCATAATACATCATGGTACAGTGGATAAATGGTCTTGCAATGTTATGTTACATGGGCACTCATGTAGAATAATAGTATAATGGACTGTCAGTAGCCAAGCACTCAGTATTGCCCATATATATATATCAACTGAGTTTACTGACAAAGCACGTCAGATTATAAACAATATCCAAGATGGCTTCTAGACCTAATCTCGTCTAGCGAAGATTCCTTAACATAATGTCCAGCACAGATTTTTCCATATAATTATATTGAACCGCTAGCAATGGGTTCTCATGTGTAGCAGTGATCTCTGGACTAATCAAGCGATAATACGGGCATCCCCTTTTCTCTTCTTGAAAGTCACTACATGTTTGGTTCCAAGATGGCTTCACTCGTGAGCTGTCACTCACGTTTGGATACAGATAATGAATCTGTCCTAAAGTTAGTCATTCATTAAACATTTCATTGCTCTGTAGATTTGATCATGAACAATTGACTGCATTCTACAGGAAATAGTGCTGCTAGGAATCAGAATCGTTTTTTTTCATCTAGTTAGATGTATCCTCTCAGACGTACAAATCATCCCTATCGAAAAACGGTGGCTTCGTACGAGAGTTCAAAAGAGTATCTTTATTACCTTGGTTTTCAGAAATATGATTTTGCCATTCCTTGGCAATAAGAATGAACACTGGGGTAAAGCATACACGATAGGTCTAGATGACTATCACTTTCCCCAAAAACCACTGAGATCACTTTTTTCCCGGCGTCCAGCCGACATAGAAAAACACAGCCCATCATCAGGGCGAAGCCAAAACACACCTCTTTCGCGACACATCCGCCGAACAGCCTTTGACCTCTCTAGAGACAACAGAACATATAGTTCGACTTAGATATGTAAAGATATACAGATATAAGACAGATTCGTCCTACACAGACAAACAATACACATAAATTCAGGCCATAGATATTCTGAAGCAAGAACAATCTATTACTACCCAAACAAAGAATAAATCGCAGTAAAACTGGATTCATCCGCGGAGTTCGATCGAAGGAGACGACCCAACTTTCAAGGGAAGTAACTCAATAATGACTTTCCCTTAAGCACTAAAAAATATCTATTTTGTTTACAAAATATTTGCGAACATAACAAGTATACCAATGTATAATATTGTAAGATATCAAAGACTGCACGTAACAAAGCAGAAGGGAAAAGAAGCTCTCAAAACAAGCAGAAGAGAAACGAAGCCCTCCCAACAAGCAGAAGAGAAAATAAGCTCTCACAACAAGCGGAAGAGAAAAGAAATCACCACAACAAGCAGAAGAGAAAAGAACATCTCACAACAAGCAGAAGATAAAAGAAGCCCTCACAACAAGCAGAAGAGAAAGAAGCTCCAACTACAAGCAGAAGAGAAAAGAACCTCCCACAACAAGCAGAAGAGAAAAGAAGCTCTCACAACAAGCAGAAGAGAAAAGAAGCCCCCACAACAAGCAGAAGAGAAAAGAAGCCCCCACCACAAGCAGAAGAGAAAAGAAGCTCCCACAACAAGCAGAAGAGAAAAGAAAACGAAAGAAACACAAAGGAAAAAAAGCAGCTGCGGGCTATCACCGCTGTGGCGCTTTCCCATAGTCAGTTAAGACTGAAGGGGTCTACTACTACACTATAGGACGGTGTGAAAAAAAAATCGGAAAAAGGTGACTCGTCTTATGGGGACAAAAGACAAAGAAAATAGCCAACGTTACGACCACAAGGTCTTAGTCAGGGAAAGGCTAGATAGGACACATAAGAACCTAAATAAATAATAAAAATTAAAAAAAGGGACTTCCCTAAAGGCATTGAAGTCCTGACACTTTTGCTGTCCGCGAACAGACGAGCGTGCCCGGAAAAGGAAATGACTGCCCCTACCGGATGTAAACAGTACATACTAAGAAACTAAAAAACGAAACTGAACAATAAACTACCCAAACGTAATATTAGTGGGGACTGGAAATAGAAGAGGACAGAATGAGTTGGAGATAACTAAATATGAAATAATAAAAAAAAGACACATTGAAAACATTGTATTATAGAAAAATTGGATAATAGTGGAAAAGGTCAAAATATAACAAGAGGAAAGGGTGACCTCAGACAAAGGCGTGTAGGGTGTTAAGACCAGCTGGTTTTAGACACCCCATGCGGTGGATAAGATGGTTCTCAAGCTGTTCTCGTCTAGCAGTGTCAAAGGAGCAGGATCTGATCACCGTGACCTGGATGTCGATGGGACCATTGTGGTCAGGACTATTAAAGTGTATGGCAACTGGTGTGGATTTTTACTGAGAGATGTCATTCAGGCGCTGGCTGAATCTGTCCCCACTCTAGGAAATATTCTGTATTTGTCTGCGTCTACAGAGAGATGCCCCAAGTAGTTCCCGAAGGTCTCTGAAGAGACACAGAAAGAATAACAGTAATGCTCCCCAATGGGGCTGGCTTATCTGAGCGTGTAAAACAAACCCTTACAGAAACCTTCGCAACAAGAGCACATGAATGCTCTTTTGTACACTGCTTGCAAAGAGGCCAGCTGCAAGGATGGTTACATACTATATAAAGAACGAAAAGAGAAATGATAATACTACAGAGATACATAAAGGTACATCGCATACATAAGGATTATACTTCTCAATAAATCCGATGACGCAATTTCTCGACATTTCTAAAGTTGTTATAGGATTGCCAAATTCTAAGAAACGGTAATTTTTTTTTTTTTGTTTTTTTTTTTTGTTCTTCCATTTGTTTTCAAAATTATTCCGGCCACAATTTTTTTTTTTCCCCCCCCCCCCCCCCCCCCCTTTTTCCCCCGGTAAAAGCTGAGCAAAATGCGCTGAAGGTGGGTGGGACATAACATTAAAGCAATCATTTCAAACAATGCAGAATCTGTTGAAGAATCTCCAGGTAGAGAAAACAGAGTCAAATCCTTTTTAATGTTTGTGTGTGTGCGTGTATATATATATATACAAGTTTCTTAAGATATGAACATGTTACTGAGGAAGAATAATGGGTAGTTTTATGTTTGTATTCTTTCTTTTCAAGTCTACGGTAGTCAGATATAGAAACAAAGTCACGTTAAGTTATGACAAGCAAATTTAAAATGTAAATACCAAAAATGTAAATAAATAATACAAAATGAGTAAACAAAATTATTAAACCTCAAACTGTTCTCAGAATCATGAGATCGTGTACAGACGGATAAGACATCGTGCAAGTATCACTAATAACTAGCAGTATATGGAATAATGACTAACAGAATGTGTGCTTAATTGTGTAACTGTCCGACTAATAACTAACAGTACATGTACTTAGTTGCGTAACTGTCCGATTAATGACTTACAGTAATTGTACTTGGTTGTGAAAGTGTCCGACTAATGACTAACAGAATGTGTGCTTAATTGTGTAACTGTCCGACTAATAACGAACAGTACATGTATTTAGTTGCGTAATTGTCCGACTAATGACTTACAATAACTGTACTTGGCTGTGCAACTGTCTGACTAATGACTAACAGAATTTGTGCTTAATTGTGTAAACTTCCTGAATTGTCCGACTTATGACTGACAGTAACTGTAATTGGTTGTGTTACTGTCCGACTAATGACTAACAGAATTTGTGCTTACCTATGTAACTGTCCGAGTAATAACTAACAGTACATGTATTTAGTTGCGTAACTGACCGATTAATGACTTACAGTAATTGTACTTGGTTGTGAAAGTGTCCGACTAATTGTGGCGTGAGGTTTTATTTGGCTCACAGAAATAGAATTTCTGCAGAAAATGGTGAAGTCCCAGTGTCTGAGAGGACTACTGGTATCACAAATTAGTTACGGCTGTGAATGATCTGATCTCGAAACAATAGTAGAGAGGAGACCGACATAAAGTGCCACCTCCGCTGTGTAACTAACTGTGATATTAAAAAAACAAGGAAACAGAGTTTACTTAACAATGATAAAATTGACAAGTCGTTCAAATACAATTTCCTTATTATTTATTTAGTATATACACTATCTACTCTTGTGCTGAAGGGTGAATGTTGAAAATGGAATGTAATGAATTTGTAAGTTTACATATGATTTACAAATATTTATATTTATATAGATATGTAAATATATTATAACAAGTTTTCCAATTATAGGAACACAAATTATATCAGCTGTGCTGTTATTCAATTATAGTACATGTATCAGCTGTGCTGTTAATTAAGGATATAACGTTTATCAGCTATACTGTTATTTACGTATAATTTATCCACTATGATCTTATTATTGTCTCTTGCTACGCTAATTCACGTTTTCTTCATTGACTTAGATTTTGCTCACAATGTCGACAGAAATGGTACTAATGTGTACTCATCTCTTAGAAGTGCTGTCCTTCTTGGTTTGGTTGACACAAAACACCAGCTGTTGATCGTTTCGTTTGCCCACCCAAGACTGAGGGGGACTAAAGATGTAGAGTCTTGACAACCTCTATGCTCCTGCGGAGTTCCAGGCAGCTGGATTGACGACCCACGATCTCAGTTTTTTATGACACGTATAAAACCTGTAACAAGCAAAAATAGGGGCTAATTTATGTCCTCAAGCCCACCTACTTCTATTGTATATGATATGAGCGTGTCTCAGTGTCTGCATGTAGGATGAATGACAACATGGCTCAGTATGATTTAGCAATAGCGAGACAAGACAGGTGTCTACTTGCAAAACATTCTTTCTGATAAACTAATACATGGATATCATTCAATAATATAAATTCAATGCATGAATACATTCAATAATATAAATTCAATACATGAATACATCCCATAATATAAATTCAATACATGAATACATCCAATAATATGTACACCTAGGTGTGATACAACCATTTCCTTCCCCCTATAATATACCAGGCCCTCTCTGACAAGTGCTATAATATATCCTAACAATAACGTTATGTTCTTATGATAGGAGTATATGCGACGAGGACTGTATGGTGATATATCAGGTTGGAGTTATATGGGACAATAGTTTGGAGTTAGACGAGACAATAGATTAAGTCCTAACAAGGACTGTTTTGGTTATATTGCAGTTGGTCTGAGATAATAGATTGAAGTTATAGGAGACAATAGATTGAGTCCTAACAAGGACTGTTTGGGCTATATTGCAGTTGGTCTGAGATAATAGAGTGAAGTTATAGGAGACAATAGGTTGAGTCCTAACAAGGACTGTTTTGGTTATATGGCAGTTGGTCTTATATGAGATAATAGACTGAGGTCATGTGAGACAATAGATTGAGTTATAGGAGACAATAGATTGAGGTATGAGTCCTATTAGTCTTCGTCTATTCAATCATAATAGGAAATACAATCATTATACTTAATTCCCCCAAGATACAATCAGTAACCTGATAGGTAGTATAAATGACACACAACAAATACCAACATTATAGACCTGCTGAAAGCCTATTTTCCTAAAGGTTATCGTAAATATATTTACCCTCTAAGATTCAAACCGGCCAGATTTTGACTCGACTTAGCAAAGCAGGCTGCAGGTCATTGCACTCCAGGTAAGCTATAAATCAAGGTGACAGCTTCTCCTCTTCAGTCGGTCGGTATCTCTGGCGTCGTGTCGGTGATGTGTGATTATGCATAAAATCCGCCCGATTATATAGGTAGGTGAATTCTTAAGCAAGGCTTTTGGTTGGTTCCTGGCGGAGCAAGCTGATTGGTTTCCTGCAGTTTAGTACCTGGTCTCATACAGCCTAATTTTATTCAGTTTTATTCCGCCATCTTGCGTGAACAAGATGGCCGTTAATTTATTCTGTCCCAGAGACTGGTGAACGTTGCTCGTTGATTGGTTGAAGCAAATTTGTATCTCGACATTGTGATTAACAAAGTAGTGGGTTACACTCGTTTCACGACATAGCCCCCTCCTTTCCTAGCTGGGGCTTGTCATAGCTGACGTGTAAACCCCTGCTGTGGTTAATTTATTTGCGTCTGTCCTTCCAGAGTACTAGGGTGTCGACTTAAAAAATCAGCTCCTACATTGTCTCTTCCAGGAATGTAATTCACGGTAAAGGAATAAGGCGCAAGAAGCAGACTTCACCTTAACAATCTCGAATTTAACTTTTTAGATGCAGCCAAGAATGTTAAAGGCTGATGATCGCTTTGGACAATGAAGTGTGTCCCATCCAAGTAAGGTGAAAATTTGTTGATGGACCAAATTAGAGCTAAACATTCTTTCTCTATGGTCGAGTAGTTCAACTCAGCTGCATTCAGCTTCCTACTGGCGTAGGCGACTGGTAAAAGTTCCTCCGGCTGGGCTTTTGATTTCTGCAAGAGAGTTGCACTAATACCTATACTGCTAGCGTCCGTCCTTAATACAAATTCCTGTGTGATATCTGGTAGTGTAAGGATTGGTTTGCTGGTGAGTTTTTCTTTTAGCTCTGTGTAAGCTTTTTCACAATCAGCATTCCATTGGATTTTATCAGGCTGTCCTTTCTTCGTTAAGTTAGTTAACGGTGCACACAGAGAGTTAAAGTGGGGTATGTACTTCTGATAGAACCCACATAATGACACGAATGATCTCACATCTTTCTTCGTTTGAGGTCTGGGTGCCTTCTTTAACTTCTCTATATTCTTTGGGTCAGGAGACACATGACCTGTAGAAATAGTGTGACCTAAGAATTCCAACTCCTTACAACCGATATAGTACTTGGTTGGACGTGCAGTCAATCCAGTGGCTCTCAGTATGTCAAACAACATGGAGAGCGCTACTATATGCTCTTCAAATGTGTTTGTAGCAACAAGAATGTCATCCATAAAGTTAGTGATATGGGGATTTTGTAGAGGTTCCAGTAATTTCCTCATCATTCTTGAAAAGATACTTGGAGCATTTTTCAGCCCAAAGGGTAGTACATTAAACTCGTAGTGTCCGTCTGATGTACTGAATGCCAGCATTTTCCTAACTTCTGGTTTCACTGGTATTTGGTAGTATCCCTTGCTTAGATCTACCTTCGATAAATACCCAGCCTTACTCAGTGTAGAGAACAGCTGGTTGGTGTCAGGTAATGGGTCCACCTGAGATTCTGTGATCGCATTAAGCTTCCGGTAGTCAATACATAACCTGTGTTCACCACTCGGTTTTCTCAATAGCACCACACTTGAGCTATAGGGAGAGTCTGACTTCGAGATAATTTTCTCCTTCAACAGATAATCAACTTCCTCCCTTAGTGCTTGGCTTTCGCATAGGGTATAGGGTATGTTCTCATGCATACTGGGGTAGGGTCGGTAGCCTTCATGTCGTACTCTAACAGATTCGTCCGACCTGGCTTATCTGTGAGCACATCAGCATGGGTTTCCAACACTTTCTGAACCCTCTTCTTCTGCTCTGGAGTTAAATGTTCACTAATATTTACTTGAACATAATCCTCTGTAGTTGTGAGTGGATACTCCATAGAGTGAAGTGGTTCACCGTGCATTTCTGTTGCTATGGCTAGGGTCATGATATGTGCAACTTCTGATGATTCCTTGTCATAGTATTTTTTTAAGAAGATTGACATGATATACCTTCTCCTTTCCTTTCTTGTCAATCTTATAATTGGTCCTGGAAAGTTTCTCCAGTATGACATAGGGTCCCTGCCATCCAATCTGCAATTTATTATTGCTGCTTGGCAACAGTAATAACACCTTTTCACCCACCTCCAGTTCCCTATCCTTTGCTTTTTTGTTGTAGTAGGCAGCATGCTTCCTCCTGGCCTGTCTTAAGTTATCATTGGCCAGTTTCCAACCTGCTTTCAATCGAGATGTCAACTCGTTGACGTACTGGTATGAGGAAGTCACTGTTTCCTCTGCCTTTTCATCAGTCCATGTCCGCAGCAATGCTTCCAGTGGACCTTTTATTGGTCTTCCAAACAACAATATAGCTGGAGCCAATCCAGTTGAGTTGTGGGGTACTTCCCTATATGCAAATAGTGCAGCGGGTAAGTATGTATCCCAAGTATCAGGTTTTTCACTCGCCAGCTTTCTAAGGATTGAAATTAGCGTACCATTGAACCGCTCTACTTGACCGTTCCCTTGGGCATGGTAGGGACTACAATGATAGTGCCTGGCTTGAAATATCCTGAATACTTCTTGTGTTAGCTTTCCCTTAAACTGAGACCCATTGTCAATCAATATCTGATGCGGGAAACCTAATCGGGTGAATATTGTCAACAGTGCCTCTGCCACATGCTTTGAATCTATAGCTGACATGGCCACTGCTTCTCCCCACATAGAGCAAGTATCAACCAAGGTTAAGATATATGCATTTCTCTTCTTGGTCCTAAAGAGGGGTCCAACAATATCCACTGCAACACGTTCAAACGGGGTTCCCATAATAGGCATTTCTCCCAGTGTTGCTGGTGCAGTCCTATGCTTAGGAGCTACTCTTTGGCATTCTGGACAGGATCTTACATATCTTTTTATGTCCTCTGTAATTCCTGGCCAAAAGTAGTGACAGGCTATCATTTGTCCAGTGGCCCCTATTCCCATATGTCCACTGAAGGGTATAGCCTGTCCTAGCGTCATAACCTTCTCCCTGTAAGATTTTGGCACTACAAGCTGTCCATGCCCTTTAGGTCCTGTTCCAGCTTTTCTGTATAGTAGGCCATTCTTCATATACAAGTCTCCTTTCTCTGGAGGGTTATGGGCTTTAGGCAATTTGCCAAAACAAGGCTTCAATGTGCTGTCTGCTGCTTGAGCCTTTTTCATCTCTTCTGGGGGAGTATTGATAGGATTCTCCTCCATTTTCCTGGAGCTTTCTGTGGTGAAGTGGGATGTTATAAATACTTATAGGGAACTTAGTGTACTGACTGAGATCAGCTGTGAAGGTATCTATATCTATTAAGAGTAGTGTATTATAGATAACCTTACTTGCTACCACATATCTATATATCTCAGTCAGAATTATTCTGGAATAGTGTGATGCTACGTTATGTGTCTAGGGTATGAGTATGGGGAAGTGTAAGTCACAACAACAGACAGATAAACAATTTAATTTAATCCACTACTCTTGACAACACTGTGACACTCACATACATATAACACTCTATGAGAATATCTTAAAGGAGGCACTGATAACTTTCAAATAACAATATGTATTCATTACTGGCATGAATGAATATGTGTCCTGATTCAACTACAAGGGAATCAGGAATCACAATCAATTTAAATTACAAGTTATGTACAGAATGTATTTAATATGAATATTGTAGTGACATATATTATTACAAATGTTCTATGTGTGTCAGTTGTGTAGTAGTAAAATGAGGTAATACTGGTTTTGTTTTGTTCAAGCTCTGTTGGTATTTGTCATCATGACTTCAATAGTTTGTCTTTAGGGACCAGTATTGGAGATGTTCACAGTTCCTGATTTTAAGACAAGTAAATTCCCCTCTTAATGTTAATTTTAAAAAGTCAGTTCAAGATGAGGGGACATAATGTTGAGCTCAGCTGGCCAAGTTAGCTTATCTGGCGTGATGGCGGCAGGAAAGGACTCCTCTGCTTGAATTCTCCTCTGGGCTCTGGAGACACCTCACTGATAGCTAAAAGGACCAAGGAGTATGCTGTCCGACACTGGATTCAGCAAAGCTCTGACTAGGTGCTGCTCAGTACCATCAAGACCACTGTCCCACAATTCATACGAATAACACAGATACGTTGATTAGCAATGAATTCTGGCACAAACTGGCACAAATTTCCATCTGCTTATCTTCCAGGCTTTTATTGAGCAAAATTTTAGCTGGCTTCAACGCACTGATGCTTTATCAGGATCATTTAAACAAGTGGTCTCGAACTAACGCTCCCAAGTGTGTATATCAGCGAGACTGGCCAATGAGCCACGTTTCGATAAGTGTTTGAAAAAATGTTATCTTTTCCCGTCTCCCCTAACAACCAAGATAGTATTTATAACCCGACCAATCGTGGTTAGGCTTTCATTTGTTGCGCTCCAATCAATTTGGAGTTTACATGGTAGGCTATTTCTGTAACGTAAATTTTTTTCAAACACGTTAAAAAAAAAATCTTATGAGCAGAAATGATTTTATGCTGTCAGGCACCCCCAATATTTTATTTTGGGTATAATTTATTAATTCCTGGACTATTTGCGTAACGTTTTACATATTATTTGTCAGCAAGCCCTAAGGAACCCAAAAATACTAATTTAAAGGAGCTACGTGGCTGCGTTCAAAATATGCAATTTCTTCTACCTCCTGTTTCGAAGATGTGCTGTCTGGGTACTGTTATGTGTTCAAACGTAAACCCATCTATTGTTATCTTTTCTAATAAGAGTCTGTTATGATTTATAAACCTAACTCTGGGAAAGGGTAGTGTATTTTATCACTGTCCGTCTGAAAAAAAAATTAGTGCATGTAGACTTACACGCGTGATGGCAGCATTTGCGTATCGCGCGAAGCGTGTTTAGTGTTCGGCTTTCTGCCTCTCCCTTCTCGCTATCCTTTTGTCCATCTGTTCGTTCGTTTTGGTAACGTAATATAATTAATGTTAGGATTAATTTAGGTCATTACGCAGGGCCTCTCAATGCTTTTCCAAGAAATACAGCACACGTTTCATTGAAGAAAGCGGGTAATAATACAGTAAGCTTTTATATCAACGTGAAAGCGTTACAATTTGCAGACGAAGCAGAAAACAAGGGGGATTTCGAGTACATTCCTTGTGACAGCACTGTCATTTTACCATTGCTCTTCTCTTTATTAATTTTATTTGTTAGGCTTCATATTTACCTAATAATTTATATATGTGGATTAGAATATTTCATGACACCTCCCCTCTTAAAACAGACATTATATGTCAGTCCTTTATTCTATATACACATAGAGAAATTTATTATTATTTCTGGGGTTTACGGTGATTCTCATCACACGGATGGCGGCTTAAAAAATCCGCTCCCAGATTGGTTTGTCCAGATATATATTCAATGCTAAAATTATATGGAGCCAGAAGCAAAGACCATCGGAGTAACCTAGAGTTCTCATGCTTAGCCTGTGCTAAAACGATAAAGGTTTGTGGTCAGTTTGCAACTTAAATGCCTTCCCATATAGATAAATATTGAATTTCTTTATTGCCCATATTACTGCAAGACATTCTTTTTCGCTAGTTGAGTAGTTGATTTCAGCTTTATTCAACTTTCTGCTAGCATATGCCACTGGGCTTAATTCCCCATCCAATGCATCTGATTTCTGTAGTAAAGTTGCACCTAACCCAATATTACTTGCATCCGTCCTTACTATGAATTCTTGACTTAAGTCAGGTAATTTCAAAATGGGTTTACTTGTGAGCTTTTCCTTCAATTCTTGGTAAGTCATTTCACATTGTGGAGTCCATGTAATGCGATCTGGAAGTCCTTTACGTGTCAATTCCGTTAAAGGTGCACATATGGAATTAAAGTTTTTGATATACTTCTGGTAGAAACCACATAATGAGACAAAGGATCTCACGTCCTTCTTGGTTTGTGGTCTCGGGGCTTTCTGTAGTTTCTCTAAATTCTTTGGGTCAGGGGTCATGTTTCCCTGATAAACTGTGTGTCCCAAAAATTCGAATTCTTTACATCCAACGCAACATTTGGTTGGTCGGGCTGTTAAATTTGCCTCCCTAAGTCGATTAAACAGCATGTTCAGAGAGTCAATGTGTTCCTCAAATGTTTCTGTTGCTATAAGGATATCATCCATAAAATTTGTTATACAGGGATTATTCAGAGGATCCAATAATTTTCTCATCATTCTAGAGAAGACACTAGGCGCATTCTTCAATCCAAATGGCAATCTATTAAACTCATAGTGTCCTTCTGAGGTACTAAAAGCTAGGTATGGTCTAACCTCAGGCTTTACTGGAATCTGATAGTATCCTTTACTCAGATCCACTTTTGAGAAATATTTAGCTTTATTTAGTCTGGCAAACAGCTGATTTGTATCCGGCAATGGATCCACCTGTCCTTCTGTAATAGCATTCAGTCTCCTGTAATCTATACAGAGTCTATGTTCTCCAGAGGGCTTCCTTAAGAGTACAACACCGGAACTATACGAAGACTCACTGTGCGAAATAATTCCTTCCTTCAACAGATAGTCTATCTCTTCCTTCAAAGCTTTCTCCTTAGCAAACGGAATCGAATATGGTTTCATACAGACAGGTGTGGGGTCTATCAGTTTCATATCATATTCCAATAGGTTTGTATGCCCTGGTCGGTCTGTTAACACCTCTGCATGATTATTTAGAACCTGTTGCACTCTCTCTTTCTGAGTTTTCGTTAAATGTGTACTGATTTTCACCTGTGCTGCTGTCTCACAGGGGTGTAATGGATATTCAAATGATGAAAGTGGTTCCTTTTTCATCTCCATGGCGATGGACAAGGTCAACAAGTGTGTCTCTTCCTGATGTTCTCTTTCCAAATATTTCTTCAGGAGATTCACATGATAGATTTTTTCTTTCCCCTTCTTATCTATCTTATAATTTGTTCTAGACACCTTCTCTAGAATTGTATATGGACCCTGCCATCCAATTTGTAACTTATTCTGACTCCCGGGCAAAAGAAGCAGTACTTTCTCTCCCACAGCCAAATTTCTGTCTTTCGCCTTCCTGTTATAATAGGCAGCATGTTTCTTCCTGGCTTGTTTCAAATTTTCATTGGCAAGTTTCCAGCCAGTTTTCAACCGAGTGGTCAGCTCATTCACATATTGGTATGAAGATGTAATGTTTTCCTCTGCCTTTTCATCAGTCCACGTTCTTAACATAGCTACATATGGACCTTTAATTGTGTGGACCTATTTGTCCATGCACCGATATGGTCTCTTCCACTTGAAGCTTTATAGTGATGATTTTTCCTCCCAGAATTATCATTCACAAAACGACCGCTACCAATTTTTCTTTTGGGGCTTTCTCCCCTCTTAAAATTCTTGATGAGAGATTTCCTCTCTACATCTTCTTCCTCCAGTTTGTTTAAGTCCGATTGAGGGATTGTCGGCTTATCCTGGGGTAAGACATCTTTTTGCACTCTCCGCATAGTGGCCATTGTAAAACAGTTAAGTGAAGCTTGTCCGTGAAAAGGGGCTTCCCATTCCATTTGGTCCACCTTATCAAATTTATTTTTCCTTTTATTGTCAGGCCTGATTTTGCCCCATGGCGTGTCCAGGTCCTGATCCATGTTCCCACTTGTGGGTGTTCCCTCATGTGCTATGCTACACCTTTCTACAAAATTCTCAATGTCCCATCTTGCTTTGGGCCAATAATAATTGTGAGCCACCTTTTGAATGATGGTACCTATTTTCTCATGGTCCCCATCTGGTTTCACATGTAAGCTCCTTATTAAGTCTGCCCTATATCTTTTTGGAAGAACCAGCTGTCCGGGACCATTGGATCTAGCTCCAGTCTTCCTATACATCAACTTGTTTTTCATGTAAAAATCTCCCTTGCCTGGAGTTGTATGACAAGTTGACAATTTCCTGAAACAAGGCTTGAGTGTTTTATCCCCAGCCTGTGCCTTCCTCATCTCTTCTGGAGTGGTATCTAACATAATATCCTCCTCCTGTCTTGAGGTCGACCTGACCTGAAGGGTTGCCATATACACAGGTTTCCTTCTGCAACGGTCAGTGTCATGATTGTCCATCTGACAATTCTTACACCACCTTTTTCCTTGGTTGAAAGATTTTCTTTCATTATATTTCCTTTCATCGAATTGTGGGAATTTATTTTTATTGTCATACCGTGGCCTATCAAATTGGTGCTTACCTTTATTTTGATCCCTAGGATCAAATTTATTAAAGTTCTGTGGTGCCCTAAAGTTATCCACCTGTTTCTTTTTATTACCTGTTACCTCTGCTTGAGCTGCTTGATACCTTTCAGCAACATTTAGCAACTCACCCAGCCTCTCTGCACCTTGTTCCATGAGAAACTTTCTCAGGTCTGGAGCCATGGACTCTCTTAGTTGCTCTATAAGGACCATTTCCTTAAGATCTTGGGTTTTCCCCAGAGAAGTCCATTTCTCCAAGTATGTCTCTATGCGTGCAGAGAACTGGTGATAGGTTTCACCTGACAGTAGTTTAGCATTCCTAAATTTTTTCCTGTAAAACTCTGCATTCTTTTCATACCTTAACAAAAGAGCCTGCTTTAGCATGTCATAATTTTCCTGATCACCTCTGCTCATTTTTGCAAAAACTTCATAAGCTGCCCCACGAAGTCCCTGAGATAACTTTAAGCTCCACCTTTCTCTCTCTAACCCATACGTGGTAGCTAATAGTTCATACCTATTTAGGTAGCTCTCAATATCATCGTCTTTCTCAACAAAATGATCTAAATGAAAATTCATAGCTGAGGTTGAGGCTCCCTGAGTAACCGTAGCATCAGAGGCAAAGGGACTGGCACCATTTTCAGGAGCATGGCCTTGAAACTCAAACTCCCTTAGTCGTAACTCATGTTCCCTTTGTAATCTTTTATCTTCTGCTTCCCTTTCTGCAGCTAATCTCTTCTCTTCTCTTTCTGCAGCTAATTTCTTCTCTTCTCTTTCTGCAGCTAATTTCTTCTCTTCCCTTTCTGCAGCTTGTCTTCTTTCCTCGGCTTCCAATGCTTTAGCCTCTTTGTCAGCCTCAATCTGCAACCTCTTAGTCTCAGCCTCAGCTTGCAACCTCTTAGTCTCAGCCTCAGCTTCAAATTGTAACTTCTTAATTTCCCTGTCAGCCTCTAACTTTCTTTCGGCTTCAAACCTTCTTTCTTCGCGTTCAATAAATTTGTCACATTCCGTAGTAACATAGGCAACCATAACTTGCCCATCTAATCCTAACTCTTTTGCAGTCTGAACCGCAGCAGATCGAAATTTGGCCAGGTCCGCCATTGTCTATCAGGTAACTTTATATAATGTCTAACCAACAATTCAATTTCTAACTATATATCTAATGGACAACACAGGCACCGTGAGCTCAACCTTATTTAATTCCACCCAAGGATACCTTTTAATTCTTATATTCCCTGAAGTGAATTACCCCCAATATTTTTAATAGTTAAAGATTCAAAATCCCAAGAGCGAGACCCCAATATATGTGGTGAAGTGGGATGTTATAAATACTTATAGGGAACTTAGTGTACTGACTGAGATCAGCTGTGAAGGTATCTATATCTATTAAGAGTAGTGTATTATAGATAACCTTACTTGCTACCACATATCTATATATCTCAGTCAGAATTATTCTGGAATAGTGTGATGCTACGTTATGTGTCTAGGGTATGAGTATGGGGAAGTGTAAGTCACAACAACAGACAGATAAACAATTTAATTTAATCCACTACTCTTGACAACACTGTGACACTCACATACATATAACACTCTATGAGAATATCTTAAAAGAGTCACTGATAAACTTTCAAATAACAATATGTATTCATTACTGGCATGAATGAATATGTGTCCTGATTCAACTACAAGGGAATCAGGAATCACAATCAATTTAAATTACAAGTTATGTACAGAATGTATTTAATATGAATATTGTAGTGACATATATTATTACAAATGTTCTATGTGTGTCAGTTGTGTAGTAGTAAAATGAGGTAATACTGGTTTTGTTTTGTTCAAGCTCTGTTGGTATTTGTCATCATGACTTCAATAGTTTGTCTTTAGGGACCAGTATTGGAGATGTTCACAGTTCCTGATTTTAAGACAAGTAAATTCCCCTCTTAATGTTAATTTTAAAAAGTCAGTTCAAGATGAGGGGACATAATGTTGAGCTCAGCTGGCCAAGTTAGCTTATCTGGCGTGATGGCGGCAGGAAAGGACTCCTCTGCTCGAATTCTCCTCTGGGCTCTGGAGACACCTCACTGATAGCTAAAAGGACCAAGGAGTATGCTGTCCGACACTGGATTCAGCAAAGCTCTGACTAGGTGCTGCTCAGTACCATCAAGACCACTGTCCCACAATTCATACGAATAACACAGATACGTTGATTAGCAATGAATTCTGGCACAAACTGGCACAAATTTCCATCTGCTTATCTTCCAGGCTTTTATTGAGCAAAATTTTAGCTGGCTTCAACGCACTGATGCTTTATCAGGATCATTTAAACAAGTGGTCTCGAACTAACGCTCCCAAGTGTGTATATCAGCGAGACTGGCCAATGAGCCACGTTTCGATAAGTGTTTGAAAAAATGTTATCTTTTCCCGTCTCCCCTAACAACCAAGATAGTATTTATAGCCCGACCAATCGTGGTTAGGCTTTCATTTGTTGCGCTCCAATCAATTTGGAGTTTACATGGTAGGCTATTTCTGTAACGTAAATTTTTTTCAAACACGTTATAAAAAAAATCTTATGAGCAGATATGATTTTATGCTGTCAGGCACCCCCAATATTTTATTTTGGGTATAATTTATTAATTCCTGGACTATTTGCGTAACGTTTTACATATTATTTGTCAGCAAGCCCTAAGGAACCCAAAAATACTAATTTAAAGGAGCTACGTGGCTGCGTTCAAAATATGCAATTTCTTCTACCTCCTGTTTCGAAGATGTGCTGTCTGGGTACTGTTATGTGTTCAAACGTAAACCCATCTATTGTTATCTTTTCTAATAAGAGTCTGTTATGATTTATAAACCTAACTCTGGGAAAGGGTAGTGTATTTTATCACTGTCCGTCTAAAAAAAAATTAGTGCATGTAGACTTACACGCGTGATGGCAGCATTTGCGTATCGCGCGAAGCGTGTTTAGTGTTCGGCTTTCTGCCTCTCCCTTCTCGCTATCCTTTTGTCCATCTGTTCGTTCGTTTTGGTAACGTAATATAATTAATGTTAGGATTAATTTAGGTCATTACGCAGGGCCTCTCAATGCTTTTCCAAGAAATACAGCACACGTTTCATTGAAGAAAGCGGGTAATAATACAGTAAGCTTTTATATCAACGTGAAAGCGTTACAATTTGCAGACGAAGCAGAAAACAAGGGGGATTTCGAGTACATTCCTTGTGACAGCACTGTCATTTTACCATTGCTCTTCTCTTTATTAATTTTATTTGTTAGGCTTCATATTTACCTAATAATTTATATATGTGGATTAGAATATTTCATGACACTTTCCCTGGTCTGGACTGTTGCCATAACTACAGGTTTTATAGGTTCTCCAAGGAAAACATACCTACACCCCAAAATTAAAGGGTAAATAGGGTCGTCCATCACTGCTGCTTTGATTTCTCCTTCCATATAGCGAGAACTTATGTTGATTCAAGCTATGGGTAGTGTCATGGTTCTTGCTCCCTTGATCGGTCCTCTGATTTCCACTGTTTCTGGGGTTATCTGGTCAGGACTCACTAGAGAAGAACACACAACTGAATCAAAGTCTAATCCTGTGTCATATAAACACAGTACTTGAGTGCCATTCACGGTCACTTCCTCACAGACAGGGGGATGATGGAAGTCTTTCTGACTTACTGCCATTTCCTTCCTTCCCTGATTCCCTGTTGTAAGACGTGCAGCATGATGAGGAGGATTCTTCCTTCTGCAGTCCGCAGTATTGTGGTTACTCATTAGACAAGTTTTACACCACTTTACTTCCTTCCGGTAAGGTGTCTTATCCGATCTTAGAGGGTTTTTGTCCTTTTGGTCAAACCTTTGTTTGTTCCTTGTGGTATGGTCCTTTTGTTCATATTTTGTATAGTTTTGTGATGATTTGAAGTTTTCACCCTGCTTCTTCTTATTTCCTAATAATTCTGCCTGAGCTGCTTGATATCTCTCAGCAACAGTTACAATATCTTCCAATCTCTCTGCTCCTTGTTCCATGATAAACTTCCTCATTTCTTGAGGCATGGACTCTTTCACTTGCTCCATCATTATCATTTCTTTCAGATCCTGACACTTTCCTAAACTACTCCATTTTTCCAAATAAGTTTCCAGTCTAGCAGAGAATTGGTGATAGTTTTCTCCTGGAAGAAGTTTAGCGGTTCGGAATTTCTTTCTATATGATTCTGAGTTCTTTTCATATCTCACAAGCAGTGCCTGCTTCAGGATTTCATAATCTTCCTGGTCATCTCTTGAGAGCTTCAAATATACATCGTAGGCAACACCTCTCAATCCCTGAGATAGTTTAAGACTCCACTTTTCTTTCACTAAGCCATAGGTAGTGGCAAGTCTTTCGTATCTATCCAGGTACGACTCAATGGCGTCTTCTTTCTCAACAAATGGGTCCAGATGAAAATTCATGGCCCCACTTGAGGTGCTCTGGATGGAGCTATTCTCAGAGTGAGGTGAGCTACCACCATTATTGCCAGTATTTGCCTGAATTTCAAGCTCTTTTAATCTCAACTGATGGTCTCTCTCTGCTTGTAATTTCCTTTCCTCAGCTTCAGCCTCCCATTTCTTGGCTTCAATTTCTAATCTTTTGGCTTCTCTCTCAGCTTCCAGTCTTTTGTCTTCTCTCTCAGCTTCCAGTCTTTTGGCTTCTCTTTCAGCTTCCAGCCTTTTGTCTTCTCTCTCAGCTTCCAGTCTTTTGGCTTCTGCTTGCAACCGCCTTTCTTCAGCCTCTAATTGCAACTTTCTTTCTTCCCTATCCATGTGTTTGTCCACTTCTGTTGTGACATACTGAGTTAGAGCATCACCTGTCATATTTAATTCCTTACCCATCTGCATGATCGCAGTTCTGAACTTAACTAGATCAGCCATGGCGTTACTTAGATAGGGTATGTATATTTACTATAACCAAATTATTGTAATTAAACTTAATTACTTTAAATGAACAAAAGATTTCCGTGCAACTTTGTGAACATCAACTATTTACTGAGTACTAAATGGTACTCCTCCTAAGAAAATAATTTTTTAAAGATCCTAAAATAGAATTTTTTTTCCCAAAAATCTGTTTCTTATGTTATCTATGGGTGGCACAAGATAGAATGTAGATAGATGAATAGACTAAGTATGGCTCAAGATATACAGAAATATCCCAGGAACGAGCCCCCAGTGTGGCGTGAGGTTTTATTTGGCTCACAGAAATAGAATTTCTGCAGAAAATGGTGAAGTCCCAGTGTCTGAGAGGACTACTGGTATCACAAATTAGTTACGGCTGTGAATGATCTGATATCGAAACAATAGTAGAGAGGAGACTGACATAAAGTGCCACCTCCGCTGTGTAACTAACTGTGATATTAAAAAAACAAGGAAACAGATTTTACTTAACAATGATAAAATTGACAAGTCGTTCAAATACAATTTCCTTATTATTTATTTAGTATATACACTATCTACTCTTGTGCTGAAGGGTGAATGTTGAAAATGGAATGTAATGAATTTGTAAGTTTACATATGATTTACAAATATTTATATTTATATAGATATGTAAATATATTATAACAAGTTTTCCAATTATAGGAACACAAATTATATCAGCTGTGCTGTTATTCAATTATAGTACATGTATCAGCTGTGCTGTTAATTAAGGATATAACGTTTATCAGCTATACTGTTATTTACGTATAATTTATCCACTATGATCTTATTATTGTCTCTTGCTACGCTAATTCACGTTTTCTTCATTGACTTAGATTTTGCTCACAATGTCGACAGAAATGGTACTAATGTGTACTCATCTCTTAGAAGTGCTGTCCTTCTTGGTTTGGTTGACACAAAACACCAGCTGTTGATCGTTTCGTTTGCCCACCCAAGACTGAGGGGGACTAAAGATGTAGAGTCTTGACAACCTCTATGCTCCTGCGGAGTTCCAGGCAGCTGGATTGACGACCCACGATCTCAGTTTTTTATGACACGTATAAAACCTGTAACAAGCAAAAATAGGGGCTAATTTATGTCCTCAAGCCCACCTATTTCTATTGTATATGATATGAGCGTGTCTCAGTGTCTGCATGTAGGATGAATGACAACATGGCTCAGTATGATTTAGCAATAGCGAGACAAGACAGGTGTCTACTTGCAAAACATTCTTTCTGATAAACTAATACATGGATATCATTCAATAATATAAATTCAATGCATGAATACATTCAATAATATAAATTCAATACATGAATACATCCCATAATATAAATTCAATACATGAATACATCCAATAATATGTACACCTAGGTGTGATACAACCATTTCCTTCCCCCTATAATATACCAGGCCCTCTCTGACAAGTGCTATAATATATCCTAACAATAACGTTATGTTCTTATGATAGGAGTATATGCGACGAGGACTGTATGGTGATATATCAGGTTGGAGTTATATGGGACAATAGTTTGGAGTTAGACGAAACAATAGATTAAGTCCTAACAAGGACTGTTTTGGTTATATTGCAGTTGGTCTGAGATAATAGATTGAAGTTATAGGAGACAATAGATTGAGTCCTAACAAGGACTGTTTGGGTTATATTGCAGTTGGTCTGAGATAATAGAGTGAAGTTATAGGAGACAATAGGTTGAGTCCTAACAAGGACTGTTTTGGTTATATGGTAGTTGGTCTTATATGAGATAATAGACTGAGGTCATGTGAGACAATAGATTGAGTTATAGGAGACAATAGATTGAGGTATGAGTCCTATTAGTCTTCGTCTATTCAATCATAATAGGAAATACAATCATTATACTTAATTCCCCCAAGATACAATCAGTAACCTGATAGGTAGTATAAATGACACACAACAAATACCAACATTATAGACCTGCTGAAAGCCTATTTTCCTAAAGGTTATCGTAAATATATTTACCCTCTAAGATTCAAACCGGCCAGATTTTGACTCGACTTAGCAAAGCAGGCTGCAGGTCATTGCACTCCAGGTAAGCTATAAATCAAGGTGACAGCTTCTCCTCTTCAGTCGGTCGGTATCTCTGGCGTCGTGTCGGTGATGTGTGATTATGCATAAAATCCGCCCGATTATATAGGTAGGTGAATTCTTAAGCAAGGCTTTTGGTTGGTTCCTGGCGGAGCAAGCTGATTGGTTTCCTGCAGTTTAGTACCTGGTCTCATACAGCCTAATTTTATTCAGTTTTATTCCGCCATCTTGCGTGAACAAGATGGCCGTTAATTTATTCTGTCTCAGAGACTGGTGAACGTTGCTCGTTGATTGGTTGAAGCAAATCTGTATCTCGACATTGTGATTAACAAAGTAGTGGGTTACACTCGTTTCACGACACTAATGACTAACAGAATGTGTGCTTAATTGTGTAGCTGTCCGACTAATAACTAACAGTACATGTATTTAGTTGCGTAATTGTCCGACTAATGACTTACAGTAACTGTACTTGGCTGTGCAACTGTCTGACTAATGACTAACAGAATTAGTGCTTAATTGTGTAAACTTCCTGAATGTTCTACATATATCGAGTAGCCTGAACCATCGTCTCAAGAGAGGGAATCTCTTGCCCCAACTGTTTAATAACTAGTGTTACTTCCATTTATCTAACAAATCGCATCTCTACTTTCCTATTTCATTATCTATGAACTAGTCACCTAAACCGGTCACAACTGCCCGATTAATACTAATAGTATCTGTGCTTAGTTGTGTAACTGTCCGACTAACAGCTAACAGTACATGCACTCGGTTGCGTTTGTGTGCGGCTAATAGCTTATAGTACAGGTACATGGTTGCGAAACTGTACTACTAATAGCTAACAGTACCTGTATATGGTTGTGTAACTGCCCGACTAATAACTAGAAGTACCAGTACTTGGTTCTGTAACTGTCCAACTAATAACTAGAAGTACCAGTACATGGTTTTGTAACTGTCCGACATAACTAGAAGTACCAGTACATGGTTGTGTAACTGTCCAACTAATAACCAGAAGTACCAGTACATGGTTGTGTAACTGTCCAACTAATAACTAGAAGTACCAGTACTTGGTTGTGTAACTGTCCAACTAATAACTAGAAGTACCAGTACATGGTTTTGTAACTGTCCGACATAACTAGAAGTACCAGTACATGGTTGTGTAACTGTCCAACTAATAACCAGAAGTACCAGTACATGGTTGTGTAACTGTCCAACTAATAACTAGAAGTACCAGTACTTGGTTGTGTAACTGTCCAACTAATAAC
This sequence comes from Oreohelix idahoensis, assembly GCA_024509875.1. NCBI lineage: Eukaryota > Metazoa > Mollusca > Gastropoda > Stylommatophora > Oreohelicidae > Oreohelix > Oreohelix idahoensis. The sequence continues at coordinate 107,739 of JAMPIV010001130.1, forward strand.
TAGAAGTACAAGTACATGGTTGTGTAACTGTTCAACTAATAACTAGAAGTACCAGTACATGGTTTTGTAACTGTCCAACATAACTAGAAGTACCAGTACATGGTTGTGTAACTGTCCAACTAATAACTAGAAGTACCAGTACATGGTTGTGTAACTGTCCAACTAATAACTAGAAGTACCAGTACTTGGTTGTGTAACTGTCCAACTAATAACTAGAAGTACCAGTACATGGTTGTATAACTGTCCAACTAATAACTAGAAGTACCAGTACATGGTTGTGTAACTGTCCAACTAATAACTAGAAGTACCAGTACTTGGTAGTATAACTGTCCAACTAATAACTAGAAGTACCAGTACATGGTTGTATAACTGTCCAACTAATAACTAGAAGTACCAGTACATGGTTGTGTAACTGTCCAACTAATAACTAGAAGTACCAGTACTTGGTTGTTTAACTGTCCAACTAATAACTAAAAGTACAAGTACATGGTTGTGTAACTGTCCAACTAATAACTAGAAGTACCAGTACTTGGTTGTGTAACTGTCCAACTAATAACTAGAAGTACCAGTACATGGTTGTATAACTGTCCAACTAATAACTAGAAGTACCAGTACATGGTTGTGTAACTGTCCAACTAATAACTAGAAGTACCAGTACTTGGTTGTATAACTGTCCAACTAATAACTAAAAGTACAAGTACATGGTTGTGTAACTGTTCAACCAATAACTAGAAGTACCAGTACATGGTTGAGTAACTGTCCGTCTAATAATTAAAAGTACCAGTACATGGTTGTGTAACTGTGCAACTAATAACTAGAATTACCAGTACATGGTTGTGTAACTGTCTAACTAATAACTAGAAGTACCAGTACTTGGTTGTGTAACTGTCCAACTAATAACTAGAAGTACCAGTACATGGTTGTGTAACTGTCCAACTAATAACTAGAAGTCCCCGTACATGGTTGTGTAACTGTCCAACTAATAACTAGAAGTACCAGTACTTGGTTGTGTAACTGTCCAACTAATAACTAGAAGTACCAGTACATGGTTGTATAACTGTCCAACTAATAACTAAAAGTACCAGTACTTGGTTGAGTAACTGTCCAACTAATAACTAGAAGTCCCCGTACATGGTTGTGTAACTGTCCAACTAATAACTAGAAGTACCAGTACTTGGTTGAGTAACTGTCCAACTAATAACTAGAAGCACCAGTACTCCGTTGTGTAACTGTCCAACTAATAACTAGAAGTACCAGTACTTGATTGTGTAACTGCCCAACTAATAACTAGCAGTACCTGTACTTTGTTGTGTAACTGCCCAACTAATAACTAGCAGTACCTGTACTTTGTTGTGTAACTGCCCGACTAATAACTGACAGTATGTGCGATTTGTTATTTAACTGTCCGTCTAATAATTAACAGTATCTGTTCTTGGTTGTGTAAATGTCCGGCAATTTAGCTAGTGTTGCAAACATACCAACCCGCATCACGCTGGTTATAAGCTCTCACTTTAAAATATAGAGCTAAAGTAACAGCACTAGAAAAATGACTCGATAAAGTGCCTGATGAGTTAATTACAAGTTAATACTGGACACAAACCGCTAAAACAACCCCCGGTGATCAACAAAAATCTTCTTTTCATCTGTCCGGAGGCATGACTGCAAAAGTCAAAAAGAACACCTGCAAATGTAATTCCATTGTGATTCAAACTTACCTTTTTATTAGTAATAAAAGTTTCCTAAAACAATCGAGATTATCGATTAATTATTTTGCTGTTAGTCAATTCAATATTTCTGACTCCCATATCAAACTCCATAAGATGACGTTTGCTGGCGTTTCTTCACAAGTGGCGTTCTGTTCAACAACTCAGCGCTGTAGGCGATTGCCTCGTTCCCTTTCTACGGATGGAGGCCTCATGATGGATTATTATATTATAGTAAATAGTCCCATATCAGATACTCACGTAGGGATGTGAAGTGTTAGAGACTACACTATAATTGGTACAGCTTTGTGGCGTGGGATGACCAGTTTCCTTCCTCGCTACATTAGATTTCTCTAACTCAAGAGCAGAGACAGGTACCCATTTACAGTTGGGTAGACTGGAGCGTGACGCTATTATGTTTCAAACCCAGAACCTGTTAACTTTGCTGAGAACGGCAAGTACTTTAACTACTCTGCTAATCGGACCTCTACATTGTGGTAGAGGAAGATAAATGAGGTTAGATTTTACACAATTAAAGGAGATACTATCGATTCTTAATTCGGCGATCCTTTGCATATTATTGTTTTTATTCGCGAAAAGAAATTATAAAACGTCATTTCTAACTGATGTGATCATTCATTAGAATGCAGTTCAGTTTCTATCGAAAGCGGTCATCATAGAAGATCTCCGAAAGACCCGGCAAAGGAAACGTGGGATAAACGATGTTAGCAAAGACACACTGACGGGCACACGCCTTCCACATGAACAGAAACTACGACTGACCTAAATAACTGACAGCCGTAGTAGAAGGGGGGAAAAACTTTTTAAAAAAAACTAAGTCACAAGTGCCTTGTCCTAATGATACAAATACTATTCAAGAATTGCTATGATAATAGCCTCTGTATAAAATTATCAATAAATACGAATCGTCTTACACAATCGTCTCTGATAATCCTTTACACTGACAAACCTTACGGGCTACTGCCAGTGAGTTATTGATCTTCCGTGTTGGGAAATACAGAAACAAGAGCTATGTGGCCGTCCATACTAGGTGCATAGATAAAATGGACATAGGAATATCGAACACACTAGATCTGTCTGGCTCGCGCTAAATACGGCTGACGTCATTACTGGGTCAAGCGTTCCACTTTTGGCAGATAGTAAACACAATGAGATATCTTCTCAGTCAATCGTTCGCTTCCTCCGGCCGTTCTTACTAGATACGAAATGTTTGCGGCCTCAAGTTGAGAAAGTTCTTCGTGTTTTAATATGTTTCGAGTGAGATTACGCCTACATGTATTCAGATTCGTTACCCTTCGCTCCCCAAGGAGCATAGGCCTTCAACAAACACATGCCAAGTCCTCCTGTCACGTGCCATCATCTCAAGTTCTTTCCACGTTCTCATCATTTTCACCTCTGTTTCTAGCTCTCTTCTCCATGTGATTCTTGGTCTACCTCTGCCTCTCTTGCACTGGGGTTCCAGAACAAGGACTGCCTTGTAATGCTATCAACAGGTTTCCTCAGTGTGTGTCCTATCCATCGCCATCGTCTTCTTCTCATCTCTTGTTCCACTGGCACTTGTCTAGTTCTTGTCATCAGTTCCACTTGGTAGCCTAGTCATACCATTTTAACCCTTCTATTTTACGCAAGCACCCATTTATGAAAGTCTGTAGCTTTTTGGTTGTTGATTGTGAATGTATTCAGATGTCTTGGCCCCAAGCTTACATTACTGGTTTACAATCCTCTTCTCCCTGTTTACGAGAACGACATGAAACAAATGTCGGATCTGACACGATCACTAATGTGGAACTAATGACAAGAAATAGACAGGTGTCAATAGGGCAGAGGTTGAGAAGAAGATGCTGACAACGAAAAGGACAGACATTGAAAACCAACAGGTTGGCAGTATTACAAGGTCGTCCTTGTTCTTGTATCCCTAGAATAAGAGAGGTTGCAGGAGATCGAAAAACACATAGATAAAATAGCTGGCAACAGAAATGAAAAGGATACAGAAGACTGGAAAGAGGTAAGACCTTGAATTGATGACACAGGATCTTAGGACAGTAGGGCCTGGTATAAACTTATTGAAGTTACAGGGGAGTTTAGGGGTAATGCTGATGATAGTAAACTTGTTGGTCTATTTCTTATATCATCTTGACTTGTTGGTCTATTTCTTATACCATCTGTGGTGGGTTTTGATGTTAAGAAGAATGGTGTGCGTATAGTTGTACTTAAGTGAGATCAACTGTGAAGGTCTCTGAGGTAAACAATGGACAACTGTGTTACAGAGTACCTTTCTTGTTACCACCCTACGATCTCACTCTAAGTTATATTCTTTATTGACTAGCGTGACTGAAAGCTACATAAAGTGTCTAGGGTATTGTAAGAGTGTTGTTAAAGAATCTCAATACAAAAACATATACAAACATATACTAATTACTATGAGAAACTCAACTAACTCCAGCTGTTAAATTTTATATTTTAAAATTCTTTTGTTAAACTTTATTGGTCTTGAGCCTAAAGTTGTTTTGGTCAGCACTACAGTTCAATGAGAATCAATTTAGATGGATAGATATATTTACAAATATATATAAAGATATTTACATACAACAGACAATATGTCCATAGTACATTGTTACAAATTTTCAAGTTGATGTTAATTACTCTATTTAATACTGGTACTGAGATGCAGGTTGGGGATTTACATCATCCCAATGTTCTTTTGTTTCACTAGAATGGTTTATGTTAGTCTTTTGGAGGAACGTTTTTGTCTATACAGGAGATTTTTCTTTAGTCGTGATAAGTTGTCCCAGGCCAGATATTGCACTAATCTGTTTCCTGGAATCACAGCAGTTGCAGTTGGTTTGGCCAAACACTTCAGTCTCCTCTGGTCTTGAACTTCTTTAATACCAACAGGTACCAGAGACTCTTAGAAATCGTGCTGAATTTCTCTATCATCGAGTACCAGCACCAGACAAGTGCCAGCAGGAACCCCTGTCGATGCAAGTTATGGTTCTGTCTTAATATCAAACTAATTCCTCCTAATTTACATGTAAACATACATTCAATACAAAAGAACATGGTCAGCTCTCTCTCTGACAACTCTGCTTCTCCACTTTAGTTTGATGGAACAATTCGTACCAGTATTCTTTTCTCTTCCCTAATGGATGCTACGCCTCTGTCATTCCTGCAGTAATCTTTTCCTTGCAATAAGATAGATGTAATGTTCCTGTATGACCATCATATATATAGTCCTGTAGTTTTAAACTTCTTAGATAGTCCCTTATATGATGGATCAACATCTAGGCCATGCCTAAGTCTGCCATGGAACCATTTAATTACAGTCTTTTACATGGCCTTTTCTTTTTTCACACAACCCTTTTTAATTAAAAAGTCAATAAAATCAATCTTACCACATATCAAGGAAATATAAACAAGTAACGATGAATTAGGCAATAGAATATGGCACACTTTCATCACTGCCTCTGTTCAGACTGCTTTCTGTTGTTAGTTAGTTTAAAACAAAGCACAAGTCTGCTCATCGCTGCTTGTTCCTCAGAATATTTTGAAAAAATGGCAGCGAGCAGCCTACTATTTCGTTAAAGTAAAAGGCTTTGGCCAATGAGACCAAGCATCTCTTTTTTTTTTGAATGAAACTTTATTTTTTTTTAAATATCTCAAACCACTATGTGTTACTATTACCAACTAGATTTGTATATTTAGGTTAGCCAATAATATTTCGGCTTCCTTCAAATTTCATCCAATCCACTTCATCGTACTATCTTAGCCTTTCTTTGACCTAATTTTTCCCCCCAAAAAATATGCTATTCAATATAAGCAGACATGACGACCTGACAGTATCTCCGATTCTCTATGTATTATTACCAATATTTGATTATTTAATGGACTATTTAGATAACTAACAACATATTCTTGGTCAGCAAGTCTTCAGGTACACGAATATATGATTTTTATGGGGCTAAGTGGCTTGGTTCAAAATTCTATCTTTTTTTCTATGTTAGTTGTTTATTTTTAAACTACCTCCTGTTCAATTCTTTTTCCATGTACTTTCAAGCTAATTACGAGAGTCTCTCGTAACACGTCTAGAATTACGTCATTCGCAATAAGAGCTAAGCGTGTTTTCTAACCGTAGTGTCCACATTTTCTAACGTTTTCCTCGTATTTTGAAAATCGCCTAGGGCAAAGCTAGCAAGTTAGTTTTATTTTTAGAAACAATGTGAGACGTGATTTGCGTTGGGTTATCTATCCGTTCTCCTCCCTTCCACAATGTATTCTAGGTAAATACTTCATTTGAACTTGTAAAAGTGGTACGTTTGTCTCAAGGACGAATTTGAAAAATATGGTACCCTTTTTGGTTCGGCCAAAGCGTTATCAAATAATACGCTGAAGGCGTAGGCGACGATTACCACTCTCGCCGAAAATTTGTAGTAGTATCCTATCTTTGACTTTATGCACTATACTGTTATATTCTAATTTAGATATTGTATTTAGAAGTTCACCACACCATCTTGACTTGTTGGTCTATTCCTTATATCATATTTGTCACAGAATGGTTTGGGGCGACCACGTCCTCTTCCCAATCTCTGTTTCACTACAGCAGTAATCGGTACATTTGTGGTACTGATTTTATTGCGTGCTTTCAATTGTCGCACTTTCTTTCTTTCTCTGCTAAGTAGCAGATATTTGATATGGTCAAATCAGTTTGACACTCCTTGTAGGTGATAATAATCACAATTTGCTTGATGTGGCACAGATTTGCTGAGATTAGAGCAGGTGAAAACCAATGTAGGTTTGCTCAGTTTCGCATGATTCTGTTTTCTCAAGCTGGGCCGGGTGATAAAATTACTCGCCCGTAGTCGGTTTTCGTTTGCTCAGGCAACAGATAACAAGATTACCCGTCTGTGCGACACATTTGGGATGGACACGTATGAGAAAATCATTTCCTGCCCGCGACATTACTTAGTAAGTGTCGTGAGGAGGTTTTGAGGAGAAATAACACTTTGGTTGGAATGGAAGAATAATGATAGAACTGCCTCTCCTTGGGAAATTAGTGTACTAGAACTTTACTTAACAGAGAATTCTGGCACCTAAATCGGATATTTTCTGGACGATAAATTCTTCCTCAGGAATCCTACAAAAGGACTGTGTAAAGCACATAAGGTTGAGAAAGAGATTTGGTGTCCAGCCACATTTAAAATATCCCGACCCAATAAAACTTAATTGAATTATGGCTGAGCCCCCAGGGTGTAGATTTGTATTTAAAACAAAATACAGCCCAAATAAAGTTAACAAGAAAAATAACAACAGACGCTGTTAAGTTAAATTGAATAAAAGAGTATAGATTCTCACAAATTCGAATATATACTAGTCAAAATAAGAAACGCATAGCTACTGAAAGCACACACATAGTCATAATTTTGACATTCAATAACTTTTTTAATTTAATGAGTTAATTGTTCAAATTGCACACAAGAATACCTTAGGGATCAACCAATCAATTGACAGTTGTTTTGCATCTGGGTCACGAGAGTTTTTTGGCGTACGGGCTTTCCCGTTAGTATGGTGTGTGGCCTCCTCTTGCATCGATCAGCGACTGGCATCTCCTGGGCATGGATGCGATCAGACGTCTGATGTGGGCCTGTGGAATGGCTGCCCACTCTTCCTAGAGTGCCTGGAACAGATCACGACGATTGGCTGGAGCAACGTCTCGGCGACAAACACGTCAATGCAGCTCATCCCACAGGTGCTCAATCGGACTCATGTCTGGAGACAGGGATGGCCAGGAAAGGGTGAGAATGTTTTTGGCAGTCAGGAACTGCGTGGTCAACCGTGCACAATGGGGTCTGGCGTTGTCCTGTTGAAACACAGACCTTTGGGCAGCCAAAAGTGGAAGGACATGGGGTCGAAGAATTTCATTGACGTATCGTTCCGCATTCAAGCCTCATTCAATGTGCACCAATTGACTCCGTCCGCTGTAACTGATCATTCCCCACACCATTGCACCTCCACCACCGCAATCTTGGGCAAAACGTTCATTTCGCCTATGGTAGACCCTACGCCGTCTATCATGACGCTGCAACAAAAAGAAAGATTCGTCACTAAACCAGACACGTCTCCATTGATTGTCAGCTGCCCAGGGACGATGCTGGTTGGCCCAAAGAAGTCGATTTTGGCGATGGCGGCGCGTAAGGACAGGTCCTCGGTGAGGTCGTTGTGCCTAAAGTCCAGCGTCATGCAGTCTATTCCGGACAGTTTGATCAGACACATGACGTCCTGCAGGCAATGACTGGGCAGTTGAGGAAGCTGTTGTAAACCTGTCTCTGAGGTGACGAAGCCGAATAAAGCGATCCTCCGCTGCTGTTGTCACTCTGGGTCGTCCACTGCGATGCCGGTCTTCAACTGAGCCAGTGGCTTGGAACCGGTGCCAAAGTCGACTGATGGTACTCTGATGCACGTTTAGATGCCTGGCAACCTGACTTTGACTTTCGCCTGCATGCAGTCGGCCAATAGCAATGTTCCTTAAATTTATCGATAGAGACGCCATAAATGTCTGCTTGAAAATGAACTGAATTTGTTTTGTGTAGCGTTATCCTTTTATAGGGTTTCAGTTGCGTAGTCAGTGAATAGTGTTCACCCCAAATTTTGTTGCTTTCACGTGCGCGCAACATGAGCTGTGGTCAAAAGTTGCGTCATAAACACTATTGACCACTGCGTTGTAACGATTACAAAAACGAACAAATTTCAGGTCAACACGTGCATTTGACACTGTAAAGAACATTTGAGGCTGGTTTTTATATACCCTATGTGGTGAAGTGGGAAGTTATAAATACTTATAGGGAACTTAGTGTACTGACTGAGATCAGCTGTGAAGGTATCTATATCTATTAAGAGTAGTGTATTATAGATAACCTTACTTGCTACCACATATCTATATATCTCAGTCAGAATTATTCTGGAATAGTGTGATGCTACGTTATGTGTCTAGGGTATGAGTATGGTGAAGTGTAAGTCACAACAACAGACAGATAAACAATTTAATTTAATCCACTACTCTTGACAACACTGTGACACTCACATACATATACCACTCTACAAAGATATCTTAAAAGAGTCACTGATAAACTTTCGAATAACAATATGTATTCATTACTGGCATGAATGAATATGTGTCCTGATTCAACTACAAGGGAACCAGGAATCACAATCAATTTAAATTACAAGTTATGTACAGAATGTATTTAATATGAATATTGTAGTGACATATATTAGTACAAATGTTCTATGGGTGTCAGTTGTGTAGTAGTAAAATGAGGTAATACTGGTTTTGTTTTGTTCAAGCTCTGTTGGTATTTGTCATCATGACTTCAATAGTTTGTCTTTAGGGATTAGGATTGGAGATGTTCACAGTTCCTGATTTTAAGACAAGTAAATTCCCCTCTGAATAGTATTTTTATAAAGTTATTTCAAGATGAGGGGACATAATGTTGAGCTCAGCTGGCCAACTCTGCTTATCTTGAGTGATGGCGGCAGGAAAGGACTCCTCTGCTCGAATTCTCCTCTGGGCTCAGGAGACACCTCACTGATAGCTAAAAAGACCAAGGAGTATGCTGTCCGACTCTGGATTCAGCAAATCTCTGACCAGATGCTGCTCAGTACCATCAAGACCACTGTCCCACAATTCATACGAATAACACAGATACGTTGATTAGCAATGAATTCTGGCACAAACTGGCACAAATTCCCATCTGCTTATCTTCCAGGCTTTTATTGAGTCAAATATAAGCTGGCTTCAACGCACTGATGCTTTATCAAGTGTATTTAAACAAGTGGTTTCGAACTAACGCTCCCAAGTGTGTATATCAGCGAGACTGGCCAATGAGCCACGTTTCGACAAGTGTTTGAAAAAATGTTATCTTTTCTAATAAGAGTTTGTTATGATTTATAAACCTAACTCTGGGAAAGGGTAGTGTATTTTATCACTGTCCGTCTGAAAAAGTTAGTGCTTGTAGACTTACACGCGTGATGCCAGCATTTGTATATCGCGCGTCGCGTGTTGCATGCGTTCCTGATTTTCAGCCCTCCCCTCTCGCTATCCTTTTGTCCATCTGTTCGTTCGTTTTGGTAACGTAATATAATTAATGTTAGGATTAATTTAGGTCATTACGCAGTACGTCTCAATGTTTTTCTTAGAAATGCAGCACACGTTTCATTGAAGAAGGCGGGTAATAATACAGTAAGCTTTTATATCAACGTGAAAGCGTTACAATTTGCAGACGAAGCAGAAAACAAGGGGGATTTCGAGTACATTCCTTGTGACAGCACTGTCATTTTACCATTGCTCTTCTCTTTATTAATTTTATTTGTTAGGCTTTATATTTACCTAATAATTTATATATGTGGATTAGAATATTTCATGACACCTCCCCTCTTAAAACAGACATTATATGTCAGTCCTTTATTCTATATACACATATAGAAATTTATTATTATTTCTGGGGTTTACGGTGATTCTCATCACACGGATGGCGGCTTAAAAAATCCGCTCCCAGATTGGTTTTTCCAGATATATATTCAATGCTAAAATTATATGGAGCCAGAAGCAAAGACCATCGGAGTAACCTAGAGTTCTCATGCTTAGCCTGTGCTAAGAACGATAAAGGTTTGTGGTCAGTTTGCAACTTAAATGCCTTCCCATATAGATAAATATTGAATTTCTTTATTGCCCATATTACTGCAAGACATTCTTTTTCGCTAGTTGAGTAGTTGATTTCAGCTTTATTCAACTTTCTGCTAGCATATGCCACTGGGCTTAATTCCCCATCCAATGCATCTGATTTCTGTAGTAAAGTTGCACCTAACCCAATATTACTTGCATCCGTCCTTACTATGAATTCTTGACTTAAGTCAGGTAATTTCAAAATGGGTTTACTTGTGAGCTTTTCCTTCAATTCTTGGTAAGTCATTTCACATTGTGGTGTCCATGTAATGCGATCTGGAAGTCCTTTACGTGTCAATTCCGTTAAAGGTGCACATATGGAATTAAAGTTTTTGATATACTTCTGGTAGAAACCACATAATGAGACAAAGGATCTCACGTCCTTCTTGGTTTGTGGTCTCGGGGCTTTCTGTAGTTTCTCTAAATTCTTTGGGTCAGGGGTCATGTTTCCCTGATAAACTGTGTGTCCCAAAAATTCCAATTCTTTACATCCAACGCAACATTTGGTTGGTCGGGCTGTTAAATTTGCCTCCCTAAGTCGATCAAACAGCATGTTCAGAGAGTCAATATGTTCCTCAAATGTTTCTGTTGCTATAAGGATATCATCCATAAAATTTGTTATACAGGGATTATTCAGAGGATCCAATAATTTTCTCATCATTCTAGAGAAGACACTAGGCGCATTCTTCAATCCAAATGGCAATCTATTAAACTCATAGTGTCCTTCTGAGGTACTAAAAGCTAGGTATGGTCTAACCTCAGGCTTTACTGGAATCTGATAGTATCCTTTACTCAGATCCACTTTTGAGAAATATTTAGCTTTATTTAGTCTGGCAAACAGCTGATTTGTATCCGGCAATGGATCCACCTGTCCTTCTGTAATAGCATTCAGTCTCCTGTAATCTATACAGAGTCTATGTTCTCCAGAGGGCTTCCTTAAGAGTACAACACCGGAACTATACGAAGATTCACTGTGCGAAATAATTCCTTCCTTCAATAGATAGTCTATCTCTTCCTTCAAAGCTTTTTCCTTAGCAAACGGAATCGAATATGGTTTCATACAGACAGGTGTGGAGTCTATGAGTTTCATATCATATTCCAATAGGTTTGTATGCCCTGGTCGGTCTGTTAACACCTCTGCATGATTATTTAGAACCTGTTGCACTCTCTCTTTCTGAGTTTTCGTTAAATGTGTACTGATTTTCACCTGTGCTGCTGTCTCACAGGAGTGTAATGGATATTCAAATGATGAAAGTGGTTCCTTTTTCATCTCCATGGCGATGGACAAGGTCAACAAGTGTGTCTCTTCCTGATGTTCTCTTTCCAAATATTTCTTCAGGAGATTCACATGATAGATTTTTTCTTTCCCCTTCTTATCTATCTTATAATTTGTTCTAGACACCTTCTCTAGAACTGTATATGGACCCTGCCATCCAATTTGTAACTTATTCTGACTCCCAGGCAAAAGAAGCAGTACCTTCTCTCCCACAGCCAAATTTCTGTCTTTCGCCTTCCTGTTATAATAGGCAGCATGTTTCTTCCTGGCTTGTTTCAAATTTTCATTGGCAAGTTTCCAGCCAGTTTTTAACCGAGTGGTCAGCTCATTCACATATTGGTATGAAGATGTAATGTTTTCCTCTGCCTTTTCATCAGTCCACGTTCTTAACAAAGCTACATATGGACCTTTAATTGTGTGGACCTATTTGTCCATGCACCGGTATGGTCTCTTCCACTCGAAGCTTTATAGTGATGATTTTTCCTCCCAGAATTATCATTCACAAAACGACCGCTACCAATTTTTCTTTTGGGGCTGTCTCCCCTCTTAAAATTCTTGATGAGAGATTTCCTCTCTACATCCTCTTCCTCCAGTTTGTTTAAGTCCGATTGAGGGATTGTCGGCTTATCCTGGGGTAAGACATCCTTTTGCACTCTCCGCATAGTGGCCATTGTAAAACAGTTAAGTGAAGCTTGTCCGTGAAAAGGGGCTTCCCATTCCATTTGGTCCACTTTATCAAATTTATTTCTCTTTTTATTGTCAGGCCTGATTTTGCCCCATGGCGTGTCCAGGTCCTGATCCATGTTCCCACTTGTGGGTGTTCCCTCATGTGCTATGCTACACCTTTCTACAAAGTTCTCAATGTCCCATCTTGCTTTGGGCCAATAATAATTGTGAGCCACCTTTTGAATGATGGTACCTATTTTCTCATGGTCCCCATCTGGTTTCACATGTAGGCTCCTTATTAATTCTGTCCTGTATCTTTTTGGAAGAACCAGCTGTCCGTGACCATTGGATCTAGCTCCAGTCTTCCTATACATCAACTTGTTTTTCATGTAGAAATCTCCCTTGCCTGGAGTTGTATGACAAGTTGACAATTTTCTGAAACATGGCTTGAGTGTTTTATCCCCAGCCTGTGCCTTCCTCATCTCTTCTGGAGTGGTATCTAACATAATATCCTCCTCCTGTCTTGAGGTCGACCTGACCTGAAGGGTTGCCATATACACAGGTTTCCTTCTGCAACGGTCAGTGTCATGATTGTCCATCTGACAATTCTTACACCACCTTTTTCCTTGGTTGAAAGATTTTCTTTCATTATATTTCCTTTCATCGAATTGTGGGAATTTATTTTTATTGTCATACCGTGGCCTATCAAATTGGTGCTTACCTTTATTTTGATCCCTAGGATCAAATTTATTAAAGTTCTGTGGTGCCCTAAAGTTATCCACCTGTTTCTTTTTATTACCTGTTACCTCTGCTTGAGCTGCTTGATACCTTTCAGCAACATTTAGCAACTCACCCAGCCTCTCTGCACCTTGTTCCATGAGAAACTTTCTCAGGTCTGGAGCCATGGACTCTCTTAGTTGCTCTATAAGGACCATTTCCTTAAGATCTTGGGTTTTCCCCAGAGAAGTCCATTTCTCCAAGTATGTCTCGATTCGTGCAGAGAACTGGTGATAGGTTTCACCTGACAGTAGTTTAGCATTCCTAAATTTTTTCCTATAAAATTCTGCGTTCTTTTCATATCTTAACAAAAGAGCCTGCTTTAGCATGTCATAATTTTCCTGATCACCTCTGCTCATTTTGGCAAAAACTTCATAAGCTGCCCCACGACGACCTTGAGATAACTTTAAGCTCCACCTTTCTCTCTCCAACCCATACGTGGTAGCTAATAGTTCATACCTATTTATATAGCTCTCAATATCATCGTCTTTCTCAACAAAATGATCTAAATGAAAATTCATAGCTGAGATTGAGGCTCCTTGAGTAACCGTAGCATCAGAGGCAAAGGGACTGGCACCATTTTCAGGAGCATGGCCTTGAAACTCAAACTCCCTTAGTCGTAACTCATGTTCCCTTTGTAATCTTTTATCTTCTGCTTCCCTTTCTGCAGCTAATTTCCTCTCTTCCCTTTCTGCAGCCAATTTCTTCTCTTCCCTTTCTGCAGCCAATTTCTTCTCTTCCCTTTCTGCAGCCAATTTCTTCTCTTCCCTTTCTGCAGCCAATCGTTTGTCTTCTCTTTCTGCCTCCAATTTCTTAGTCTCTTTGTCAGCCTCAATCTGCAACCTCTTAGTCTCAGCCTCAGCTTGCAACCTCTTAGTCTCAGCCTCAAACCTTCTTTCGGCTTCTTTTTCTAATCTTCTTTCTTCGCGTTCAATAAATTTGTCACATTCCGTTGTGACATAGGCAACCATAACTTGCCCATCTAATCCTAACTCTTTTGCAGTCTGAACCGCAGCAGATCGAAATTTGGCCAGGTCCGCCATTGTCTATCAGGTAAATTTTTATAATGTCTAACCAAAAATTCAATCTCTAATGGACAACACAGGCACCGTGAGCTCAACCTTATTTAATTCCACCCAAGGATACCTTTTAATTCTTATATTCCCTGAAGTGAATTACCCCCAATATTTTTAATAGTTAAAGATTCAAAATCCCAAGAGCGAGCCCCCAATATATGTGGTGAAGTGGGAGTTATAAATACTTATAGGGAACTTAGTGTACTGACTGAGATCAGCTGTGAAGGTATCTATATCTATTAAGAGTAGTGTATTATAGATAACCTTACTTGCTACCACATATCTATATATCTCAGTCAGAATTATTCTGGAATAGTGTGATGCTACGTTATGTGTCTAGGGTATGAGTATGGTGAAGTGTAAGTCACAACAACAGACAGATAAACAATTTAATTTAATCCACTACTCTTGACAACACTGTGACACTCACATACATATAACACTCTACAAAAGATATCTTAAAAGAGTCACTGATAAACTTTCAAATAACAATATGTATTCATTACTGGCATGAATGAATATGTGTCCTGATTCAACTACAAGGGAACCAGGAATCACAATCAATTTAAATTACAAGTTATGTACAGAATGTATTTAATATGAATATTGTAGTGACATATATTATTACAAATGTTCTATGTGTGTCAGTTGTGTAGTAGTAAAATGAGGTAATATGGTTTTGTTTTGTTCAAGCTCTGTTGGTATTTGTCATCATGACTTCAATAGTTTGTCTTTAGGGACTAGTATTGGAGATGTTCACAGTTCCTGATTTTAAGACAAGTAAATTCCCCTCTGAATAGTATTTTTATAAAGTTATTTCAAGATGAGGGGACATAATGTTGAGCTCAGCTGGCCAACTCTGCTTATCTTGAGTGATGGCGGCAGGAAAGGACTCCTCTGCTCGAATTCTCCTCTGGGCTCAGGAGACACCTCACTGATAGCTAAAAAGACCAAGGAGTATGCTGTCCGACTCTGGATTCAGCAAATCTCTGACCAGATGCTGCTCAGTACCATCAAGACCACTGTCCCACAATTCATACGAATAACACAGATACGTTGATTAGCAATGAATTCTGGCACAAACTGGCACAAACTTCCATCTGCCTATGTTCCAGGCTTTTATTCCCAAGTGTGTATATCAGCGAGACTGGCCAATGAGCCACGTTTCGACAAGTGTTTGAAAAAATGTTATCTTTTCTAATAAAAGTTTGTTATGATTTATAAACCTAACTCTGGGAAAGGGTAGTGTATTTTATCACTGTCCGTCTGAAAAAGTTAGTGCTTGTAGACTTACACGCGTGATGCCAGCATTTGTATATCGCGCGTCGCGTGTTGCATGCGTTCCTGATTTTCAGCCCTCCCCTCTCGCTATCCTTTTGTCCATCTGTTCGTTCGTTTTGGTAACGTAATATAATTAATGTTAGGATTAATTTAGGTCATTACGCAGTACGTCTCAATGTTTTTCTTAGAAATGCAGCACACGTTTCATTGAAGAAGGCGGGTAATAATACAGTAAGCTTTTATATCAACGTGAAAGCGTTACAATTTGCAGACGAAGCAGAAAACAAGGGGGATTTCGAGTACATTCCTTGTGACAGCACTGTCATTTTACCATTGCTCTTCTCTTTATTAATTTTATTTGTTAGGCTTTATATTTACCTAATAATTTATATATGTGGATTAGAATATTTCATGACACCCTAGCACCAAATTTTACTTACAAACTCATAAAAACGCGCCTTTGGATAGCTATGCGTTTCTTTTTTTTTTAACAGTATACATATAAATATGAAAAAAAGAGTTTAGCTCTACTGTTTAGAAAAAAAACAGCTAGTATGTCATCCTATGGACAGTAGATCTCTTCTATTGCTGTACTGCTGATAGGTGTTATACTCATCTCTCCAAAGGCCTGTAGTAGCTGCGGAGATGATTTTGGTTCGGACTCTCTTGGTTTGGTCTGCCCCAGCACGTTGGTCTCATAACAGTTAATGGGTTTAGAGGGTGTCAGAGTTTGCTTCCCTGGACTCAGTGCACATCACAGATAAGGATGGGGTAAGTCACCTCTGCTGAATACCTCTTCTGTTTATGGGATATGTGGTATGGAATGGGTTACTGGTTGATAGGATATGGTGGGTAGGGGTAATCGTTGGTACCGTGGACTCGTACCCTGGTTTGTGCCCTGGACCCGTAACTGGTTTTGGTATCTTTTAACCGCAACCTGGGTTTGTACTTTGTAACCGCAACCTGGGTTTGTACTTTGTAACCGCAACCTGGGTGGATTTGCTCAACTGAATTCACTACGGATTCTTTTCTCAACCACAAAGTAGCCTCGACCGAGGCCCATAAAATCACATCTGCTTCGAAGGATAGTTACAAGTAGACTCACTTATAATTCCCTCAATTCCAGCTGTATGTTTGGGCGACCTCTTGGATGGCCCCGTTGCACACTCTCCCGGATTCTCCCCACACACACATTTTGTGTGTAGTTCATGTTGGTTGCAGGACGATCAAATTCCTTCTCCAAACTGGTCCTAGTGTTTTCAATGTGCAAGGCAGATTTATGTGCGCCCAGTTCCTGACACAAACAAAGGGTCGACTTCCGGACTGTTCGTGGCACAACCTGTTCACCTTCGACCTTCGCCGGTGGGGGAATAATCTATTGCTCCTGGCCGTGAGAAACCCGCCAGCGAACACTGTGAAATCTAAGACTAGAGAGAGATACTTTATCATTATAAGAATGAAAAAGATTTCTGAAGGGAATATGTTTCCAATCTAGCGATAGAGATTTTTTTAGAGGAATAAAATAATAGACAGAAGAAAAAGTCGGTTAGAAGTCGTTATACGACAGTAAAAAAGTAATAAGTGTTACATCTGACACACGTTGTCGTACGAGTTTAACGACATGTTTGTGAGTTCGTACACAGGGCAATTGGATGTTTACAGCTCATTTTCAGAAAATTAATGTTTGAAATTTTGCACTAGATGAGTCATGCAAAATATTCAAATCAGATTGGCTGATAATTTTAGTTCCATAACAAACAAAGCGGGGTAGGACAGTGAATATAACCTGATGCTTCAGTCAGTCTAGTTCACTGTGAGATTCCCGCTGCCAAATACACCAGACTTGCCAGTAGTTAGACGTTAGAATTTCCATTTATCAGACCGGACACCTTTTATTGGAGTATTCATCAGGACTTACAATTCAGCACATGAAATCTCTAACATTTTATATAAGGAAAACCAGAACATCTGAGGAAATTGAAACACACGGAGTTAGAGATGGAATTATCTTATTAAAGAAACAACACCCCAGACGCGTGTAAGAGGCCGATTCAAGTCTCTTTTATTCATCTGAGCAAAAAGTATGTGAGCCAGGATTGGCGTAAGTTGTGATTTTACATTCTATATTTTATTACTAACATGTGAACTAACATATATATGTATATGGCCATGTGAATTTTAATATGTGAAGATCGCTAGTGGATGTCCTAGTTATCTGAGGCTGGCAACCACAGCGTATAGAATGATGATTCACGAACCACCACCGCACGGGCTGGTGATTGCTTTATTGCTAGTTTCTTAAAGAGAACTAAACGCATAAAGAGTCCCAGGTTCCATATGGAGCAGGAAGGAAAAGATGAAAGAAATGATGTACATTCTTCCAGTTTCAAACCAGTGTAAATGTCGATGTTGACATATGCCCTTTAAAATTAACTTTTCAAATCAGTGTAAAATAAACGAAAACATTTTCAATTTATATTGTGAACACTTTTCAATCAGTGGAAATGTAAATGTAAACATATTCTATCTGTACTATTAACCTTTTCATTTATTTGTAATCTAAAGCTAAAAGCTATTCAATTTAAATGTAAAGAAAGTTTTATCACGAGGGATTAAATTTAATTCTCATCGAGGGTAAATTCTGAGATAAATGGGATGGTAGAATAGAAGAAAAGGGACACATAAATATGTGTCGGGAAACGCAATACTCAGAAGACGTTTCGTTTCTATTCTTTATCTTAGTTATTGGTGGCACCAGCAGAAAGTACTATCTCTGGAACAAGAAGGGAACAGTGACCTAAGCTTTAAGACGAGGGACCAACTTTGTAGACTCTCCTTGACATTTCTGGGAAACGAGCTACACCCGACAACCTTGACCAGCGACGAGCGTGAGCAGTGTAAAAAGAACCCATCAGCGGGAGCAGAAACTACTATTGGCAGCTAAGTGTAAAATATATGCTGCCAAAGTTAACTTTTTTTTCATTGTCTCTATTACCAATCAATGATGAAACTTTTCTTCTAAACTATTCAAATTATTTTCTAACTGTTAAAACTTGAGTGATTATTAAATTTTGTTATTTGTAATTTTACAAATTTAACTTCGATTTAATCCTTTTAAATGTACTGCATGTTTGTCTCAGTCAGTTTACTACACACACTCTAAACAGAACTATACCAGAATAATAAGAATTGCACTAAGTAAATCAGAGGTGGGGACTTAACGCACGGCTGTTTGCGCCTTCTAAAATGTCGCTACTTTAGTTTCGCGCCTTTTCACCTGACCTGAAGGCAATAAATCTTGTTAACCGGCGAAGACGGGGATTGTTTATGTTGGCAGGAAATATCAGCTGACTTTGGCGTGAAAAAGTGTGAAATGTAAACCAGTTTAAGTGCTTTCGTAATAATTGCAGGACTAAAGTAATTAACAAGAAAATAACTTTCTGCAAAATACTATCGCTATGTGGATTTTCGTTGCTTTTTTCGTATTATTTGCTTTGTAGCAGCCGTTACAAAATAGCACCATCATTTGAGGAAAATATTACCGAGAGTAACGGACTTTCTAATTAAATATCTTAAATTCTATACAGATTAGACAGTTTTAAATTATAAAGAAATGTTAAGGAGAAATTAAAGATTTTCTCCACCTAATTTCATCTTTGTAGCACACCGCGTTAATGTAGGGTAGTCAATGTCATAGTTCAGAGATGACAAAAACAGAAGCATGAAGGGGCAGAAAAAATATTGACAAGAGAGATTAGGCATGAATGGGTGCATGTGGATATGAAAAGAGTTGATGGGAGATGATAGACAAGGGCTAGAGACACCATTGGTGAGTTTTAACTATTTATATGGTTTTGTTTGTGGGCTCTTATTGCTATAGAACAGTTTAACTCGCTCATTTAAGCTATTGAGAAATTGCACAACATTTCTCATAGCAAATCTATATGTCAAGAATCATCCTCACTATTACAGAGATCAATACAGACATACATGATTTTGTTCATAAAGCTCTTCCCCAATAGGATAATTCATAAACAGAGTATATCAGAAAAACTATGTTCAAACTGGATTATAACTCATGGATATGGAATGGGCATGCATTGAGAACAAGGTGGAGAATTTGTATATTCAACATTATCTAAGATTGAAAGATGAGAATACTGTAATAGAAACATAAGTTCGCTGTTTAAATTTATAATGGAAACGCATTTACTACAAATTTCTCCATCTGTCAACTTACTAATTCCCCCCAGGACAAAAACGAAAGCGTGAATGATATATGAGAGAAATTTTGGGGCCAGGGCAGATTTATGTATATTCAGCGTGTTTGTGTATATAATATTGTGAATGGTAATAGTCATATCTCTGACATTCTGTGCATATAAATATAACAAATTATATCCTTATTCTGTTTTAACATAATATTTTCACATTTTTATTTACAATGTACAGCATCAACAGTGTTACTTTAAAAATAAAAATATCAGTATTAGTTTATGCCTACGCACTCTGTGTAGTACAAGTAATAGAGATTTAACCAAAATTAATTACTTGTCAGTTCATCTTTTAATAATTCCTATTTGAAGCATGCTGCTAAAAGTTTTCTATTTTATATTACTGAATACAGTGAGTACAGTTTCTGAATTCTGTTAATGTCTGTGACAGAGTTATGTAAATATACGAGTATTACATGAATCCATACGTTTTTGCTTCCACCTGTTTCCCACCTCTGTTTGCTTTTTAATATTCACGTTTTGTTAACGCAGAAGGCATGCTCTTCGACATCTGTCAAAATCATTAGTCGTACTTTTTGTAGTTACATTGGTCAAGGGGAATTAATCTGAGGAATCACAGTTACCCCCTCCCCCCCCCACACACACACACACATCCGTTTGTTCGGAACGTAATTAGCTACAGTGAAAGACGCTTGATCAAAGCGAGTCCGTTCGCTAGCGAAGAGTCTGCAGTCGGCATAAGTGTGAAAAATAGCTTTGATTCAGGATTCGACCGAAGAATTCCCCAAAATCTTGGCGAAGGCGTTATATGTAGCAAGTACTAGCAAATTTTATACCCATTTTACATATATATACCAGCTTTTAAAATCATTTTATCTAGTAGCCGCAGAATTTCAGAACATCTAGCTTCGAATTCTAGACCATTGTTAAAGTGGATTTCTTAGTGTTTCGAATGGAGATTGTTTCTTTTCTATGTTGTGGTAACTATATTTAATAGCATTGTTTAGTGATTTAATTGTTAAAGTTCGTCATTTTATATTTCACTAGGATTTACTGTGTTAAATTGGCTAGCAGATTAAATAGATATATACCTAATATTCTTCCAGCGGTAACGTAAATTTAATTAATTGCTATTAACCAGTAAGAGATATTTTAATTGACTAGTAAATGCACAAGGCAAGGTAAGACCGACGAAATATATATTTATCTTCTATCCATCATGTGTAAATGTTCGTAATTGACTAGAATTTATTTTGCGGGTTAATAAGAACGATAAGATAAGCGTTACACTTGTGTTTTCTAATCAAATCTAATAACCGAAGGGATAATAAATTATACCATTGCGCGGGTTTGGATAGAATATTATATTGTGGTTTAAATGTTTGTATTTTCTTCCTAAAATCTATTACAGGTCACAAACCTAAACCTACCAGCGGCCTGAATCTGAGAATAACGGATCTAAGTCCAACAGTACCAAAAACATTCTTATATAAATATCGGGTCTTCAAGGTTGACCTGTTTGGCCTCTTGTTTCACCCAGAAAGAGAGAGTACCAACAAAAGACTATAAGAATAAATTGTAACTGGACCTATAGATATCCAGATTTCTTTTTCCATTGTCATATACATTCAGCCCGCAGCGGCGAAATTATCAAACATTAACATTTCCCGACTATCGACCATTGTGGTGTGACGAGCGTATTTTTTTTAATCCCGAGAGAGTTACATACCTGACATTTCTCTTTAAGTATTGAAATTACAAGCTACTGACACTGTGAACACTAGTATTTTCCTACCTGGATTAATTGATGTGACATAAACAGAATCCTAGTAACAGTAACGAAGTAAGCGTTCCCCGAAGAAGAGGATTAATCAGTCTTTGAGGAACTGGGGCTTAGTTTGCCAAAATAACCCAACACTGGATCTGCTATTTATGCCATAAATGTTCCAGACGTTGTTAATCAACAATTAGTTAAGAGTGAACGAACGTGGCCACAGGGTGACTGAAGCGAGAGAAAGAAGGATTCTATAATTCTTTTACTGTATAATCATTGCACTCACTTTGTTTTGCCTTTCTTTTTTTGTTTGCTAATACTGTTATTTCCAGAATAGATTAATTAAAAACTCTGTTTTTTACAGTATAGTCAAATTCTGTACCATAAATCTAATCTTTTGACCTTTTGGGGTTTAATAACTTCTTCTAACGGGATCTTGTCTCAACAGAGGGGATTGCACTTATGGGTCTATTTCTTTATTAATTCTGTAACCTATGATTTTATATTTGATACTAGATGTTGTGAAGTTTTTCTTTATGATAAATAAACTTAACATAAAACTTAATTACCTGTGTTGGTCAGCTCGGCCCAATATCCCTATTCCATTAATACGTTTGTGCGTCAAGTTGTCGTCACTTATCTGTGTGTGTGTGTATGTGAGTGGTTATAGTGTATATGTGAATATACACAGAAAGGTAAACCGTCTGATAAACCAATTTCAGTCGTAAGATAGGCTGGACTAGAGTATCCTCTCAATCCAGGGTCAGACTCTACCTTTTCACCATTTCACTCGTGAAATCTATTTCTTTACCTTATCTCTCACTGAGTTACCACCCCTTTTCAGTTCTATTCAGGCGGGACCAGAATCTATCTTAATCACCTATCCAAAATCTACGACAGAATGGAGAGCTCGTTTTTCGGGAATTTGAGCTACATCTTGAACTAGTACCACTGAAAGGGTGCGAATTCCTTAGATTTGTCTTTTCTAGTACGTCAGATTGACTATGTTTCCAAATTTGAATCTAATCTGTATCTAGATAATTGACTAAAATCAGATAAAATCTTTCATAGTCTGGATCGAGCAAGAGTGTGGTTGTCTCGTGAGTTTTAGTAACATTAATAATAATATTACCCTAGACAAACGATCTGCTTATTAGCTTGCTGACCACACAAATATCAATTGTTTTTTCCACAGCATTGTTAGAGCATATACAATTAGATTTAGAGGGTGATCTTTGTCGGGTAGATGTTATGTAATGTCAAGTTAATAGCCTCCCTTACCCTAACTGACTTCAGGTGAGGACTTGTAGCTGGACTTAAAAATTAAGGGGATTTTTTTTTCTCCTTAAATTTTTTTGAAATAATAATTTTTTTTTCCCACTGTAGTATTATAGTTTTTGTCAGTTGATTAGTCTGATCTACCACTTATTTGGCTTAGTCGTCTGTATTAGGAGCCTTAATTGCCAGATAATAACAGCGATATATTAGATAGCTGATAACAAGGAGGAGGTATCACAGTTAAATAGCAGAATATTTATTTTTGTATTTTTCTCGTAATTGGTATTTTTCTTACTTCTTTCTCGGGTAAGTCGCAGTCAGTTATTTGCAATGGCTGAGCGTGCAAAACTTAGAGCAATGCTAAGAGAGGAATCAAGGGAAGAGGGATTACAGGGAGAAGAAGCAAAGGCGTTTGTCAACGAAGAACTTGACAGATATGATGCGCAGGAGAAAGAGCGGGAAGAGCATCAATTACAGCAGAAGAAGATTGAGGAGGAAATGGAAATTCGCAGGGCGAACGAACGAGAGAAGGAGAGACAGCATGAATTGGCTCTTATGGCTCTAGAGGTGCAAAGCCGTGGGGCTGCCTCTACTTCCAGCAGTGGAGAGCAATCTTCTCCCCATTCATCTTTAACTGATCAAGCCATGGGGCTGCCTCTACTTCCAGCAGTGGAGAGCCGTCTTCTCCCCATTCATCTTTAACTGATCAAGCCAGCACTCAATCTCCCCCACTCACAGCTATGTCTTTTGCCCTGTAATCCTTCCCAAGCCCCTATGAGAAAATTGACTGTTATCTAGAAAAATTTGAGAGAATAGCAAATCTGTACGGGTTAGAAAGGTCGCGGTGGTGTTTGAAGCTTTCTCAGGCTTTAAAAGGCTCTGCGTATGACACGTACGCAAAACTGGAAAGCAGCCACCAGGACGATTACGACATGTTGAAGAAGGCTTTACTTGAGCGTTTCAAAATGAAAGTCCGAAAATTTTTGCAACTGTTCCGTAACAGCAGAAAGGAGAGCACTGAAACTTTCCACCAGTTCTCTTCTCGTCTGAAGGGATACTTGACAAAGTGCCTGCAGCTTTCACAGCTTACCTCTTCTTATGAAGGACTTGAGGAGTTTGTTGTAACCGAACAAATAAAGAACACTTTGTCCAGTGACACCCGTAGATTTCTGGCCGAACAAGGCGCAGAAAAGCTAGAAGACATTCTGAGCAAGGCGGGGCGATATAACAATGCGCTGGCCAAACTGCCAGGAGCAAAACGCAAACCGACAGAAGAACCTTCTCGGAAAAATAATCTAGAACAGTCTTCCCATTCTTCTCACCACCATAACCTCAGAGAAACTGTACCCCAAAATTCCCCTCCGGAAAAATCTAAATATTATGAAAACAAGTACCCCACCAACAACAAAAATTCTGATCAACTCAACCGGTCTACTTGGCAGCGCGGCCAGAAAGGACAGGGTGACAAAGAGAAAACCCCTGCGCACGGGACATTTGATCAGAGCAAGCACACCGGGCCGAATCGCATCGGATGCTTGCAAACAGCCTCGCAAGGAAGAATTAGTGTCAGTGATTCTCAAACTGAGGGGGAGAGGCCCTCAACGCGAGGAACTGTTATTTTGAACGGTACTTCAACATATTGTTTGTTTGATTCAGGATTGTCCTTTGATTGCATTGTAGCAAGACACTTGGTCAAACCCGGTCAAGAAACAGAATACACCGTCAAACATTGTGGAGTTTTCAAAGGAGATGCACCCATGACGCTTCCCATCGCATTGCTGGAGATAAACTCTGATTTTGTCAGAGGTGTGATCAAAGCGGCTGTTATGGATGACCCGATCTACCCAGTCATACTTGGCTGTAGATATTTGTTTTTTGGGAAACTGAAAGAGCCAATTGTGGCAGCAGTAACCACAAGAGGGCAAACCAAGAAGGAACAGGAGCCTGCGCCAAATTTGTTACCTAAAGAACTAAAAGAGGCACAACAAAAGGACTCTACCTTGGAGCCCTGCTTTAGGAAACTGCCCATGGCCAAGGACCCCAGACACAACGGGGACTTTTTTTTCTAAAGATGGCGTACTTTATCGTAGAACGGGCAACCCTGATCAAGGGCATAACCAGCTCCTAGTACCGACACAGTACAGAGACCAAATCTTAGAAATGGGGCACTCTCTTCCCTTTAGCGGACATATGGGACAGAACGCCACAAATCAGCGAATATCGACTCACTATTGGTGGCCAGGAATGAACACTGATATTATCAGATATGTGAAATCCTGCGCCAAGTGCTAACGGGTGGCACCCAAGCATTGGACACCCCCAGCTCCCATGGGTGAAAGGCCAATAGTGGGGACACCATTTGAACGGGTTGTAATCGACATTTTAGGACCCCTAGAAAGGACTAAAAGAAGGCACAGGTTCAACCTGACCTTAGTCAACACATGCACTTTGTGGGCAGAAGCTTGTAGTAAAATCTGCGAGATAATCGCTCATTTCAGTAAGATTTTAGTCCTATGATAATAAATAACCCAGCCCGATTGTGTCTGACTATAAGCATCTCACACGCCAGCATCGCGCTTGTCAAAGAACTGATTAAGCCCCAGTATGTCAGAATACTGTATGATATATGACGATGGGGTGTGGCGTGGGTGTAGATGACAATCAACAATGGCTCGTAGGAATTAACCCAACACCACTGGTACAGTTCCAGACATTTATTAGACTGATACATACATCATGGAAATCAAGTACATGTAGCAGCATTCTGACTCACGTGTTCACGAAATGACTCTGCACGAACACACACTAACAGTTACATACAAAGTACTCGGTGCGGCATACCTTCCTCGCACAATCATAACACCATCCAGGTGTGATCCACTTATTATCAGTGGTTGGCGGCATTAAACCTCGCCATCTAGATTCTCTCCGAATCTCATCCAGGCGGGAAACCAACAACGCCTGTATTATTCCAATAACGCTACGAAGGTGGGAAATGCGTCACCTTTCTCCCAGTAGCTCCTGGGGCGGACACTGCAACGCCCTATACTGTTCTCCACGAACATATATAACAATATGGTTCCAACAGGAACACTTCGAGGCGGTATAATAATCTTCGCCTAAACACTATGTAGGACCTACACAATATATATAAACAAGTGTTTACAACATTAGTTCGGTGACCCTTCACACCAAACACTATCATCATTCATACTCATGAAAATGTTCTGTGACATCCACCCCCCCTCTCCAGATGGAAAACAAAGTTTTGCACCGAAGAGTACACGCCACAGAACCCCTCATGTACCAACACATAACTGGATGCAGACATACGGTCATACTGAAACAGTTGTCATATTACAGTGACTGGAACACTTATACACTAAACGATGGGTGAGTCACACTCTAACCCATACCACAGTTCTCCAAACTACCTATCACATGGAGCAAATGCTTACACCATACTGTCATAAAATACCACTAAATTCAAACAAATTAATTATGTAAATGCATAGAAATACATGCCAGATCACAAAATTTCCCAAAGTCAGCTCTAACTGAAGGGGCTATTATTCTACAATATATGCTGGTGATTTGTCTACACCTGGCACTCATAATAGCATAAGCTAGACGTCAGCTATGCTTTCATCAGAATTACATTACTGAAAACAAAATAATTACCGTTTCATTGTCAAGGTAAGTGTTACAAACAATATTACATCTCACTGTCAAAGATGCAGGTCTTCTACTCAGCAATAACTGATTCTCTTTGGGTTCACAAAAAAGAATGCATCAAACTAGTTTATCCCTTACCATTACAGTATGAACTATAAATCACTTCCAACCAAAATGAGACAAACTATACAGGTGTATACAATTACACAACCGTTTCGAGAGAAAAAAATCTCACATATCAGCTACTTTTATCAAAACTACATCATTGCCTGAAAATTATCAACAATGTCTTTCAAAAATGTAAAGTCTAACCCCCAGTAGTACCTCAGCTAGGTACAGTACAGAAAAATATTTAACAACAAATCAAGTTGCTTTACTACTATGTGTATCTCTCCCATGAATGTCATGAATAAATCCCAATAAATTTCTAAGACTATGCTCATGTCGAGCATGAGTTTTCCAGCAACTTGATTCTCTAAGGAAAACGAGATTTAATATTTCCATTTACAATAACTGCAATATAAATAGCTATCATCCAGGTCATGCCTTCAGCTATGACTGTATAATTGTTGATATTTACAACTAACTAACCTCATGAGGCAGAATCTCAATCCACCAACATAAACATGCCCGAAAATTAATCATACCAATGTGAAATGTATGCACTCAATCCATATACAATCGTTCGGTACTGTCGCATGTTACGCATTGCCTAGTTAAATGTTTGAAGACCGAAAAGTGGGACACCAGTGTGCTGACCTGAACAAAGGAATGCAGGGGTATTTTCCTGTGTGTATCTAGGGCAGCCAATCAGAGAAGGGGTTTCCCACGGTCAGATAGAATGACTTCGGCGAGTGTATAAGGAAGAATAAATCGTCCGAAATCATGGTTAGAATTAGACATCGGGAAGGAGAACGGAATGACAGACAAGGATGAGAATGGTCTCCTTTTGACGGGAATATCTTCATTTATGTATAGGTACAAGGAAATCAGAAGGGAGTAAGTAGTTGTGAAGAATTTCGCAAGAATAGTGTCCGTGCATTGAGAAATCCTGTGTTTTTCCTATTTATAATTCAATATAAAATCGTTAACACGACAGATATAGGAAAACAACATATGGATATAAAGGTCAACTCATGGAGAACGGAAATATATAACTCCAAAGGCTTGAACTGGGAAAGGTGAAATGCACGAGACCAAGGTTTGAAACACCTCTAGCACAAACCCCCCGAAGTTACAACTTTTTTGGGAAGTTTGCTGGAGTTGCGAGCCTTGTTTCCTGTACGTCCGGTAGCTGCATATATAAGGGCGGACGTAAATGATTTCAAATTCACTTGTACAGCGAAGCAAGACAGAAGGACAACGGCTGGAGAGAGAGGAACGTGCAGAGGCCAATATCTTGTTATTTGCAGCCAGGCAGTCTGTTACTCCACTAAAGCCAGTCTTTACTGATCTTAATTAGATCCTGCGAGGGTATGTAAAGTTACTATGTAAAATAATACAGTAATTACAACTTTATTTCAGGATTTGTTTAATCTATATGTTATGAAAGTATCATGTATATTAATTTATTACTTGATATGATTGTTGAAGATTGGAACCCGAAATATAACCACCATGACTGAGTCCGTATCAGGGCTAGCACAATCATTATCAGGGCTTATTCATTCTGTCATCAAGTTACTGCACTTTACAGAGCTAACGTGTCAGGCAGGGGGATACTATATAACCTCATACCATATATGTGTGTACATATTATTTTGTATTATTTGATTTTATAAAATGTTCCACAGTAGACACCTGTCTTGTCACTGATCCATAATCATGCATTTTCACGCATACATCTGAAAACAAATTCATCTCACCTACAATAGGAATGTGGTAATTGTTATCCACAAATAGCCACATATCCTACAATTATCTGCAGGTTCATACTTGTCAACCAAAAGTCAGAGGTCAATGATCAAGAATTGCTCGATGATCAATGCGAATCGCCCCGGCAGTGTCTGGATTGGTAGAAGCAAGACCTACTGAAGCTGTACATCTCATATGAACACTGATTAACCTAACAGATGAGTGATATTTGTGACAATCGTGCAACCAAGAAGTGATAATTGTCAAGCAGAGTTTTGTGATGACAATTTGCGTGATAAACTAGTGAAAGTTATAAAGTGAATAAGACAGTGAAGAAGTCTATTACCCAACTAATTGGAAGAGTCTAAAGAAATGACATTTTAGTTTAACTTGCAAAAACTGTAATTGAATTCGCCAATTTGGTTTTGTATAAATATAACTTTTGTATCACCAGTCACACACAATCACCACAATTAGATAGATGTAAATAAAGAGGATATAAATTGTATTCACCAGCTTTATTCATTCAATATAGTTGATACTGAGTTTGGTTGAATTTTTATTATATCACAGGTGGTCACATAGCGGAGGTGGCGCAGTAAGGTCTGACTGTTCTCTGAATATTTTCAGTCCAGATACTTTCACAGCCGTGACTATCGAGTGATACCAGTGTACTTCTCTGTCACTGGGACCTCACACATTCTGGAGAGAATACTATTTCTACTCTAGCACTATCATCTCACACATATAAAACCTTCCGCTACAGGTACCATGACAAGATTACATAAATCAAAACTTTACATTCAATGCAATATAGCATAACCAAACAACTAAGAACATCAGCAACAAAGTAATGTGCTCCAGCATCTGGTATTCTGTAACAATTATAGTAGCATGAGATCACTTTTTAAAATAAGAGACTGCAGACCATCTCAGCAACCTGTTGACCGATGTCCATGTCAAGACACTCTCAGTGATGGCATAAAGTGCTTCAAGTAGAGGCAATCCCAAGTTTACCTACACTACTGGGTACCTACATTCTGGAAATAAAATAATTATCCAGATTAGGAAAGAAAATTTGGCCATTTCCCAAAATGCATTATTTCCTTTCATGCCACTGTCCATACCACTCAAACATTCTCTTCCGTGGTAAACATACATAAATGATGGACAGGGACATGACCTGAGAGATCAATCTAACATATTGTGTCTTTACACAGGGTCATAAATTTCCACTTCCCAACATGTATCACCAAACTCACTATCTTCCCATCAGCTCTCAACTATCTTACAATATAAAATATGTCACACCATCTAACACATCTCTTGCCAGCACTCAAGCAATTTCATCAACTATCACCACCAAGATCACAACAGTATCTCCAGATAACACAAGATCTTCAATAATGCGAAGAGATCATCTATGTTCCACTTCTCTGATGGTAACCTCTTGATAGCATCAAACATTAATAATTTCAGTGGCTCTTTACTTTTTGCTGCACCTTTGCCTTTGAAATTATAAGCCAGTAATAACTCTAATTGGGCTGTAATTCCAGCACCTTCTCCCTTGAGACCATCTATTACTGTCTTCCAAACCTCTTTCTTGGCAGATTCAGTAGCTTCCATTACTGCTACTTTAGCTACAGATGTAGTATGCTCTATCTTAGCCTTTTTGTCCTGCATCTGTACCTCTAATGGTTCCTTTTTCCCATCTATTAGATCCGTATCAGATGTAGTCTCATGTCGCTCTTCCATAGATCTAATCTTTGTTTTCTTTAGATGTTCTCCACTTTTAATTTGGCTAATCCCTCTTTGCTTCTCCCTGCCGTCACATATTCATCTTTTCTTCTTTGCATGTCAGCTTTGTGTTTATCCTCTATTTCTTCCTCTGTCTCTTCTATTTTGTTTTCTAGTCTTTGCTGTTTAGCTCTGTAAAACTCAATTATCTTTTGCTTTTTCTCCTCATAGGTTTCTTCCTCTAGAATCACTTTATCTATATCTAATTGGTCTGTATCAGACGATAAAGCACTCTCTTGAGTAGCGCCTTCTTGGGATGTGTAACTTGTCTCTGCATGAATAGACACTGGAACACAATCTGGTTTCTGAGATGCTTCTGTGGTTAGCTCTGTAGTCATTGTGCCACTCCTTTGGTTTTCTACCTGTGGTCTTACTATTTCCTTACTCTTGACTGACTCATTATCTATTGTACCCTTATCCGGTATCTTGACTTCAGTGACTGTCGATGACATCTCATATGGGAATTTAGTGCTCTCCAAATTATCTGTTTGGACACCAACATCATTTGTCTTGGTTTGCACTGACACACTCCTTGTTTCAGTTTTCTCCTTATTTACTGCTGAATCAAATTTCTTCAAATCCGATTTAGGTCTCTCCTTATCTCTCTTTATATTGACTGCATTTTGGTTGTACCTTAATCTCCATAGTACTCTTCATTTTTAATTGATAAACTTTCACACTATCTCTCTTTCTTAGTTCTATATGAGAGTTATACACCTCATATGCATCACCATTCCTAATTGCTAATGCCAGCTCTCTCAGAGCTATCCTTCTTCTTCTGTTCTCACATGTTCTACTGCATTCTTGCATCAGATCATCCCGTGATGAACACGAATCATCCATGGATCCTGCAGAATTGCTCATGTCTAAATTCCTTTGAGCAATACTATAATCAATGAAATTGAAAGTGGGTAACACTATTTAATGAAAATAGTACCACTTAAAACTCTTGCTGCAACCGCAAAGCAAGAAATACTAATGAAGTAATGAATCCTTCAATAATTACTACTGCTTACCTATAGCACTCACTCTCAATACTCCCCCATATCAAGTCATGCATAAAATATATAAATGATTTCCAAGAGGACAAATGGATCTGGTGATGATGAAATACACTAAAAGTACAAGAAAGACAAACAATAACCAACAGGCGGGGGGAATAACAGATGAAAGTAAAAGGAAAATAGGTATAGGTGTATAATACCATGCCTGCAAACACAACCAATAACACTGGAACTGTGAAATGAACTTATTTACAGTGATAGTAAGAACTTACGCAAGAAAACAATATGTAAACACCACATGAGAAATACTATTATTTACAGGACAATAGATATACAAACAAGACTTAAACAGCTAACGCAAATAAATGTTCAATGAATTCCACGGGGCACTAACCACAGAGTCTCTCCAAGACTGGGCCTCCCATACACTGGAATTAATTTCACAAAACCTATAAATAGATCAATACAAATTCCTTCTGGAAAAGAAAGATGTATTAATCTCACACAAAAATATAGCCAGAAATAAACGCAACAAATACAAACACTGCACAATGGATGACCACCAGAAAAAGCTTAAGTGGTATGTTAAACAGAGAAGAGTATATGCTGCATGAAATATATCGACTTATCTCTGAAGTAGAGTCTTGAATGGCAGGTCCAATCAAGGCTGAAATTCTGCAGTAACGGTATGAGAAGTAAGCTACTGGGCGATAGCACTTCAGTTCAATAACAAATTCTGAATAGAAGAAACAGAAGACTAGTAACATCTAATCAGAACTATAGCCTAATATAAGCACTAATGTATGTACCACAATAATACTAATGTAAAATATGTTTACAATACTAACTCTGAGGCCTAAATAAGTAAATATAATGCTTATAATTTAGGTCTAACCTAGTTAAATAAAGACAAGTAGGTTAACTATATTACTTCAAACAAGAAAACATATCTATCCTAATGTACTAAATCCTAATGTACTATAACACTAATTACATAAACCTGAAAAAGTAAAGGCAAGTATCATAATGTACATCAAACAACCCTTACCAACGTACAAATAACACAGCAAAGAATGCAGAAACTCACGATAACAACAGATTCGCCACACAAGTAAACAAACTGAGCAAAACAGATGAAAACACACTTCACAAAGAAATTTACACAGACGATAACCACAGAAAACGAATAGGCCTAAACAAGCAATCTATACTAAATTACAAAGAATAATACATATCTTATAGTTTAACTGCTCGAAGATCACACGTTGTCCGGTCCGTAGAAATGACGTCTAGTGGTCTCGATGATGATGCAATAGCCACAAACTTACAGCACGAAGACAGTCAAACGTAGACGATCACACATTACACACTTGAAGCCAGCATATGAACAATCCACAGTCTGTGATGTTAAGCTCTAGGACTTGTTGTAGGCTGAATAGACAGCAGCAACTGAATATAGTGACCAGTAGTAGCACACACCTGACCCACTTACAGGACGAAAGGTCAGCATACATGATCACACATGATGCTACTTCTGCTTGGTTCAATGTACAGAAGATTCAAAGTTGAACTGTGACTGTTTTCCGACAATACATGAACTTCATCGTTGAAAAGAACAGTTACTTTGCAATACGTTCTCTCTCTGTGAAATATTCGAGTGCAGAAAGAAAGTCGCACGCGAGGTCGTGAACTTTTAACCCGTGTCAGGGCGTCTACCGGTGTCACTGATGAAAAATACCTCGTTAGCCAACTCTGTTATGTACTGAGAAATAAGCTTGAAAATAGTGATGTATCAACGACGTGTATGTCAGTAGATCACGACTTGCTTGACTGAACTCCCCGTTGATTGGCTGAGTATATTTTGGCCTTCAGGACCGTGTATTGCCAGCACAGTGCAACAATAACATGACAGTATGTTTACATTCATAGATGCAGGGGTGATGTGGTTGATCTTTCTTTGCTTCCCCGGTTCACTTTACTCCTTATTCGAGCTCCCCAGTATGTCAGAATAACTGTTTATATGATGATTCCCAGATGTCAGAATACTGTATGATATATGACGATGGGGTGTGGCGTAGGTGTAGATGACAATCAACAATGGCTCGTAGGAACTAACCCAACACCACTGGTACAGTTCCAGACATTTATTAAACATCCACATACATCATGGAAATCAAGTACATGTAGCATAGCACAATCATAACACCATCCAGATGTGATCCACTTATTATTCACTCGCACGCTCTCTCCCAGCGCATGCACAAGTCACACCATGTTGACATAACGTCAGACATTAACTCAGTAGCAGAGTTACACTTAAACAAGTGTTTACAACATTAGTTCGGTGACCCTTCACACCAAACACTATCATCATTCATACTCATGAAAATGTTCTGTGACAGCGCTGAATTTTGTGCCATGGTAATGCTTAGAAACGATCCCGCCGTTTAAACCTACTCGCTTTCCTTGTGACGTACTTTAAACATTTTTAACATTTTGCCCGATCTGATAGAGACTGCGGCAAGACTTATAATTAACGATCTTCCAGAAGTGTGCTGCCAAGTTACTGTCTGAATTAACGTAATACTTTAACTTTAACGCCTTTAATAGTAGTAATCCTTACATTTTTGGTAGTGTAACACGAGACAACAGTAATAATTAACGCCAATTCTAACACCCGCCGCGCAAAACCCCGCTTCGCTTGACACGCGGTGGGATTGGCCCGAGGATATATACACACAGACAGTTTAAATTCTCGCCAAGTAATGTTTTTCTGACGTCACTCAAACAAGTTAGTTATTTGAATAAAAATGCTAGAAAGAGATGAGAGGGGGAAGATGGCCGACTTGTGTAAAATTTTTATTTGACAATTGACAGTGACAAAAATGAAAATCTAAACCATAATGAAACTGACCATAAAAATCATATAGTAGTATAGCTTAGATTCCTCTGAGCAAAAATGTGTTTTAAAAAATATGGTAGTCCAAGTATTAGCCAAGTTATTGAGGAAATACTAAATGTCTAGTAACACTGTGGTTCCTGCTTGTTTTTTTTTTTTTTCATAACGTTAGTGGGGACGCCAGCTTAAAAAGAGGCATGGTAGTAATTCAAATTCTATTAGTTGGTATAGGAGTGAAAGGGGAGAGATAGGAAAAATGTAACTAAAAACGAAACATCTTTTTCTATTGGGCATAACTAACGCAGACTGACCAATCGACTACCAGACACAGAGTTTGTTTGGAATTATTTTTTGTTTTCCAAAAACTACATTTGAATTCTGGTAGTCGCAAGTTTTCCATTGGCCAGTACTAATAGATATTAGCAAAAAGCTTTCACTGCTCATCGCCAGTTGACAAAAACTTTTTCTATCAAATACGCTGAGCTCAGCTGTGTTAATTTAATAAAATAAAGAATTAATTCGCAGTCTGGGCAGTGCAGAGGAAAACTGAGGCCATTCTTTGCAAGTCAGCGTTATTTGTTACTATTTCTTGAAATTGTGGTAAGAATTCCTTTATGTATTAATATGTTTATTACAACTGCCAAAGTTAGATACTGCTATTGGGAAAAGTGAAGGACATGCCGGGAGCAGACAT
Source organism: Oreohelix idahoensis (assembly GCA_024509875.1). Taxonomy (NCBI): domain Eukaryota; kingdom Metazoa; phylum Mollusca; class Gastropoda; order Stylommatophora; family Oreohelicidae; genus Oreohelix; species Oreohelix idahoensis. The sequence continues at coordinate 142,465 of JAMPIV010001130.1, forward strand.
TGTTGAGTCCTCACATTGAACTGTATCTAACTGTGGTATATTGTCATGATTTTGTTTTAATATTATTGTATTAGAATATGTTAGTAAGCCTCCGTGTTCCATGAACACTGTTCAACATGCCTGGAGCGTTTATAATTTAAAAAAGAAGATGCAAATCATACAAAAGGAGATGTGGTTACTCCACGTTATGGTATTGAGGAAAACTATGTAAAAGTACAGTGGCGTATCTGCCAGAGAGACCTGAGGTGTGGTCACAGCAAGGTGTGAGTCATATAAAATTAGGGGCGAGTGCACCAGTATGCACGCGAGGCTGACCCCATACCACCATATGTAAATAATAATAATAAAGTGTGATCAGATATAAAAAGGCCAGGGTGTCTTTTTATTGCAGATGTTTTATTTCCTGTTACCAGCCGGTGACAGGAAACCTGATGAGTGAGTGTAACGCCAACAAGTCTCCAGTAAACCGTTTATGCTGTCAGCAGATAGCTGGAGGAGCTTGTGCGTGTTGAGATATCTATATTTTCTGCAACGACATACTGAATTATCCTTCTACAAGAATCCCAGGTGATATGTTAGCATCTGGGGATATCTGACACTGCAGTTATAATAAACTTTGATATTTTCAATCATACCCAGGATGTTATGGGGCGTGATGAAACTACAGCCCCTCCTAACTGTCGTGAAACGAGTGTAACCCACTACTTTGTTAATCACTACGTCGAGATACAGATTTGCTTCAACCAATCAACGAGCAACGTTCACCAGTCTCGGAGACAGAATAAATTAACGGCCATCTTGTTCACGCAAGATGGCGGATGAAAACTGAATAAAATTAGGCTGTACAGCGCTTGAGACTAAACCGGAGGAAACCAATCATTTTGCTCCGCCAGGAACCAACCAAACGCTTTCCTTAAGCATTTACCTACCTATATAATCAGGCGGATTTTATGCATAATCACACATCACCGACACGACGCCAGAGTTACCGACCGACTGAAGAGGAGAAGCTGTCACCTTGATTTATAGCTTACCTGGAGTGCAATGACCTGCAGCTTGCTTTGCTAAGTCGAGTCAAAATCTGGCCGGTTTGAATCTTAGAGGGTAAATATATTTACGATAACCTTTAGGAAAATAGGCTTTCAGCAGGTCTATAATGTTAGTATTTTTTTGTGTGTCATTTATACTACCTATCAGGTTACTGATTGTATCTTGGGGAAATTAAGTATAATGATTGTATTTCCTATTATGATTGAATAGACAAAGACTAATAGGACTCATACCTCAATCTATTGTCTCCTATAACTCAATCTATTGTCTCACATGACTTCAGTCTATTATCTCCGATAAGACCAACTGCCATATAACCAAAACAGTCCTTGTTAGGACTCAACCTATTGTCTCCTATACTTCAATCTGTTATCTCAGACCAACTGCAATATAACCAAAACAGTCCTTGTTAGGACTCAATCTATTGTCTCCTATAACTTCAGTCTATTATCTCCGATAAGACCAACTGCCATATAACCAAAACAGTCCTTGTTAGGACTCAACCTATTGTCTCCTATAACTTCAATCTATTATCTCAGACCAACTGCGATATAACCAAAACAGTCCTTGTTAGGACTCAATCTCTTGTGTCATCTAACTCCAATCTATTGTCTCCTATAACTCCCACCTGATATATCACCAAACAGTCCTCGTCTCACATACTCCTATCATAAGAACATAACGTTATTGTTAGGATATATTATAGCACTTGTCAGAGAGGGCCTGGTATATTATAGGGGGAAGGACATTGTTGTATCACACCTAGGTGTACATATTATTGGATGTATTCATGTATTGAACTTATATTATGGGATGTATTCATGTATTGAATGTATTCATGTATTGAATTTATATTATTGAATGTATTCATGCATTGAATTTATATTATTTAATGATATCCATGTATTAGTTTATCAGAAAGAATGTTTTGCAAGTAGACACCTGTCTTGTCTCGCTATTGCTAAATCATACTGAGCCATGTTGTCATTCATCCTACATGCAGACACTGAGACACGCTCATATCATATACAATAGAAATAGGTGGGCTTGAGGACAGAAATTAGCCCCTATTTTTCCTTGTTACAGGTTTTATTCGTGTCCTAAAACCTGAGATCGTGGGTCGTCAATCCAGCTGCCTGGAACTCCGCAGGAGCATAGAGGTTGTCCTGACTCTACATCTTTGGTCCCCCTCAGTCTTGGGTGGGCTAAAAGAACGATACTCAGCCGATGTTGTGTGAACCAACCAAAGAAGAACAGACCTTAGAGAGATGAGTACACATTAGTACCATTTCTGTCAGCATTGTGAGCATAGAAACTGTCAGTGATGAGAAAGTGAAGTAGCATAGCAAGAGACAAAAATAACAGCATAGCTGATAAGTGTTACATCCTTAATTAACAGCACAGCTGATACATGTACTATAATTGAATAACAGCACAGCTGATATAATTTTTGTTCCTATAATTGGAAAACTTGTTGTAATATTTATTTACATATCTATATAAATATAAATATTTGTAAATCATATGTAAACTTACAAATTCATAACATTCCATTTTTCAACATTCACCCTTCAGCACAAGAGTAGATAGTGTATATACTAAATAAATAATAAGGAAATTGTATTTGAACAACTTGTCAATTTTATCATTGTTAAGCAAAATCTGTTTCCTTGTTTTTTTAATATCACAGTTAGTTACACAGCGGAGGTGGCACTTTATGTCGGTCTCCTCTCTACTATTGTTTCGAGATCAGATCATTCACAGCCGTAACTAATTTGTGATACCAGTAGTCCTCTCAGACACTGGGACTTCACCATTTTCTGCAGAAATTCTATTTCTGTAATTGTCAGTACTATACTGATCCAAGAGCCAAATAAAACCTCTCGCCACACTAACAAATGACACACACTATTAGATAATAAAGTTGTAATTTGTGAATACACCAACAGGAGAGATAGAGTGACTTTATACTTATTGGACAAAGTGTCCACAAATTTTAGTTAATTCTTTTTTATGTAAACTATCTTTTCCTCATTTTCAAAGACCTGTCCAAAAGAGATGGCGGGACAGGCAGATTAAATTGTAAAAAGAAAATATTGAATTTTAAAGAAAAATCTTGACCACTGTTTTATTCAATTCCTTATAGTGAGTTAAAGTGTTTTGTGTTTATGTACAATCATTTTCATTTCTCCCCTAGACATTAGGTACATCATACACCAGACACTAGAGCCAAAATAGTGACCGTGTGAGATCTAGGGAGGTAGCGTCAGGTTCCCTGCAAATACCTCATCATCATCTTTTAGAGTCAGGGGGCCTACATGTGCTTGACCTCACACGGTTAACACAGACACAGATTTCATTCCTTTTAGGTATAACATCATAACCTCCCCAGCAAATTAAACTTGCTACAAAGCTATACCGCTAACATGCACGGATTCCAAGCATGGCGCAGAAGCCCTTGTGCAGATATTTACACGGTTTGGATTCCCTCAACAAGTTTTGACGGATAGCGGATCCCTATTCCGTAGCCTGTTAATGGAGGAGATCTTTAAGATCTTGAGGAACCAGCACATCTACACAAGCCCTTATAATCCAGCCGGAAGGGGGTTAGTAGAACGTGTCAACGGCAGCCTCACCATGATGTTATGTAAGCTAGGACAAAAGAAACCTGAAGATTGGGACCTTTTCATACCTGCAGCCTTATTCGCCTACAGGGAAGTTCCACATGCCTCTACAGGATTCCCCCCAGCTACTCTTTTATTCGGCAGACCTATTAAGGGGCCGCTAGAAGCCTTACTTCGGTCCCTGACAGAACAGAAGGCTGATGAGACAGTTGTCTCAGCCAGTAAATATGTATCGGAATTAAAGGAAAGGTTACAACTAGGATGGGATCTAGCAACGACCAACCTTAAGCGAGCACGCACAAAGCACGCTAAACAATACAAAAAAGCCGCGAAAGAAAGAGAATTGCAACCAGGAGAGAAAGCTTTGTTGCTACTCCCAACCGGGAACAACAAACTACGTATCGGATGGCAAGGGCCATTTACCGTCCTTAAAAAGATCTCAAGGGTTAACTACCAGATTTCAATTAAAGGAAAGGAGAAGGTCTACCATGTAAATCTGTTAAAGAAATACTTGGAAAGACCGGTGCCGTTCTCCGAACATCTCCTGGCGGTCGCCATAGCTACTAAAGATGTTGAAGATGACGATAGTTGCAGGGAATCTCCACTGCAAACACACGGAATCTTTCAACGATGTCAAAGACGGCGACACTCTTTCGAAAGCACACCGAATATATTCCAGGAAAAAAAGCGTAGGAGCAGACTTTATGAGTCGGAATTGGACCACGAAGGAAGAGGAAGATGAGAGTGAAGAAAACAGTCACCCGGAAGCTACGGATACAGGTAACTCTATTTCCATAAAGTAGACATGAATGGTTTCATATCTTTCAAGCCGGGACGTACTGTGACAGAGTTATGTAAATATATTACATGACTCCACACGTTTTTGCTTCCACCTGTTTCCCACCTCTGTTTGCTTTTTAATATTCACATTTTGTTAACGCAGAAGGCATGCGCTTTGATATCTGTCGAAATCATTAGTCGTACTTTTTGTAGTTACATTGGTCAAGGGGAATTAATATGAGGAATCACAGTTCCCCCCCCCCCCTCCCCCACATCCGTTTGTTCGGAACGTAATTAGCTACAGTGAGAGACGCCTAATCAAAGCGAGTCCGTTCGCTAGCGAAGAGTCTGCAGTCGGCATAAGTGTGAAAAATAGCTTTGATTAAGGATTCGACCGAAGAATTCCCCAAAATCTGGGCGAAGGCGTTATATGTAGCAAGTACTTGCGAATTTTATACCCATTTTATATATATACCCCAGCTTTAAAATCATTTTATCTACTAGGCGCAGAATGTCAGAACATCTAGCTTCGAATTCTAGACCATTGTTAAAGTGGATTTCTTAGTGTTTCGATTGGAGATTGTTTCTTTTCTGTGTTGTGGTAACTATATTTAATAGCATTTTTTAGTGATTTAATTGTTAAAGTTCGTCATTTTATATTTCACTAGGATTTACTGTGTTAAATTGGCTAGCAGATGAAATAGATATATACCTAATATTCTTCCAGCGGTAACGTAAATTTAATTAATTGCTATTAACCAGTAAGAGATATTTTAATTGACTAGTAAATGCACAAGGCAAGGTAAGACCGACGAAATATATATTTATCTTCTATCCATCATGTGTAAATTTTCGTAATTGACTAGAATTTATTTCGCGGGTTAATAAGAACGATAAGATAAGCGTTACACTTGTGTTTTCTAATCAAATCTAATTTTTTTTTTTTTTTTTTTTTTTTTTTTTTTCGTACGCCCGCTAATACTCGAGGCGAAATCTCAGGTTATTATTTATGTCTAACCTGACATTGATTTTACGTGAGTATCCCTTTTTTCTTGTACAGAGACAGGTGTCCCTCGCCATTCAGGCAAATACTCTCCGATTTCGGAGGTACCCATTACAGCTGGGTCGGCTCAGGAGCCGCCAATCCCTGGTCGACGACACTCCTTCAAATGTCCTCGTCAGGTCTCGAGTTAATCCAGTACAAATCCCGGTCGACGAAAAATCTTCAAATGCCGTCACCCGGGTTTGATCCTGGATCACCCGGTCGCCAGAGCGGTGTGGTAACCACTACGCTAGCGCGGCTCCCTCAAATCTAATAACCGAAGGGATAATAAATTATACCGTTGCGCTGGTTTGGATAGAATATTATATTGTGGTTTAAATGTAACTCCGCCTATGCCGGTCCCAAGCCCGGATGAAAAAGGAGGAGGGCGGCCTGCATGGAGGCCGTAAGGAGGCAGCCCCTCCACCATGCAAAGGCACAACAGGCCAATCACCTGTTTGCTTTAAATCACGATTACTAGCAACACAAGAGAGAAAACTGGACTGATTCTAAAGGCGACGAACTGGAACGGACTACGGACTACGACTTATGGAACTTGGAACACAAGAAGTATAAATGGGAAGGAAGAGGAGCTGGTGGAAGAGATGAGGAAAGCAAAACTAGAAATCCTGGCTATAACGGAAACGAAGAAAAAAGGACAAGGAGTCATGGATCTCGATGGCAACACGTTGCTCTACAGTGGTGTACCCATATCTGAAAGAGCTAAAGGGGGCGTGGGTTGCATTGTGGCCCAAAATCAAAAAGATAGTATCAAGGGATGGAACTTTGTCTCGGAGCGCATTATGGTTGTAAAACTAAAAGAAGGAGAAACCATAGTTAACCTGGTCATAGTGTATGGGCCAAATGAGGATGAGAGAGCAGAGGTCAAGGAGGAATTCTTCGAGCTGCTTCAAAGGACAGTGGATGACTGCCTAGATGAAGTTATTATGCTTGGAGATTTTAATGCCAGAGTTGGAAATGACCATGTGTTACGTACATTTATTACCTACGGGGGTAGTCTTCGGTCCTGCCAAATGTACGCACCAGTTTTATATAGTTATATTATTTGTGCGTTCGATTGATTCACGCACTGACGTGCACAATGCTGTGTGAGTTGCTTTGGTCGCACGTGTAACCTAGTTGAGTAGTTTCTGACGTCATGTAAGGGGCAGCTCGGACCATATTTATGTCCGCTGTGTTATCCTTTGATTTTGGCAAATGTGAAGTAGCCATCAGTTGTATTCGTATCTATTGGTCTTCATGGCGAAGTCAATAGTGGAAGTATGAAGTAAGTGTCGCCCCATTTCTTATGGCAAGTCTAATTATGTAAATTAAAGTATCAGGCCGCTCCTATTAATGGTCTAGCGGGAATTCATCGGAGATGACATTCCTAGAATTGGACACACGGAGTCGATAGCCTTTGGAATCTTTTCGTAGAGGGAGAATCCATATGTGGAATCAAGTTAATGAATATATATATGCTTCACATGTTTAATATGCCGTTTTACCTATGCCAAAGTCGTGGCATGGATACCGAGAGGTTAGCCAAGATGAAACACTAACCTGGTTGTATTGTTATATCTGCCTTTGTTTGGATTGGATATGCTATCTAAGAATTTTATGAAGAAAGTCTGGGATGCTTACAAGTATGATATAAATTATTGCTCCGTGAGAATGAATCCGTTTGCCTTAATAAACGTCCTTGGGAGAAGGTCAACGGACGTTAATACCATGTCTGTTATATGGTAATGGAAGTGATCCTTAGTCACTGGAATATAAGAGAACTTAACTGTTAGAGAATCTACAACAACTATTAACAGTGATATTAACATTTTGACGTATGATCTTCGCATCTGTAACTATGATTGTCCTGTTCCACTTCGTTGGTGTCACGTCAATAAAATATATGTACAGTAATCACCGACTTGTGTGCTGCCAATACTTGCCCAGTTCACCCAATTCAACGATACTTGTTGGAATTTTCGTTTGAAGAACATTGTTGACATTCATTCCGTTTTAACCATTCGCGTTTCAATTTACCTCTTCACTGAACTCAACGATAAAATGGAGTCAACAATAATTGGTATGCCAGTGTGGTCTGGAAATATCTAACTTCCAAGGAACGTACCCATCCTAATTATCGTTTGAAAAGAAGAATTTTTACTTTCAAGGCGACATCATCTCAATTTGGATCCTAGCGTGATATGAATCAGATTCAACTTACGTTTACCAAGGTCAAGGTCTTCAATCAACCTCCACGTCAAGTTTCACAGTGACTGATTACTTGGAGATCATCTCTTCATCATTATTACGTGCGAGCTGTAATCTAGATACGCAGAACGAAGTATTTTATCTGTAGACGTACATCCACGGAGACGAGGCACATTGATTTTTTACCTGCACGCGAGATGAGTATAACGTGTTTCCGTTGTACACTTTATTACGCTTAGTTGTGCCTTCCGTGATATGTCCACATTCATATTTTTCGTGTTAAGTGTTATATGTTGTGTATTCTTCGTGGGAGGTAGGGAGGTTGATCTGACGAACGAGATCCATCTCGAAGCCAATTCGGGCTCTTCGTCAGACGTTCTGTAGGACATTATTTTGCAGACTTCCCGCAGTGGAATGTTCCTATGCGTGAGCATAGAAGGATCTTTGGTCCACTGTGTCTGGTAGTCTGTGACACCTGACTGTTTTAGCTGTTTCGTCAAGTTTTAATTGTTGTTTTTGGTAGTTATTTTTACTTGTACCTTATTTTCATGATGTATTTTGTATGTGATTATTGTCCATCTTACCTGACTGTCGTTCAGTTTTTTACAAAGCATATGTTTTTACACTGTGTTGTCAATTGTCTTGTGCATTATTTGATCGTAGATGTCATCGTAATTTTTTACGACATTCTATTTTAGTTCCACATTTTATTTTATTTGATTTCTACGACTGTAGTCATTTGTCTTGATTATCGTGTCGTGTCAGTATTGTGCTATTGTCTGTCACGTTATTGCTTTCACACCATTTCATGTTATAAATTACATTATTAATTATTAATATTATTGCCTATTATATAAATTGATTTTACCGTTCTAGAACAGGAACGAAAACCACTAGTTGTAGTAACAATTTTAAGTTGTATTATTACATAATAAAATTGAATAATGGCTACCTTAGACTATTTCATTAAGCAAGCAAAAGCTCTTCAGATGGCTCCTGAGGAAGCAAAAGCATTTGCACTTGCAGAATATAAGAAAGCTCAAGAAATAGAAGCTGATCAGAGAAGGTTAGAAACTTTACGTTTGGAAAATTTGAAATTTGAGGCAGATCAAAAAAGGATTGAGGCTGAGAAGGATGAAAAGAAGAGGAAATTTATAGCTGAGGAAGAGGAGAAAAAAATGAGATTAACTGCTGAGGAGGATGAAAAGAAGAGGAAATTTATAGCTGAGGAAGAGGAGAAAAAAATGAGATTAGCCGCTGAATTAGAAGAGAAACGATTTCAGCGAGAGGCAGAACAGAAGCAAAGGGAGGCTGAAGATAGACTTAAAAAAGAAATGGAAGAAAAAAGATTAATAGCTGAAAAAGAAATGGAAGTTAAACAAAAAGAAATGCAAGAAAGAAGATTAATAGCTGAACAAAACACAAAACGACTTCAGCTTGAGATGGAAGAGAATGAAAGAAAACGACAGCATGAACTGAAATTAGCAGAGTCAGAATATGAGAGACTTAGGTTAACTCAGGAAGCTAATTCTCAGAGAACTTTTGAAAGCCAAACTTCATCCAGACATGATAATTTTAAGGAAATTCACCTTAAATTACCAAAATTTAATCCCCCGTCTGATGACGTGATATTCTTCCTGGATAGGTTTGAGGCCACTTGTGTGTCTTATAACGTGGATAAAGCTCTATACTGTACATATTTATCCAGATTACTTACAGGGGACGCATTAGCAGTTTATCATACCACCAGCATTGGTGAGAAAAATGACTATAATGCTCTTAGAGCGGCACTTCTGCAAAAATTCCAAATGACAGAAGACCAATATCGATCAAGATTTCATACATTACTACCTCAATCTAGCAAAAATTTTAGTGATTTTCTGTCACAAATACGACTAACATTAGAAAGATGGATCGAATTATCCAAAATTGAAAAGTCGTATGAAGGTCTCTTCGATTTACTGATGCGCGATAAGGTACTTTCGTCTGTAAATCCTACATTTCTCGCATTTTTACACGAACGGAAACCTTTATCTATGAAAGACTTAGAACAGCATGCTAAAAATTTTTGCACTGCTCACCCAAACATGGATCTAAGTAATGCACAGATTAAGAATGAATTGCCTGTTGCTTTTGCAGCACAACAAAACAATTTTTCACGCAATCGTTCTTTTAGTGCTGACAGATATGTCAATAAGGGAAATAATGACAATTTTAACAATGGTAATTTTTACAAAGGGAAGCAATTTCAACAATCTGCTCCATTTAATGTTTCTTGGAACCAGGCTCACAGATCGCGAGATTTTGGTAACAATAATTTTAAAAATAATCAAGGACATTATAATAAACAAAACTGGAGATCAAGATCTCAGGGTCCGCAAAACAAACAATTTTTTGGAAATAAACCATTTTACCAACATCATAACGATAATTATACAAATTATCGGACTCATCCAAATTTTAACTCTAGCAGAAACTACAATTATGGCAATTTTAATGACAAAAATCAAAATCGATCGCGTCGACGAGATAGATCGTTGAGTAATACGAATAGACATTCTAATGTCGCTTTTAGTGATACACAGGCTAACATTGAACAGGGTAAAGGAGCTGAAACTCATAATGCTATGTGTTGTTCTCTTGATTGTACCCAAGTCAAAGATTGTTCAGAATGCTCTACTCTTTTCCAGCCCAGGGCGATCACGACGCTGCGTTGCGGACATACCTTACCTAGTCTACCTGCAGTCTGTACGGCCACTGCTGCGTCAGTACACCAGGGACAGGGCTCTCTTAAGTTTAACAAGGGATTTGTCAACAATATTTCATGCTCTCTCCTATTTGACTCAGGTTGCAGCACAGTCGGCGTCCGGACTTCGCTGATCAACCCAAGTTGTGCCACGGGCCGGGTTGTCAAGTGTGTAACGTTTGGTGGCACAATTGAAACATTTGCCACTGCTATTATTGATCTTAATACACCATTTTTTTCAGGAAAGATTCAAGCTTGTCTCCTTCCGAATCCAATTTGTGATTTAATACTTGGTCGCATACATGGTATTAAAGAGTGTACACCACAGCAAATTGCTGAATGGGAAGAGCGACATATTCAAACTGCAAATGCAGTAGTGACTAGAGCGCAAGCTACTAATATGTCGCATGATACACCTATGGAACCTACAGTTCATACCATTTGTGATGATGATGCTCCTATTTCACGGGAGTTGTTTGCAACATTGCAAAAGAATGATGATTCATTAAAAAAAAATTTTTTCAGTATGTGAACAAAAATAATACCAGCAACAAACTTGCAAAATCTAGACATGATTTTATACTTAAAAATGGGATTTTGGTTAGAGTAATACGAGAAAAGGATTCATCCTTATGTTCTCAGATTATAGTCCCATCCTGTATGAGATCTCGTATATTACGACATGCGCATGACTCGCAATGTGCGGGCCATATGGGTTTTTCGCGTACCAAATCCAGAGTGCTTTCGGCATTCTACTGGCCAGGCGTCCATAAGGACATCACTCTCTATTGTCGGTCTTGTTTGATATGTCAAGAAGTTAAGGTACGGGGTCCATTTCATGCGGCTCCTATTCAAGCTGCGGACATCCCGATTAGACCATTTGATAAAATGGCTATAGACATTATTGGTCCTATGCTACCATCTGCTAGAGGGCATACGCATATCCTTACGTGCATTGATATGTGCACTCGCTGGCCTGAAGCCATCCCTCTCAAGAACACTTCATCTGCCAGTGTAGCAGAGGCATTGATGTTAATCTTCTCACGCATTGGTTTTCCACGGAAAATCTTGTCGGATCATGGGGTTCAGTTCATTTCTGAATCCATGTCTCAAGTTATGAAGACATTAGGTATAGACAGATCTCTAAGTTCTATTTATCATCCGATGTCAAATGGGTTAATTGAGCGTCTAAATAGGACACTCAAGCAGTTGTTGGGTAAGATGACTCAAGACCACCCCCAAGACTGGGATCGGGTCCTACCCGCTTGTCTCTTTGCGTATCGCGAAGTACAAAATCAAGCAACGGGGTTTTCTCCATTTCAACTTGTTTTCGGCATGCAACCACGCGGTCCGATGTCGTTAATCCACGACTTATTGGTTGACGAGAATATTGAAGAGGAAACTCAATCCTCTTATGAGTATGTGATCTCTCTGAGAAAGAGAATCATAGATGCTTGTAGATTAGCTACTGCATCATCCGAACAAGCCAAAGAAAAAGCTCGTCTATTTGCAAACAAATATAGACGTCTTCGCCAGCTCATACCTGGTGATGAAGCTTTTGTATTACTCCCTGCGCATAATAATCGTCTTTTAATTACCTGGAGAGGTCCTTTCAGGATCATCTCAAGAATATCCGATGTCGACTACATCGTTGATGTTAATGGTAAACATAAAACCTTCCACATTAATATGTTGAAGGAATATTACTCACGTCCTGATTATCTACAATCAGTGTTCCAAGCAACTGACGATCCTACACCTCCTATTCAACACTATTCTAGTTTGTCAGTCATCCAAGAAGAGGAATCTTCTTTCGATGATGTACAACTACCAATACCAGTTGTACCACTCCATTCCACTGAGAAATGGAATGATGTTACTATCTCATCTACTCTTACTGATGATCAACGTCAGCAAGTCTCTAATATTCTACACACGTATGAGGATGTCCTCACTGACATCCCAGGTCATACGTCAGTCATCCAACATGACATTATTCTGACTGACGATACACCGATTCGAGTTCGCCCATATCCTATTCCTTTACACTTTCGTGATAAGGTTGATAAGGAATTGGATGAGATGCTTCAATTAAATATAATTGAACCATCTTCATCACCATATTCTTCTTCTATGGTAATCATTAGGAAGAAGGACAACAATATACGTCTTTGCGTAGATTACAGGAAATTAAACAAAGTTACAAAATTCGATGCGGAACCATTACCTCTTTTAGACGACTTATTAGAGAAATTATCTCATGCCACATTCTTTTCGAAATTTGACCTTTCAAAGGGTTATTGGCAAGTGCCATTAACCCCTAAAGCAAAGCCATTCACCGCTTTCTCGACGCCACGGGGTCTTTTTCAATGGAATTTTATGCCATTCGGTCTAATGAATGCGCCAGCTACCTTTGTACGCATGATGCGCCGCATATTGTCTCATCGTCCCGATGTCATTACTTATATAGATGACATCTGTCTTTTCAGTGACTCTTGGGATGAACATATTCAGGGTTTAAAATCTTTACTTTCTACCTTACGGGATTATAACTTAACAGCGAAACCTTCAAAGGCTTTTGTCGGTTTTCATGACATCTCATTTCTTGGTCACCGTATAGGTCGCGGTTTAATGTATACAGAAGACAGTAACGTCTCTAAAATTTATTTAAACATCTCAGCACCTAAGACAAAAAAACAAGTGAGGTCGCTCTTAGGACTAATACAGTTCTATTCTAAATTCATCCCTCATTTGTCTACTATAACTGCACCTCTTTCTTCGTTACTAAAGAAAGGCACATCTAATATAATAAAGTGGTCGCAGGATCATCAAACGGCTTTAGATTATATAAAACAATTTTTTTCAAATAAGCCTTTTTTAAGGTTGCCTAACAAAGATCTCACCTTTGTTCTTCGCAGTGATGCTTCTTCCTACGCTATCGCGGCAGTTTTGATGCAGGAATACGGAGGCACCTTATTTCCGGTTATGTACGTATCCAGAAAGCTTACGACGAGCGAGATGAAGTATTCCGTTCTAGATAAAGAGCTCCTCGCTCTTGTCTGGTCAATCAATAAACTGGATCGTTATCTCCTCGGATCACACTTTGTGGTGGAATCCGACCAGAAAGCTCTTACAGCACTGAACACAGGGAACGTGAAGTCATCAAAGTCAGCGCGTTACGCTATTGCGCTTCAACCGTTCCATTTTGAGATACGAGCTATTCCTGGAGTACAGAATGTGTTTGCAGACTGTCTTTCAAGATGCCCTAGTGAACATGTCGAAATTAAACCACTTCCAGATGGTGAAACGTCCTCACAGAAACATGAATAACTTTGTACATGGTCACTGATTATACATCTGTGGAGACTATGTGTAGTTCTGCAGTATTCGTATATATATAACTTTCAGAATATACTTACGTATGGATTATAACATTATTTCTTGTGAAGTAACGTTTTGTTAGAACGGGAACAGTGATATTAAAGTAACATTTTTTTTTTAGTATGGAAACATTGGTAAGAGTGACAAATAGACATTCACTATTGTTATGGAACAGATTACACTACATATCGTGTTCGTAAGCGTATTTCAGACATGGTACATTGAGAACATATTCTTGTCGATTTAACTAGTTCTAAAAGAATATTAACAATGAGTGAAATTGAAATCACTTAGAATAAATTAGTAATTAGTTATTTGTTCATAAATTAAGTACTACTAATTATTATAATTCAATTTAATCAATTTGATTGATTATAAATCACACATCTACTAACTTTATTAGTGTCTCGCAATACGTGTATTCACGTATCCCACTACATGATATCTCACTTTTAGATAACTAGTCAAACTTACTAGTGTTAGGAAATAGTAAGTGCGTTGCTTCTTAAAGTGTTTAATTATGCTTTGTTTCATTTTGCATGTTGTATTTTAAAATTTTCTGTTTTATTGATTCTTTTATCATTGATCATCATCAGTGTTGCTGTTCATTTTCATTTTTGAAATCATATGTTTCAAATTTCTTAAAAAAAAAAAAAAAATTTGGTTGAATTTTATTATCATCTTTTTTTTATGGTTTATTTCATTTTCATTTTCAACTTCTTTTTACTTCGAATATTACCACATCGTTCCAAAGTAGGTCGATGGTGGATGTGTGCTTTAATGCATACTACTATCATTTAGTTATATTGTTTTCATTTAATATTCTTTTCTTAATATGATATAATTTTATGCATGTCATAAATCTTGTTGTAGTTTTGACTCACCTCTCTCGAGTAATTAGTTCGAAAAAAATTAATAGAATTAATTTTTTTAAGGGGAGGTGATAAGGGAGCTGTTACGTACATTTATTACCTACGGGGGTAGTCTTCGGTCCTGCCAAATGTACGCACCAGTTTTATATAGTTATATTATTTGTGCGTTCGATTGATTCACGCACTGACGTGCACAATGCTGTGTGAGTTGCTTTGGTCGCACGTGTAACCTAGTTGAGTAGTTTCTGACGTCATGTAAGGGGCAGCTCGGACCATATTTATGTCCGCTGTGTTATCCTTTGATTTTGGCAAATTTGAAGAAGCCATCAGTTGTATTCGTATCTATTGGTCTTCATGGCGAAGCCAATAGTGGAAGTATGAAGTAAGTGTCGCCCCATTTCTTATGGCAAGTTTAAATTATGTAAATTAAAGTATCAGGCCGCTCCTATTAATGGTCTAGCGGGAATTCATCGGAGATGACATTCCTAGAATTGGACACACGGAGTCGATAGCCTTTGGAATCTTTTCGTAGAGGGAGAATCCATATGTGGAATCAAGTTAATGAATATATATATGCTTCACATGTTTAATATGCCGTTTTACCTATGCCAAAGTCGTGGCATGGATACCGAGAGGTTAGCCAAGATGAAACACTAACCTGGTTGTATTGTTATATCTGCCTTTGTTTGGATTGGATATGCTATCTAAGAATTTTATGAAGAAAGTCTGGGATGCTTACAAGTATGATATAAATTATTGCTCCGTGAGAATGAATCCGTTTGCCTTAATAAACGTCCTTGGGAGAAGGTCAACGGACGTTAATACCATGTCTGTTATATGGTAATGGAAGTGATCCTTAGTCACTGGAATATAAGAGAACTTAACTGTTAGAGAATCTACAACAACTATTAACAGTGATATTAACATTTTGACGTATGATCTTCGCATCTGTAACTATGATTGTCCTGTTCCACTTCGTTGGTGTCACGTCAATAAAATATATGTACAGTAATCACCGACTTGTGTGCTGCCAATACTTGCCCAGTTCACCCAATTCAACGATACTTGTTGGAATTTTCGTTTGAAGAACATTGTTGACATTCATTCCGTTTTAACCATTCGCGTTTCAATTTACCTCTTCACTGAACTCAACGATAAAATGGAGTCAACACCATGCTAGATGGGGTGGAGTTATCGGAAGATATGGAGAAGAGAAGAAAATGGCATGGAAACAATACTTAGGAGCTAAAAACACAACAGGACAAATGGAAAAATATAGAGAATATGTGACACTCAGAACAGAAGCAAAGAACAAAGTGCTAGCAGCAAAACAGAAGTCCTGGGAAGAATTTGGAGAAAAGCTAGAAAAAGATGCACAAGAAAACCAGAAATTGTTCTATAAGACCCTAAAGAACATGAGGAAAGAAAAACAATGCCCTCTCAAATTTATAAAGGACAAGCAAGGCAAATTGCTTACTGCCCCGAAGGAAGTAATGGAAAGATGGAAAGAATATTTCTCAGAACTCCTGGATGGTGAGCATGGTGAAGCATCAGAAATGATAACCACTAGCATAGAAGAGAAAACCAATGATGGTGAAGATGACATAAAGATGGAAGAACTGAGGGCAGCACTAGAGAAAATCAAGATGGGCAAAGCAGCAGGGCATGATGGTATAACACCAGAAATGGTTAAGTACATGGGAGCATCAGGCGACCTATTACTCTTAAAGGTCCTACAGGCAGCATGGTGCAACAAGACCATACCAAAGGATTGGGAGATTGCCATCATAACACCAATTTTCAAAAAGGGTGACAATCGACAATGTGAAAACCATAGAGGCATATCCCTTCTCAGTGTCCCTGGTAAAATCTACTCTAGAATCCTAGAGCAGAGACTCCGACGCCTAGCTGAGCCACAATTGGATGAGGTCCAGTGCGGATTCCGAGCAAACAGAAGTACTCAAGACCTAATCTTCACACTCAGACAGCTGAGTGAAAAAGCCCTTGAGTATAAGAGTGAGATCCATCTTTGTTTCATAGATCTGGAAAAGGCGTTTGACAGGGTCCCCTGGAGCAAACTTTGGGACTGTTTGGCAAGGAAGAATATTCCAGCACCTCTGATTCATGCTATATAGAGCTTCTACAAGTCTTGCAGAAATTATGTGAGGACAGCAAACCATAAGTCAGAAGAGTTCAGGACCACCACTGGTGTAAGACAAGGTGATATCCTATCACCTTACCTCTTCATACTCCTTATGGACGATGTCATCATGGCATGTAAGGAGAGAACAAGAAAGTATTCAGTGGGGTACTGGAAGATGAGACAGGTCTATATTTCGGAGCTGGCATTTGCTGATGATGTTGCCCTGATTGCTAAATCAGAGGCACATCTCCAATCCAACCTGCAAGTCTGGAAGGAAGAGCTGGAGAAGAGAGGGATGGTCATAAGCAGCTCTAAAACAAAATCCATGGTGATATCACGAGAAGAAAGAAAACATCAGATTAAGTTGGGAGAACAGGTCCTGGAGCAGGTCGACCACTTTAAATATCTCGGAGCTATTATAGACCGAAAAGGAGGCATCAAAGAAGAGTTGGCCACTCGAAAAGCAGCGGCTGGGAGACTTTTTCAGGCCATAAATCGTGGATTCCTCAGCAAGAAAGAGGTTGGTAAGAAAACGAAGATGGCTGTATACCGCTCCACCTATGTCCCAGTCTTGACATATGGATGCGAGTCGTGGGCAATGACTACAACCCACAAAAGCCAGATCCAAACCTCAGAAATGAGGTATCTGAGGAAAGTGGTTGAAGTAACAAGAAGAGACATGGTTCGCAACCAGACGATCCGTCAAGGCCTAAAATCCCATCCGCTGCAGACCCAAATAGAACAGTCCCAACTAAGATGGTTTGGCCATGTCTGCAGAATGGGAGAAGATCGGCTACCACGACAAGCATGGGAAACAAAGAGCCAGGGATCCAGACCTCCAGGACGACCCAGAGTCCGCTGGGAGGACAACATTAGACAATCTTTGAAGGACCGAGGACTAGAATGGAACCAGGCCAGGAAGAAGACAGCTGATAGAATGGTCTGGCGCTCTCTCTTCCAAACCTCTACACCTCACGGTAGAAGGGGAACGACTAAGTAAGTAAGGTTTAAATGTTTTGTATTTCTTCCTAAAATCTATTACGGGTCACAAACCTGAACCTACCAGCAGCCTGAATCTGAGAATAACGGATCTAAGTCCAACAGTACCAAAAACATTCTTATATAAATATCGGGTCTTCAAGGTTGACCTGTTTGGCCTCTTGTTTCACCCAGAAAGAGAGAGAGTACCAACAAAAGACTATAAGAATAAATTATAACTGGACCTATAGATATCCAAATTTCTTTTTCCATTTTCATATACATTCAGCCGGCAGTGGCGAAATTATCAAACATTAATATTTCCCGACTATCGACCACTGTGGTGTGACGAGGGTTTTTTTAATCCCGAGAGAGTTACATACCTGACATTTCTCTTTAAGTATTGAAATTACAAGCTACTGACACTGTGAACACTAGTATTGATGTGACATAAACAGAATCCTAGTAACAGTAACGAAGTAAGCGTTCCCCGAAGAAGAGGATTAATCAGTCTTTGAGGAACTGGGGCTTAATTTCGCCAAAATAACCCAGCACTGGATCTGCTATTTATGCTATGAAGATATGTTCCAGACGTTGTTAATCAACAATTAGGTAAGAGTGAACGAACGTGGCCACAGGGTGTCTAAAGCGAGAGAAAGAATGAATGAATAATTCTTTTACTGTATAATCATTGCACTCACTTTGATTTGCCTTTCATTTTTTGTTTGCTAATACTGTTATTTCCAGGATAGATTAATTAGAAACTCTGTTTTTTACAGTATAGTCAAATTCTGTACCATAAATCTAATCTTTTGACCTTTTGGGGTTGTCGTGGAATATTCTAATCCACATATATAAATTATCAAGTAAATATAAAGCCTAATAAATACATATAATAAATAAAGGAAGAAGAATGGTAAAGAACAGTGCTGTCACAATGACAGTACTCGAAATCCCCCTTCTTTTCTGCTTCGTCTGCAAATTGTAACGCTTTCACGTTGATATTAAAGGCCTTCTGCAACATACACGCGTTTCCCAAACACACAATAAAATGTGCTGCCTTTCTAAGAAAAACCTTGAAATATGCAAGTTGACCTAAATTTTAAATTCCATTCATGTCTTTTTTTACACTATGTTACCAAAAACAAAAGACAGATGGACTAAAGGATAGCGAGAAGGGAGAGGCAGTAAGCCGAACACTAAACACGCGTCGCGCGATACACAAATGCTGCCATCACGCGTGTAAGACTACATGCACTAACTTTTTTGGACGAACAGTGATAAAATACACTACCCTTCCCAGAGTTAGGTTTTAAAATAAATAAAAACGCTTATTAGGAAACATAACAATAGATGGGTTTACGTTTGAAAACATTACAGTACCCAGACAGCACATCTTCGAAACAGGAGGTAGAAGGAATTGCATATTTTGAACGCAGCCACGTAGCTCTTTTAAATTTGGATATTTGGGTTCCTTAGGGCTTGCTGACAAAGAATATGTAAAACGTTACGCAAATAGTCCAGGAATTAATAAATTATAACCAAAATAAAATAGTGGGGATGCCTGACAACATGGAATCATTTCTGCTCATAAAATTTTTTTTTATAACGTGTTTGAACAAAACCTTACGTTACAGAAATAGCCTACCATGTAAACTCCAAATTGATTGGAGCGCAACAAATGAAAGACTAACCACGATAGGTCGGGCTATAAATACTATCTATCGTTGTTAGGGGAGACGGGAAAGGTAACATTTTTTTTCAAACACTTGTCGAAACGTGGCTCCATTGGCTAGACTCGCTGATATACTCACTTAGGAGCGTTAGTTCGAAACCACTTGTTTAAATAAGCTTGATAAAGCAACAGTGCGTTGAAGCCAGCTCATATATTGCTAAATAAAAGCCTGGAACATAAGCAGATGGGAATTTGTGCCAGTAAATGTGCCAGAATTCATTGCTAATCAACGTATCTGTGTTTATTCTATGAATTGTGGTAAGCTTGAACCATTCAGTATCTTTTAATGAAAATTGAATGTGAATTGTTAATTATTGCCTGTATATATGTGTAGTTCAGTAGCAAACATGCTGTAAAACCTATAATGCTCCCGCCTGAACAGAAGGTGTCGGAGGAAAGTAAAACGGCATGGAATGGCCAAACAGTACACTGACACCTAGATTATTGATTAGACAGAAATAATGCTGGAAGTGCAGAGGCGTGGTAACCATTAAGGAGGTAAATACTGGTATAAAGTATTTCAGATGAAGCTGACAGTTGGCCTAACGCTCTGAACTCAATGTTTGTGATGTATTGTGATCAGTGTAAAAAGAGAGTATAAGTTAGTTATGAAGTAGAAGGTACATCCTTCTTGTTTTCAGGGACCGTGGTCTTGATGGTATTGAGCAGCACCTGGTTAGAGCTTTGCTGAATCCAGAGTCGGACAGCATACTCCTTGGTCCATTTAGCTATCAGTGAGGTGTCTCCAGAGCCCAGGGGAGAATTCGAGCAGAGGAGTCCTTTCCTGCCGCCATCACGCAAGATAAGCTGATTTGGCCAGCTGAGCTCAACATTATGTCCCCTCATCTTGAAATGACTTTGTAAAAATAACATTCAGAGGGGAATTTAATTGTCTTAATATCAGGAACTGAGAACATCTCCAATACTAGTCCCTAAAGACAAACTATTGCAGTCATGATGACAAATACCAACAGAGCTTGAACAAAACAAAACCAGTATTACCTCATATTACTACTACACAACTGACACACATAGGATACTTTTAATAATATATGTCATTACAATATTCATATTGATAAATTCTGTACATATAATTTGTAAGTAAAATTGATTGTGATTCCTGGTTCCCTTTGTAATTGAATCAGGACACATATTCATTCATAACAGCAATGAATACATATTGTTATTTGAAAAGTTATCAGTGACTCCTTCAGATATTTTCATAGAGTGTTATATTTATGTGAGGGTCACAGTGTTGTCAAGAGTAGTGGATTAAATTAAATTGTTTATCTGTCTGTTGTTGTGACTTACACTTCATCATACACATACCCTAGACACATAACGTAGTCATCACACTATTCCAGAATAATTCTGACTGAGATATATAGATATGTGGTAGCAAGTAAGGTTATCTATAATACACTACACTTATTAGATATAGATACCTTCACAGCTGATCTCAGTCAGTACACTAAGTCCCCTATAAATATTTATAACATCCCACTTCACCACAGGGGTTTAATAACTTCTTCTAACGGGATCTTGTCTCAACAGAGGGGATTGCACTTATGGGTCTATTTCTTTATTAATTCTGTAACCTATGATTTTATATTTGATATTTGTCGCGAGAGGTTCAGATGTTATTAAAATTAAGAAGATATCCTGGACATAAAGGTGTGTCAGTTGATACCAGGATAGTGCCAGATAAGAGTCTGGTCTTATCAGTAATACCCCTTTCTCTGAAGAGAGTAAGGGTGTATAGACACAAAGGTAGAGTCAAGCTATGTAAGTTCCCAGAGAAGATGGTGATGTAGTACTCTGAGTCCCTAACTGCTACCTCTCCTGATCCCCCTCTGTGATTATGGTATTTAATATTGTTATTAACTCTGCTAGGGGTAATTATATAACTAAATTCACCAACAAGAACTGTAATTCAACTTAAAGAATTTAAGAAAGTGTGCTGGTGAATATTTACAATTTAATTAAACAGTTACTCTTTTCTGTTTGAAAAGTTTTAAACTCAAATATTTTTACAACAGTAAATAAATAAAACAGTTCAACAAATGTTTTTCACTTGGGCCAAAATGTCTATCATCTTGTAGACAAAATTAGCTTGCTTAATCATTCACTTGAAGAATTATTATTATTATAAGTTTATAGAAACTCTATACTATTATGGTCATCACAAACTGGATGCGTATATGTCTTTGGTGAGTATGGATAAGCTGCACAGTTGCCCTAAGCAACTTATCTGAGTCACTGCAGATGGCTCCCTTAGATGCTGTATAGAATCTTCAGATGAAATCTCCAGCAGTTACATACATTATGACTGGCCTGCTATCACAGACTGGCACTGCATTCGTTGCAACGTTGGTAAGAGAAGCCTCTTCTTATTTGGAGACTTTTGGTTAAAGGATTAAACCTGCAATGAATTCAAACGCAATCCCTGTATTTGTCTATCCATATCCCTCTTATGACACAGATGGGGACGATAGACAGTTTCAGATAAGAGTGCTAGCAGATGCACAAGGTATAGTATACTGTATAGTATCAACAATCATTTTAATTCAAAGTGATCACAATTTACTTCTACCTCCTTAATTATAAGTATTTTCCCATGATTCGCCTCCATACAATAATTTGGTTGTGGGTAAAACTATTAAGTAATGTCAAACGATTCTTCTTCTTCTTCTTGCGTCCTTAGCCACCGACCGTCAAAGCAGTCAGTGGCCATTACGCCTAGTGGCCTCTTAGGGCAACAGCAGATAGGTTTTCTTTGCCATTGTTTCCCATCACGCCTATTGGCGTCTTTAGGGCAACGGCAAATCAATCAATTTGCTGTTGTTTCCGTAATCGAAGTGACTGGCAAACGGGTGATCAGCCCGTTGGTAATGTCAAACGATACTGTGAATCAATCCCTTTCATCCTTCTTTATGTTCCTGGCAGGTGTCTCATTCTATTCAAGAAATACTTCTTTAAATACCTTTCCCAACTTACAGACAGAATTGACCATCTTTCTCAATATATTAATATTTCCGAAGGCGGGCTTTGCCTCTCGAATTTACACATGAGTCTGTAAGTTTCATCAGTACACACTGTCCATTCCTAACACATCTTATACACGTCGTATCGCACAGTTGGATTAATCAATATAATTACACACAATTATATACATTTATATATATAAATAGATTCGTTCTTACCCTCAGGCACACACAGACTAGCCCTCAATGGTTGATTAAGGTCTGCTAATAAGTGCAGAAGGCAAACGCTGGCATTAACATTTGCTCTGCTTTCCCCGCTCTCTGTGTTTTTCAAATAATAGTGACTAACCCGAGTTCGAAAGACCAGTCTATATATAGTCTGACCTCGGACGTACGAGATGGAATCCCCGAGGAATACAATAACTATCAGAAAATGTGGGTACCGTTTGGCCTTTTGTACAATGTAGGAAAACTACGTTTTTAATTATCTTCGTTATTCCTGATGCGATTTTAGTCATTTAAAGCTTACATTATACTGGGAATTAGGCTTTACATATCTATATAATAATCTTTTTGGTTACTACTTGCATTTTCTGTTATGCATAGTTTAAACAGCTAAACGTAGGCCAACATGAAGCTTCGAATGCATTTAACCTAAGATTTCTCCCGTCCTATAATAGTATTAGTAAAAGTATTACTACTTACGGTTAGAGTAACATCCCTAATATTGTTCTGATAACCTCTGCCAAGTGGTACTTCTTCCATACTGCTGTAGTAAAATTCCGAAGTTAATCATGTTTCACAAATAGAGTTTTGCCATCTTTATTTTCCCAGCGGTAGTAAACACAAGACCAAGAAAGCGTTTTCATTGGTCAGTGTATTTTGTCTTTCTACCATGTATGGCGCGCGGTAAGGTCAGAATATTAGAATTCGTGATGTGAAACAGACGTCATTTCACGACAGAGCCTCCCAATTCAAAAGCGTAAACCCGCTGTTGGAGCTTCTTGTCTGGATTCACAATCACGACATACTTCCAGTATTGGATTCATTCTGCTGCACTCTTTTCCTGGCTTCCTTCAGGTGGGTGACTTCAAGTAGGCACTACTCACGAATTTTGCCTCAACACTCTGAGATCCAGGGATAATACCGCATGTTGTGTTTAATAAACAGCACAGGTGCTGCTGCCTGTCTAATTGCTGATTATCAATTAATGTTCACCATTACTCTTCTCTGAGTCTGTTCAATGACATGTCCAGAGGTGTTAGCTGTTCCTCAAGGTTCAAATAGTTATGAGGATGTCATCCACAAAATTGGTGATAGCTGAGTTTCATAAGGGATCCAGTAATTTCCTCATCATCTTGGATAAAACACTCGGAGTATTCTACAACCCAAAAAGCAACATATGGAACTCATTGTGCCCCTCCGAGGTGCTCACAGCCAGCAATGGTCTGAGCTCAGGCTTTCTGGGCCCAACAAAGACACAATACCCAGCACAGTTTCTCCAGAGGTCGTCCAATGCAGGGAAACGGATTTGGCACGATTTAGGAGGGATCTCTAGCCGTGTCCGAAGCAGGGGTAGCAACAACAAAAGCTCCAACCATAGGTCCCATATACAACACGAAAAGCGAGGAAAACTGAATGAACTCCACACAATATATAAAACCTGGACAAACTATTCACGTGGAACCCATATCGGGAGAAGATATAAATGAAGACCCAATGCTATTTATTACGGAAGGAATAGCAGAAGTCACAACAAACAGAGACTTCCCGGTTATGATAGTCAACACATCTGGTAAAACGACAACCATTGCTAGAGGTGCTATCATAGCTCAAGTAGGTACACCCCCCCGCCCCCTATCTTGACTCTGTTTTGCACGGCAATAAGACTTGATCAAGATGGAGAGTTCAAAACAAGCTAAACAATTGACCGGAGGATACCTGGAAGCACCGAAAAGAGAAATGGTGTCACAGAGTGCTCGAAGGTTTTGTCTAGATTATTTTAAAATTCTTTACTTTTCTATTCCTTCACATTTTGTCTGTTTTCTCTACAAAATATTTGCACCTGCGATCTGTTCTTTAGCTGTTTTTCAAGTCTTCACTAATAGTCCTGTCATTCGATCCAAATTTTAGTTTCTTCTACAAAGGCACTTAAAGAGATTTTTTTAGGGATGTCTTATACGAGTTATTCGCTAGTCGAAACCAGTGGTTCCCAGAGTATCTAATTTCGGTGTTCAGTGGTCAACTGAAAACCGCCACGATAAATCTTGGTACGTGTCTAAGCAAGAGATGGGAAATAATTAACTCTTGGCGTGGGAACGGAAATGTTTTAACTTCATGCAAACGAACGCTGAGTTTTAAAATCACTTGCTGATAATCGTTGGAAGACAAAGCACGCTTATAGAATAGAAGCCTCAAGCTACCTAATATCAACAGTATATGTGATTTGAGAGTAAAGGCTACTCAAAATCTATTTTCTTAAGCTGCGGATAAAGTCCTGAGCGGTAAGCAAACTCTCAGTATTCGCTTAATTAGCTAACTCTAATATCAAGGGATTAGTTAATGAATGTAAAGTGTGAAATACTTAATATTGTGGTTTTATTTCTTTACATTAGATTAATAGCTATTTTGCATTTAAGTATTATGAATGTTATTGATGCATTATAATGATGTAAGTACTGGCTGATATATGAAAGTACTACATTCTAATGATTTTGAAAAAGCTGTTGTGAACGAGAGAAGAACCATGTTGTTCAATGGACGGGTGAATGAAATATTCCTCCAATGCAGTCACGCATGAACGCACACGGCAAGGCGTCTGCTTATAACAAAGGTTGACCTGACTGACCTGACCAGTGTGAGACTACCGCTAGACAGGAATTTGTAAACAAATGGACAGTCGCATTTAAGGGAAAAGACTGACGTTACGGTTTCAGGTAAATATATTATTAGGCACCCTTCTGAGACGAAATGTCCTGAGTGGCTGTAGTTAATATATCTGTAAAAACAAACAGAAGATTGATTGCCTGTATTGTCTTCCACAGCCCAGTTGCAGAATCCTAGCCAGTTTCTGGATTTTGATTGCTGTAAATTGTTGCGAGTAAACCGCCTAGTTGCTCTATGCTACAGAGAGAACTAGTGCTTACGTCTCAAACCTAGCGGTGATATCACTAGTCAGCAACCCTGAGCAGTCTACCGATTTAAGCAGTCAACACCTCGTCAGCACCTGAACATCATAACCCAACTGCACAACCAGGTTAACGGAAAGCCTAGTCATCTCTTGGACTGTTGCTCAACTAAATCACCTTATCCAGTTGGTAATTCCTACCTACTGAGACGCACAGGAGAAGTCCAAGCAGATAAGTCTACGTAAAACCCAGACCAAAATCAGAATTCACTTTTCCACGAAATAGCCATAGGAATAAACTTTCGTCAGTGAGGAAAATAGCCTCTTACTTCTTATCTGAACCAAAGACACTGACAGTTCTAAATTTCCTAGTATTTCTTTTTTTTCAAAGTACATGTCAACATTGATTTTATTTTCTACTGTAATTAAAGTAATTATGTACATTCTGTAACTCACCATCATTCTGAGTTTGACTTAGTAGAATGTATGTTCTGTTCAGAAAAACATTCTCAACCCTCTTGTATTACCTGTTACTACTAGTTCATCTTCAAAAAGATTTGAGTAAGAAAGAGTTAGTCGTCGCCAGAAAAATACATGAGTTGGCAGTCTAAAAGGTGAGAGAATCAACCTGTGCCCTTCTGTTAACTCTTTCCCTCAACACTAGCTCACCTCTGTGAAAACTAGTGTCTAAAGGTCTATGTGCTTTCTACACATCTTCCTTACTATACAAAACTCTTTATGCGACAATTGGACTCTCATTCAACGTCAATTGGAGTGCACCATCAAATATATCTGCGACAAATGGTATACACGGATGGCACAGAATATTATCAGAACACCCGCAAATATCGAACACGAAGACAACCAGAAATCGATTATCAGTTTAAATACCCAGATATGGTTGATCAAGAGATCATTATAGAAGCCTATCGGAGTACACAGTCTCCTAAGCCTAAGAAAAAACGTAGCCCCGCGAGGAACACTGGCAAACTGTGAGAGGGATTTGTCGCGCGATGACATTTTTCGCGCGAATGTAAGAAAAAAAATGTAAGAAAAAGTACGGTGCTCCGTTTGGCTTCGAAATTTCAACAATTTTAATCTGTGGGTGAATAAAGACACAAGTGCCCACTCGTGAAATCTATTTCTTTACCTTATCTCTCACTGAGTTACCACCCCTTTTCAGTTCTATTCAGGCGGGACCAGAATCTATCTTAATCACCTATCCAAAATCTACGACAATGTCATTGCGTAACAATGATGACATATTAAAACTAGGAAAAAAACTACTTTTTGCACGTTTTCAGACTCTCATATCTTCTGTTGTAATTATAGAACAATGTTTGTTTTTAAACAGAAACTTAGAGTAACATACTATCTAGTACAATGTTTGTTTTAAACAGAAACTTAGAGTAACATACTAACTATCACCAAAAGCAACTTTAAAACTGGAGTTTCCAACGATAACTTTGCAGCGAAGGTTTAATTACCCCCTATCGAATGTTTAGTGCGCTTCGACTGGAATTCCCGACAGCCGGTAAGAATTTGACCCCGTGACCGAACGGTAGCAGAAAAGAACGCGGGGAACTAAAAGCGCGTTGACAAACAGCCGTGAACGAGCTAACGTTAATCATTGCTTAATTCTTTACAAAAGTGGGCGGCAGATTATAGAATTAACGTGCTCAGCCAAAGCAGCATTGTTTTCGCTTATCTGAATATCTTGTGAATACTCCCTGTGTGATAGAAGTGTCATTGCCCTTCTGTCTACATCTCTGCCAAGAGTAATCTTGTGCGAAGGTAGACACCTTTGAAGCCCATATTAGATACTCTTGAGTTTTGGCCACTGTTGGACCACTACTGCAAAGCAGGGGAGGCAATACCGTCACAATATTTAACTT
Organism: Oreohelix idahoensis; assembly: GCA_024509875.1. Classification (NCBI taxonomy): domain Eukaryota; kingdom Metazoa; phylum Mollusca; class Gastropoda; order Stylommatophora; family Oreohelicidae; genus Oreohelix; species Oreohelix idahoensis. The sequence goes on from JAMPIV010001130.1 coordinate 170,033, forward strand.
ATTGAGCTATTCCTTATATCATATTTAACTTATTGGGCTATTCCTTATATCATATTCAACTTGGTGGTCTAATCCTTATATCATTTTTAACTTATGGTCTATTCCTTATATCATATTCAACTTGGTCTGTTCAAACAACATGTTCGACTTGTTGGTCTGTGTCAGTTAAAAGCTGTCTCATACATCGTTCACTATTTGTATTTTGATAAAGAAAGATTTTACAAGAGCCGGGGAAAAATGGAACATAGCAACGCCAGGAGGGGGATAGAGGGCGCGGACATGAAGAACTCAGAAAAAAAAAAATCAGTTAAAAGATAACACTTCACCGGAAATTATGACGTCAGAGAAATCCATACAGGAAGTTGTGTTTGCCATATGTTCTAAAATATTAATCTTTGCTGAGAGTAAAAAAAACGAACACACACAAAAATCCCATCCCATCCCATCGCAACATAATTACCGACGTATGTTACGTCGGTCGGTCTCACTAAAAATAGTAACTCGCGCCAGAAAAAAAAAGTGCGCAACGCACGGTGTGCAACTTGCGCGGCATGGGTGTTATATAAAACAAATACTTTGGTTTTATTTAATTTTTAAAAAATTCTTTCACGAAATTAGTTGCGCTCAACAAAGAAAAAGTGCGGAAAATTTGGTGTGCATGAGCCCTCACCCGATGTACAAATCATGAAAACTTGAAAGTTTTTGTTAAAACCACTTATTATCAAGGAACACTCTTTGAAAACAATCCACGCACTTTCACACGAAATGTTGTCATCAAACAACTTTTAAATTGAATCTAAAATAACATAATTCTCGCCGTGTGTACGTTGGTCATAGCTGAGGAATGCAACCGTGTTGAAAAATTGTATTGTTTCCATTATATATATATTCTCCCGAAAATAGTTACAATCAACAAAGAAAAGCGTTCAAATGACGATGTTCATGAACAGTTTGATTACACTGTATAATGGAAAGAAACCAAAAACACTCTAAGAATGTACTTCTATCTGCTCATCCGGGAACGGAAACAGCACACTATAATTAAAAACCCGTCAAGTTTGACGGGTTATTGCTCGTAATAATAATAAATAAAGATATATATATATATATATATATATATATATATATATATATATATATATATATATATATATATATATATATATATATATATATATATATATATATATATATATATATATATATATTTATATATATATATATCTATATATATATATATATATATATATATATATATATATATATATATATATATATAAGAAAGAATTGTGTGATAATTTTTGGAAAGGGAGACGCTATCACCACAAATTGCTAAACAGATGTGCGTGAGTGAAAGGAAATGAAGGAAAAAAAATTAGAAGTCAGTCAATGGTTTGGTGATAACGATACTAAATGCTAACCATTGGTGGAAACTGGATAACGGATGTAACTAAATTGTGGTAGGAACGTTTTAATCAATGACTACAGTTGAAATAATATAAGTGTCAAATTTGGCCAATAATAGAGGTGGGATAAGATGTTGATTTTGGCAGTTAATGGAACCAGTGTGTGAATATTGTAGGTAAGATATAAAACTACTTTGTTGAAGGCCTATGCTCATTGGGGAGCTAAAGGGTAATGAATTAATGAATTTGGTCCTGTCTTTGGCCCTGACCAGGCCCTTTCTATTCAGTCTTTCGGAGGCGGATCTACTATGAAGCTAATGAAGCTTGAGTTTCAAGTTCAGTTTTCTCTATACAACTTTTCTTTCCCATCCCCCAAGACTTTTTTTTAAATAAAAGGGTCCCCTCCAAGAGTTCAAGCTGCAGATCCCCCAAAATGTAGATCCGCCACTGCAGTCCGTACATTATCCACCCCATTCATTTCAAATGCCTCCTTTCCTCCATTATTCACTAAAAGTTAAATCTGCGATATCGATATCAACAGAGGTATACAAATAAACGAAATGCGGAGAAACCACCCGATGGTATGTGTACGATATTGACCCAACAACAATCGAAGTGTTGTCCAAAACATAGGCGCAGAGAGGTCAGGGTGTACAATTATGGAAGTTCACGCGATCAATAATATGGGACGAGATAACACACGTAACTAAAAACAGCCTGAATTTTATGCCACCGAGGATTTTCATTCTGTTATTGCTGTTAACTTCATTCATCGATTTAGAGCAAAGTTTGAACTAACAGTAGCCAATCAAAAGCTGGCACTGAATAAATACAAATGAGATGATGTTTAAAAAAAAAAAAAAAAATTTGTCGCGTATCTCTGCAGCCTTCATCATCATCATTTTTATTTTTATTAAGGATTATGGAGCCGCCTCACTCACCCCCCCCCCCTTTTTTCCCTCCCCCCCCCCCCCCCCCCCCCCTCGGTAGGGAAGGCTGCACCCAGCATTCAAATACTCTTGGAGTAGTGGTTTCTTGTAGATATTTGTCTTAGATGGTGGGATTGCCAGCCCCTTGCACAACCACATATTAGTAGCCTTGTACGAGCTGCCTATCTGCAGACATGGTGATTTATTAAAGGACACACCTGTTTGCCAGTTACGAAGGGCTATGACAAGGAAATGAGTACCGTCGATCTCATTCAGACAGTGAGATGGCGGAGAGTGACCTATCTGACATTCCATAACTGAAGGTTACTCAGGGTTATTTCACTCATATACTCTTCCTTGTTCTCTCTCTCTCTCTCTCTCTCTCTCTCTCTCTCTCTCTCTCTCTCTCTCTCTCTTTTTTTTCTTTTTCTCAGAGTTTGAGGTTTTTTTTTTATTAAATTTAATGAATAAGCCGTTATTACCAAAGCAAGTATCTACCATTAAAAATTTGTTTTTCATCTATGTAAACAGGAGAGGAAAGGTCCCCATTTCCATAGGCGCCATGGCTGCACAAATTTGCTATTTTGTTGTTGCGTATTCCTTACACCATGATGGAGAAGCCATAGCTTAAGCTTAGAAACAAGCCATAGCTTAAGCTTACAAAGGACTATGACATACCATACTTTTTGCGTAGTTTCGGAGGATATTCTGCAGAACAGGTTTTTTTTTTTTAGTACAGAGGTTGGCAATAGGTCGATCGCGGTTACGGCTAAATCACAATAGATGATTTGGTGTGTGTGTGAGTGTCAAAGCTCTGTTTAGAAACACATTTCTAACAGTAGAGTAATAAGTAACCGTGTCTGTAGTTTTATATTGGAATTAAACAAATAGAACAATTAGTTGTCACTGTTTTGAATATGCATTTGCTCTTATCTTCCGCTCTTTACAGTTTTTATGTAATGCGGGGAAATGGAGGGGGCGCTGGGGATTTGCTCTGGGAGCCAAAGGAACGGTGGCCCGAAAAAGTTTGAGAAACACTGTTATATATGTTATCTACGAGTGGCCGATTGGCGCTTGTCTCTCATGGCAAAGTTACTGGGTTCCGAGATCGACAATCAGGTAACGTTACGCTCCAGTTCCCGAGTCGTGAATTGGTACATGACTCTGCTGTTGAATAAGGAAAGGCAAAGGGAGTAGGGAATGGAGCTGATCACTCCCACCACTTAAAACTGGATCTAGTATAACGAAGTCTGTAACACTTCACTAACCTGTGGCAGTATCTGCTGTTAGACTACCTTTACCTTTTACGTTGTCTACTTGTACGAGAGGAAGACATTTAACACTAATTCTGACAGAGTGTCACGAAAAACATGCGTTCTGTTTCTTTGGGTCATCATTCCTCTTCGACAGTATTAGCTACCACACATTTAGTGTGCTAATTCTTTCAGTATTCATCATTTACGCTTTCATCGTCGCGGTTATCGTATCATAGCTTGCCCTACTTCGTCACTCCCTTACTATTACCTGAGCGCTTGACCTATTTTAAAACAATATTGACTTCTGTTTGTGCAGAAGGATGGCAAATGATAAGCTGGGATTACCTTTGCATAAGGTGGCATTGGGTGAAAATCCAGATGTTTTGTCGTTGAAGGTACTGAACAAACGTTTGATATGAGAACATGGTGTGCAGATAATTGCCACTCACCATGCTGTCTCAGTGTTTCAATATGGATGACAATCTAGTTAAAGATTAAGACACGGACAGTGATGTAATACTTCCGGAAGATGGACTTTGTTGTAATAAACAAGTACAAGAAAATAACATCTTGGAGAAGATTATAATGTTAGACCTGTGAAGTAGTGAGTTTGTAAATATGACATGCGAAACGGAAGAAGCAAGACTATATAGTTATGGAGTTTGAAAATCACATCTTAAGTTGTGATGTTGTAATGTTTTGCATGAGAGGGATGGGGATAAACCCCTACCAATATTAGACGCGCTGATGATGAATGGTTGGGCATGAACATGCTAAGATAGACTGCTCCTGATTGGACCTCTCCTAAAAGTAGCAGCCTGGGTGTGTAGACGAAAATTTACGTTTATATTCTACCTACGTGTTATCCCGCTGATGTCCAATATACACTATCTATGTGCCTCTCAATGCTTCTCCACTGTATGATTATACATAGGTATGCATAGACTGTCCAATGTAGGAGTACGGTATGTTGTGTGGGTTCTCTCCAAGACGAGGACCTACTGATGAAAACCTTTGTAGTAATAAGAACTTGGAAGATATACTGTCCTTCGATATTTGGAGATCTCGCTCTAGCGTTGACAAACCATTGACGGCTGTCTCAGGAAAATGTATGCTGTCTGATCTCTAAAAGGCACTGCCTAGACTGGAGCTCTTCACGAAATGATCTTCTGGTAACACGTGAGTTTCGTGCAATAAAGCTAGTCAGCGTGAATTTACGTCGTGCAATATACGATAAATGTTGATGACTTCTCTTCAGGTACTGATGTAAGGAGTAGCTGAACTTGTTGCTTTGAGCTTGATATCTGGGAGAATCAACTTGTGACTAAGTGATCTTGGTATGTAGGCTCATCAACTTGAGTATGTACTCTTGATTAATAAAATACGTTTTTGAATGAGTTGAACTTGATATATGTATGAGAATAAACTTGTGTGTGCTTTAGCTTGACTCTGGCGGTAAGCTTTCGAGTGAGTTGAACTTAGTTTTTGTATATGGAATCAACTTGTGAGCACTTGATAAGCAGGTGAATAAAATGCTGCCCCAATAACGTTCACAAATGCGGGCGAGACTTCCTTGTAACTTAGGAAGTGTAGGATGTCATATCTTGTGAATTCTGCTATCCATACCTACGCTTTGCTAGCTTCTTTCTGGTTAGATGCCAAACACGTAATGTATAGACTCAGACTTCTGCTGGACACACTGATGACACACAAAGTGGCTTCATAAGTTTCACATCCAATATCAATGGGTGACTTTCATTTATCTTATTCCTCACTACTGATCACTCTTTTTTTAATTCTCTGGTAAGGATGTATGACATGAGGCGCACATTGATTTGAGTAATCATTTACGAATAGAAGTGATGAAAAACCGCCTTTCGCACATTTAGCTATGAGGCAAAGTGCAAAAATAAGTCTTAACTAATGAATTTTTAATAATTTTTAAAAGATTTACCTACCTCCTTTTCCCTTCGCAAATTCCGTATGTACACTATAAAATTACACTCCACAGATATGAATCAAATATCCACACAGGAATGAAATATTAGAACTGCTGTACACAGGCTATACGATAGGGAAGACTCTTATGCGCTGCTATGTTGAAAACTCAGTACTCCGTTCTGGTAAACATCTCGTTATATTTCTGATTTGCTATGAGTCAGATGTCCTTGCCTGTTGGTCTGACTCCGCCTCCAATGCAATAACTAGGGGTACATTTTGCTGTAATGTACACAATCCACGTCAATTGCTAAAGTGGGTGGGCTCTCGTAAATAACTCTTCAATTCCGTGCTACGGATTCGTTTTGCTAGACGGGCCGTGGTTTTGGATTTGCAGCTCAAAGCATAAATCACCCGCCCCCTTTGTCACAAAGCCTTCTGTCAGTGCGTGCTATGATGGGGCCCATTGTTGTGAGACGGTTTCCGTAATCTCCTTGCTGCTAATCTCGCTAGGTAATCAGTATGACGGCTCTCGAAGTTTACCATCTGGCAACAATCATTCCTGTGTGCGTCCCTAGTCCTTTGTCTTGCCAAGCTATTGTGTCGCAAGGTGGCGACAGTCGTGTTGTTTAAACAGCGGATTAGCTCTGAAAAGACTTCACTCTACTGCCAAGCCGGACGTCTCCCAAAGTAAACAATACTCGTCTAATGTGGCCAGGTGTTTTCGTTCTCCCGCTAATACTCGAGGCGAAATCTCAGGTTATTATTTTTATGTCTAACCTGACATTGATTTTACGTGAGTATCCCTTTATTTCTTGTACAGAGACAGGTGTCCCTCGCCATTCAGGCAAATACTCGCCGATTTCGGAGGTACCCATTGCAGCTGGGTCGGCTCAGGAGCCGCCAGTCCCTGGTCGACGACACTCCTTCAAATGTCCTCGCCAGGTCTCGAGTTAATCCAGTCCAAATCCCGGTCGACGAAAAATCCTCAAATGCCGTCGCCCGGGTTTGATCCCGTATCACCCGGTCGCCAGAGCGGTGTTGTAACCACTACGCTAGCGCGGCTCCCGTGGCCAGGTGTGTTTACCAAGGTTCTAACGAGTCAATGTGTGTTCCGAAAGTGGGGAAATATATCAAAGGAGTGTTAAGTTACACCAAAGAATAAGCCGTGGTTAAGACATATTACTTTAACAATGAAGAAAGTGCAAAATGAGAACGAACGAACTTTATTTTCGAAGGGTAAAGAATTGGGCGCGCAGGCCCGTCTAACATTCTGCCCTTCCACTCTCATTAATCTTGCATACTATATCCTTTCATTCCCACATGATGCTTTAAGCATTAATTTAAAGGCATGCAACATGAGAGAGAAAATAAGATACGAAAGATGTTGGAAAAGATACAGAGTGAGAAATATAGATCTACTATACGACAATAAGAAAGATCTTGGAAAAGATACAGGGCGATAAAGATAGGCGCCTTATGACAGACACATAAGGTTCACGATACACATGCTAACACTTGATCAGTTTACCACCATTAAACTTTATTTCCTCATGATCTTGTGAATAGGAAGTCTGAGTGGCTCAGCGGCATGGCTTCCGCTTCGATTTCTAAAGGAACCGTTTTCGATTCCCAGTAGAAGGAATATAATTTATGGAAATTTGTTTTTCACAACCAGTGGTCCTAATGATGCCATACTCCCCCCTGGTCTCCTGGGTAGTGAGATCGGATGCCTAGCCTTCGCGGATAAGGGCGATAAAAGAAGAGGTCCCATCTGCAAGCTGCGCACGTTAAAAATCCCACGCAGTTGTAAATCGTAAAGAGTGTGCCAGAAGGCCGCTGCCCTGGCAAAATTTAAAAATTAGAAACCGACCTCCACAAAAGTATTTATATTAATATGTGTTTCCTATATACACACTTTGTGATTGTCACGTAGGGTTTATATTCATTTAATTTCCTACATCTTCTTCCTATTCTTTCACCGAATTCTCTCTTTTATTATCTCTGTATTTTCCTTTTTCCTGTATATTTTTCATCCATTCGTTTTGCGAATATTATTTACATATAATTCGCAAACTTTACCTGTTTTCCTTTCTCTAAAACTGAGAATCGCGCTAGGACGATATTACGTAGATGTCAGGGCTGCAGGGCGTCAGAAGGCGTGATAAGTCGGTTCGCTGAACATAGGACGTAGCAAATCGTCTACATTCTCACCGAGCGCGCGAGCTCCTTCTCGGCATAAGTCCCGGTGAGGTGTGATACTTTACATCTGCACCGGTCAGTATCCAGACATTTGTCTGGAAAATCCCAAACTGACACGGCGCTCACTGTGGGCCACGGTCAGCTGTAGTGTGAAAACTGCCCGCATTGGAGTCAGGCTGTCTGGGATTTGAAACTGACATGCGTACATCGTGGTCAGTAGGTGACAGTTACGACACGCGTTAAGCGGACGTAAATGTTGGGAGTAGGGGAGATAATTTCGCTTGGCGAAATAAGTTTGGGCCCTTTGTCTGATTTTAAGATATTTGGCCCGAGTTTGAAACTTTAATTTCATTCTCGCTCATAGACTCACAGTAGATAGGTTGCTCGTAAACAGAATAGCTGTTAGCGAAGATCTCAGTTTGTTTCGGCAATTTGTCGAACTTCTAGACTTCCAGAAATATTTTCAGCAATCTTATTCTTAAGTTGTGCGACTACCTGTAATTCTGTGGTTGAGGTAATTAATATGATAGATATATAGATTTTGTGAGTGTTAAAGTGTTAAATCGCTTAATTCATTTTAATCTATTTCTTTAGCGCAGAAGAGAAATAAAGTGGTAGGCTATTATATTTTCTAGGGAAGCATTCAGTGGAAAGCAGACTAATTAAAATTTCTAGCTTATAACGGCAATTGTAGCTATTTATGAATTTAATTTAACTGCTAATACTCAGTCGAGTGTATTTTTCTAAACTAACATATAAACTCTAGAATCGAGCCTCATGAATGGTGACGGAATACGCACGTGTTCTTAATTCATGAGGATTGCTGATTTTTAAATATAACTTACGTCACGGGAAGTTTAAATGATAAGCAAAGCTCTCTGCTTGCAAGTTTAAATGTAAGTTAAAACCAGTACAGATTCTGTTTATTATATTATATGTGTTATTTTTCCTCCACACAGTGAAAGTTTTGGGGTGACCCTAACTTTACCAGCACCTAGTAGTAGTTTCCATACGTGTGAAGAAATAGACAGTCCTTATTTTGAACCACGTGGGTTTCTTAAGTACCACTGGTCTAAACAGTGCATATGCAACCCGAGTTAGCCAGAAATACTATATCCCAATAACGGGTTTTCAAAGACTGTAATGATAAATACTGGACCTTGGAGCCAGATCTTAATTTCTTCTAGAAAACTCTACGTAATCTTTCTGCCTGGTGGCGCGAAATACTTCAAGTATTAACTAACATTTCCCGACTATCTATATATATTATTTGTGGACAAATCTGTGGTGTGACTAAAGTGAATCCTATACTGAAGGAAGGCACCGACCTGACATTCATCATTTCTAGAAACCTACGCTATTGACACTGTGCTCTGCTAACTCCCGCGCCTGGAATAATTGTTAGGTGACTTAATCAGACATTTGAACAAATTTGCACACCCAAGTAGTCGTTCCCGGAGACTCCGAGTTAAATACGTCTTTTGGAACTGGGGACTTCTTGGCAGAAGACTGCATTTTTTGAGTCTGTGTGAAAATCTAAAATCAATGTGTTCCAAGAGGCAGCGAGCAAAGTCGTGAGTACATGAATGAGAGGCCATGGCGGAATGAATGAGTGTACGCTGGTTTGAGTGATATTTTCACTATTATATCGTTGACACACTGTTGCTGTCCTATTTGTTTTTTCAATCTGCATAATTTGTTGCTAAGGCTAGAGTTCTTGTGTTTTTGTCTTAGGTTAAATCAGATTTTTTCAAACTCTGTGCATATAATTACGAGATAAAACAAAGAGAACTCTTAGACTCAAACCCTATGTATCTGTGACTCGGGCGCCATCATCTGTTCTCTTAACGGGGCCGGGCTAAACCTAGAGTTAACACTAAAACGGGGCTATCATCCTTGCAACATTTCCTTGAATTTTTATGACTATGTGTATATGTATTTTCCTTGATGAACTTTCTTTGATGTTGTGAGCCGATTTTTCCTGATATTAAAATCGCTCTTGAACTTAATAATCGTGTTTGGTCAGCTCGTTCTAGATATATATATATATATCATTGTTATAGTTTTCCCACGTCTGTGTGTTTACCTGTCGTCACGTGTATGTGCGTGCCTGTGAGTGATAGAAATATACGTAATAGGTATATTGGTGTAGTCTGTCTGACGCTGTAACAACTGTTGTAGAAGATAGGTGAGAGAGAGAAGAATTCTTTTCGCTTTCAGAGACAGCCACTATATCAAAATCTATCATCTCACGTGTGTGGAAATTCTATTACCTTTCACTAACTCTCACTGAGTCTATCACCTATTCAAACCTATACAGAAGGGACCAAACCTAGTCTTAATTCTCCTATCGAAAATCTACGACAGTGATTCTCGCCGGTGCTACGGAGTTCGTACACTGTTCTGAGATCCTCCTTGTGGGATCTAAGGGAGGAGATCGGAGCAGTGATGGAAGTTGTCCGTGTGCAATGAAGATAGTCCTTACAACCAAACCAATCCTCATGATCGTACACGTGTAGTTTCGTATTTTAATGTATTATATTACAGGCTAGACCTCGTTCTTGAATGTCACTGTGTAAGCCGATATCACAAACTCAGCTTTACGGCAGTATCCGGAGATGGTTAGTGCCAGAGCAACCGCTATGGTTTTTTCAAGGTTTTGCGAGGTCTCATGAAAACGCCCATTTTCATATAAGCAAATACTCATTTACAGTGAAATATTTTTTCATCTTTCTTGTTCTTTTAGAATTTTAATGTTTGTATTTTTTTTTAAAGAATTTCGGCGCCTCTTCCATGTCGGCGCCAGAAGCGGCCGCACAGCCCAAGATCCGGCTCTGGTAAGAGCTGTAATGTTAACAAAGTTTGTTCAAACTTATTTGCTTTATCATCTCCGTATCTTAAGGTATCTTTCTTCTATCTGTCCTCTGTCTTTGTCACATAATTTGGTTTGCTCTCTATTCCTCTCCGGCAGTATTGAAATACCTTTATTGTGCGTACTAATTATATGAACTATTTGATTGTCGGCACATTATATTTTCTTACCTTCCGACAGTATTTGGTATTTTCGAGTCGATGTTTACATTCCTTCCATTCATTTGTGTCATGTTTGTTTACCTGAGAAAAAAAAAAAAAGGTAAAGGAACCCGTTACACGCCCATTGAGGCATATTGGGAATATGGTGTTAGGCCCATATTATCGTGACCGTCGGCACACGAGGGGTGATGTGGTCGGCATCACGCCGGCCGCCTTAACCTTCCCAGAGTAGCTCTGGTACCCATTTGGGGGCTGGGTCGACCCAGGAGCCGTTTGTGGCCTAAAAATTTTCCGCCTCATCTGGGGATCGAACCATAGACCACTGCGCTAGGAAGCCAGTGCACTAACCACTATGCTACCGCGGCTCCTACCTGAGAGTTTGATACAAATCAGACCAGATTGGGTGGCAAGGTCATTTTCGTGTAGTGACCCAGTGTTATGTTTCACGGGGAGCGCCAGTCCATTATCGAAACTGGTGACAGATAACAGACACATGGGTAAGAAGTTGTAGTGGTAAACATTATCGAGAATAGACGGATATAGCAACTCCTTATACGGAAAATTGACCGTTTGAATTGTACAAACGCATGAAGAAAATTCCATGAGGAAAATCATCATAACACGAACTTTTGAATGTATTGGCTGGCACTTGAAGCGAGAATAGACATTCACGGTGATTGGACGTTTTGTCGGAAACGCCACATGTGAGCGTGGGCCGAGAACTACGATAAAACGTAGAACATGTTAGACATACAACACTGCATTCCAGAATCGTCAAAGCAGACAGCTCGGACTGAAGCCAAGAAAGATAGAAGTAAGGATCCTGAACTATTAGAAACGGAAAACACGTATTGGAGCACCTTTTGATTAACACAACAAGGAAACTCTACAATTTAATATGGAAATCGAAGTCCTACAGGACCTACTGACAAAGTCATAGAGGGATTCTATAATACAAATAATACCCCCTGACATGTGTTCGAGGCATCTGCATGAAGTAGCCGAGACTATTCAAATTGACAAAGATGTCTATGATCCCAGTATTGGGGTAATTTGTAACATATTTTTATACTTTGAACTTGACATGTTTGAACTTGCTGATGGTTAGACAGGTCCTAACGAGGCTGGCAATCTCAGCATGTGAAAATGATATATTCATGAACCACTACAGCAAAGCGCTGGCAATTGATTCGTGTTAGTTCTCCAAGGGAACCAAAAGCAAAGGTAACCCCAGACTCCAAGTGGAGAAGGGAGTGGATGATGATGACATCATATACATATATTTACTTTTATGTGTATGCATGGAGGCATGTCTGGAGTCATCCTTATATGACCACCAGCTATACACAATGCTACAAATACGTACGTGGAAGTGAACCTATGTCTGTGAGGCTAATTATATCCTCATTGACTGTTGAAATCATCCGCACACTTCCCGGGATTACCCCTGTGGTGAAACGTGTTGAGAATTGCACACTAAGCGTGGAGAAGTCACTTGAGCCCCCAGGCGTAATTCTTTGGCATTGACTTAGTTGACTGCATGCAGGATGATTTCACTATGGACCCAGTGATAGGCAGGGGAAGCTGAGAAGCGGCTCTGTGCATGACGTGACAATTCCATGGGAGAGCCCAGAACTAGACTAGTACAGTATTTTAGCTCTGCATAGTTGGAGAGCCCTGTTGGGAGCTGCTTGGCGGCGCAGAACAGGTTACAGTTAGCAGCCACGGTTGTGAGCGGGCATCGTAGAGCAGTACCAGAAAATAATAATAAATGGGTGTTATGCGTGGGAAGTGTGAAGTGAGAGTTGTGATCCTTGGTTTTTTTTCCATTGTGGTGGTGGAAAAGAGAGACGTGTGAAAAATATCGAAAAAGAGAGACGTGTGTAAAATGTCGAAAAAGAGACGTGTGTAAAATAGCGAGACATTTAAAATAGCGAGACGTGTGTAAAATTGCGGGGAACAGATGGAGGTGTATAAAATGTGGAGAAATGCAAAAAAAGAGGGAGATGTGTCCTTTGGACTGAGAGAGGTGTCCTTTTGGATTTAGCGAGAGTGGCCTGTGCGTGTAGCCTTGGTGGCTGTGTTTCAGTCCTGGAGCTATTAATATTGTGTACGCCTTTGTAGGCGAGATATTCTATGCCCGGTGAGAGGACTGGATGTTCTCTGGGTTTGCCGTGGAGGCAGAGCGAATTGTTACTGACTAGTGGATTAGCTAATCGTGGGAGTCAGTAGTTAACTGACTGCACCTCTTGAAGGCCCATAACTGAATGTATGGGATGTAAGGGCCATGTTGAAGACGGACTTGTGTTAAACGTCCTGAGAGAAACGAAGCGCGAACGTAAGCTATGTGCCTATATTGTATTATACTATCTATTCATTAACATGCCCTATTCATCTCGAGTTTCATCATAATAAATGTTCAGAACCGTTGGATAGTGTTCCAGACTTGTCAGTAACGTGGGCTTGAGTGAACCTGGGAGTGTTGTATTTACCACACAGTTATCATATCACACCAGGTCCACGTCAATGAAAACATGAACCCGGAGAGAGCTGAAGAGTACAGATGAAAGATATACCATCCCTAGACACAATCATCAAAATACACACACAATGTATAGATTTCAAGAAAAACCCCATCAAGCTCTCAACAGCCTCCTTAAATGGCAGGAATGCATAGTATGCCACGCACTTCTTACTCCTAGCTTGGGACCAGATGTGACGATCCTTTAAATGCAAGCCAAGCTGGAGAATCTGGAGCTCATGTCTTCAACTCAACACGTTTCGGAATGGCAGAAAAGCCACAGGAAAAGCCTAGATCTACAGTGTAGATAATACCAAGGAGTCTTCAACTTGGTTTTGGCCGCTAAAGAGCAAGAAGCTCAGCAGGCTTAGTTAAACAACAATAACAACTATTATGTGTAATAAGTTGTATATATATTTCGGCAGAGAAGAAAACAAATGCCGAGGTATTGACAGCTGCGGGTGTTAATACATCGCTCATCAAAACCATCAGGAAAAGACAAATGAAATTTATGGGACATATTAACAGAAGAGGAGGAGTAGAGGAATTAGTCTTAAGTGGGAACATACCAGGTAGGAGAAGAACAGGAAGGCAGAGAAAGATGTATGTGGAAAGCTTAAACAACTGGGCAACAAACAACAGCATGGGCAACAACAACCTCATTAGACTATCAAAAAACAGAGATGATTGGAGGGTCATGATCGCCAATGTCTGTTCCAGACCAGGCACCTGAAGAAGAAGATATATTTAAACATGTCCAACCAGGCACAAGCCACTTTCCGCTGTCCAGTCGAAATTTTCACAGTAAGTGAACTAAAAGAATGGTGCTTTTCATCATATCCCATAGTCAGTTATATGATATTTGCTCAGGGAGAGTAAAAATTCAGGGAAAAGATGTGGTTGACGGACAGCGGGAAAGGCGCCTGATTAATATTAGGAAAACAAAGACTTAGCAGCGGAATGTGTTCTTTTGTTCCCTCTAAAGTTGGTGGTACGAGTTTACGAGACCATTTGAGGTTCGATTCTACGATACCATCTGTACTGCTGTTCTGTGGTTCAAAGCTTGCGATTGACAATTGAAACTTACATTCAACGGGTTGTGAAGATACCTGCCTTGACCAGGAGAATTGACCTCGCCACAGAGACGAAACAGCAGGATCAACACTTCAGCAGTTTGGAAGCTAAATGGCATTTTTAGCAGACCAACACAACAGAACTTATGGGTGTATATTCCATAACTAAGCTTTCTAAAGCCGATTTCAATGACGAAACCTATTTTTTTAGTTATCACCAGTTCGTATTTATTTACATTTGTTCCATAGTAATTGATCATAAGATTTGTTATATGTTTTTTTCAACAAATTCATAGTTGATTTAGTTATTACAAAGAGAAGTGCACAAGGATGAATCAGCATCTTTAATAAATCTATATTTACATCTATAGAGCCTGTAGCAAAATTTGGTACCACTTGCTTTGTTTGGGAAAAATGTGTAACGCGACACAGAGCAATACAAGGGTGAAGGGACGGCTCGGTTGGTCTTGCTTTGAAGTAGACGTTGGGCTGAAATAATTACGTTTCGCCTAATCCGTAAAGCATTAGGGAAGTGTAGGAAGGAGCGAATATATGAAACATGGCCGACCTTAAAATTTGCATGGGCAGGAAAGAAAATCTAAAGCTACAAGCAAAAGCTTGGTGGAAAGATATTAAAACTGTAAAATAATTCATATAAGGAGATATAGAATGAGTGATTTCCAAAAGGATATTATTCAAATGTAAGTAGTTTTAAAAATAATTAATATTTTTCATAGTCATCACATCTGCTAATAGTTTGCTCACGAATTTTAATAATTATAAATTCATACCTCAACGGATTTCGATAAAACTTGGATAGAGTGAACGCTCCCTATTGGGAAAACGAAAGGATACCTAGGGAGGAAGGAAAGATATGTGTGTTGTGAAAAGAAGAGAAAACAAGTACAGAAGAAGCACAGATCGCCTCAAACCAACAGATTTGACAAAAATCTAAGCGGACTCAAGACGGTGCTTTCTCGTAACGGGAGAGTCGCCCAAATATAAGGACAGAGCGGCCCGTTTAAAATAACACACACAATATCCAGACGCCAGAATGAGAGTCTGGAAGACAGTATCTGCAAGAAAAGTTTTTTCACGCTGCATGCAGGGCAGATATATTTCAGCAAATGCAGCCTCACCTTGCGCTTATTAACCCAGAGGGTTTTATGATCGTTTCTGATCGAGCTCATGATCGACTGTCTGATCGAATTCGGGATCAAGTACCAACTAAAGACTTGAGGACCTTTGATCCTGCTAACTGGAGCCTAGTGGTCAAACAATCTTCAACACCTTAGTCCCCGTATTTATAGGGCGGGCTGAAAGACAGTATTCTTGCTTACCAGTGTGTCTCAGAAACCTCGAACAGACGTGACGTAATGCAAGTTGAGTTTACGTGTACTCAATCCTACAAACACTGTGAGCATTCAAAAGCGATAGTCAATGATGAGAAATGCTAGAGACTAGATAGCAAGAGATACCAAAATTATTGTGACAGTCTTTATAATTTCATTGGAAGATACATCCAAGACTTTTTACTATTATTAATTTTATTTTGTAAATATAAATAATCATACATTTTACCATCTACCAACACCCATTTCTGATTACAAGGCTAGATAGATGAACATAATAAATTATGAAATTGTACTCATTTGACTTGTTAAATTTTTAACTGTTAAATTTTGAGATAGAGAGACAGAAGAAGAAAAACTGCAGCATGTGTTACCAAAAAGTTAACCATGCACGCACTGTTTTAAAGAAGAGGGCTCTATAGCAAAATTTGGTACCACTTGCTTTGTTTGTGAAAAAATCTGTAACGTGACACAGAGCGATACAAGGGTGAAGGGACGGCTCGGTTGGTCTTGCTTTGAAGTTGACGTTGGGCGGAAATACAGTAGTACCTCTATATTCGGAATTAATTGGTTCCTGAGAATGTTCTGAATATTGAATTTTCTCAATATTGGATCAATTTTTTGCATAGGAAATAATATAAATTGGATTAATTCCTTCCAGACCCCGAAAGTTACTTTTCACAAACCATTTTTAAGTCAGAATTTTGGTTATTTGTGTCTGGGTTGATATTTTACATGGTGATCACAATTTGTGAGTGTTATGTATAGTATTTTAAATGAATGAACAGTGCAGCACCCCCAATGACAACCCCCTGGAACCGCCACTGTAAATGATAGAAAATTAAGAACAGTAAGTACAGGACAGAGGGTAGGTTTTTGGTATTGTATCTTATGTCCTATACGCTGCCTGCTCCTCGCGTCATATTCCACGGGTTTTGTCTGATCTTTCTCTCTCTCTCTGTCACCCCCCCCCCCCCCCCCCCCCCCCTATAAACGTCGTGGTTGCTTATTTTTTTTTTTTTTTAAATTGTTCTCCATGTTTTCAGTGTCATATAGAATCGGAGTGTCCTTACATCTGAGTTGAAAACTTTTTTTTTCTTTGTGGTGCACATTATTTCTTTTGGCAACCTATACGACAATGGAAAAGAACTCGTGTGAATGATGACCTTATTTATCATCATAATTTTCTTGTTCGTTCCCTGTGAAGCATGGAGCCACCAATGCAGCTGGCTGACCCCCTTGTATGAAGCATGTACATGCAGCGGTGGGTTCTGTAGTAATTTGTTTTACATGATGAGGTTGCAAACCCCAGGGACAACCTCATACTGGTCGCCATGTATGAATTGCCTGAGGGAGCAGTGACCTTATTCTGTGTCTGTCTCATAAGTTCTTTCTGAGTCTCATAAGTTTTTTCTGAGTCTCATAAGTTCTTTCTGAGTCTCATAAGTTCTTTCTCTTATAAGTTATTTCTGAGTCTCATAAGTTCTTTCTGAGTCTCATAAGTTCTTTCTGAGTCTCATAAGTTCTTTCTGAGTCTCATAAGTTCTTTCTCGGTCTCATAAGTTCTTTCTCGGTCTCATAAGTTCTTTCTCGGTCTCATAAGTTCTTTCTCAGTTTCATAAGTTCTTTCTCAGTTTCATAAGTTCTTTCTCAGTCTCAAGTTCTTTCTGAGTCTCATAAGTTCTTTCTCAGTCTCATAAGTTCTTTCTCAGTTTCGTAAGTTCCTTCTCAGTCTCATATGTTTCTTTCTCAGTTTCATAAGTTCTTTCTCAGTCTCATATGTTTTTTCTCAGTCTCATATGTTCTTTCTCAGACTCATATGTTCTTTCTCTGTCTTATAAGAGACCCCCCAGAAACAACAATGGGATTTCTTTTTATTTCCACGTATTTCCCTATGCCGTGAAAGCTCATATTGCCTTTAGTAATCTAATTTTTTATATCGATGTCTGGTCCTCCAATTTTGTCTATATTGCTTTTCTTTGTCTTTTGTCCTCGTAAGACAAATCACCTTTTTTCGATTTTTTTCATACCCATCCAGATGTATCTTTATGAGTCCACTTCTTGTAGGGATCCTCACCGGTGCTACGGAGTTCGTGCACTGTGCTGAGATCCGC
Organism: Oreohelix idahoensis; assembly: GCA_024509875.1. Taxonomy (NCBI): domain Eukaryota; kingdom Metazoa; phylum Mollusca; class Gastropoda; order Stylommatophora; family Oreohelicidae; genus Oreohelix; species Oreohelix idahoensis. The sequence goes on from JAMPIV010001130.1 coordinate 187,857, forward strand.
CTTGTGTGATCTAAGGGAGGAGATCAGAGCACTGATGGAGTTGTCCGTGTGTAATGAAGATAGTCCTGAAAACCTAACCTATTCTCGAGGGATGTATCCCCCGAGTCCAATCTTGCTATCATCTGCCGCTTTTATTCTCATAATATGTGTATGTTCCCTGTATGTTTTCAGACCCAGCTGTCGTCACCTTCCATGAAGTTGTCTCAATTTGTCTTGCGTTTTACTTTCTCTGGATACTGCCGTTACCCTGGATTTGAAATGTCGGGTCACGTGGTGTAGCATATTCCGGAAAGAAGCCTGATGCCATGTGTTGTGGCTACCTCATCAGTAAATAAATTGCCATAGAAAGAACAGCTACAAGAGCATGTGACTACTTGGTGCAGGCTTCCTGCTGGGGGATCAGATCAGCTGTATTTGTGTCTCCATGCTCCTTAGGGAGTAAAAAAGGGGGGAAATGATGATCAAGGTTGGCCTTAGTAATTGCAGGGCCCAATTTGGATCATTCTGGTGGGGGCTCCTAGACTTAGGTTTATAGTTTGGTTGTAACACGTTGTATGTGTAAATATAGCTATTAAATATAGATACTGTACTGTGTTTTTTTTTTAACACAATGTAATAGTATAATGTCCTTACATCTAATTTGAAATACTTGTAGTTCCTTATTTACTTCAAAGCTGGAGGTGGAGACTCGAGTGAGGGGGAAACCTTTGAGAGCGGGGCCCGAGTGGGACAAATAGGTTAAATAAGCCTAAGGCCGGCCCTGATGATGATGATATTGGCAGTGATATTATACTTCCCTTACTTTTCTGTTGTCTAATGCCCTTCTTTCTTTCTTTCTTTCTTCTTTATACTTTCTGTCTTTCTTTTTTCCTTTCTTTCTTTTTTTTCTCTTCGTTTCGTTCTTTCTTTCTATTTTTCCTTTCTTTCTTTCTTTCTTTTTTCCTTTTTTGCCTTTCTTTCTTTCTTGTTTCTTTCTTCCTTTCTTTTTTTCCTTCCTTCCTTTCTTGTTTCGGCCCTTCCCTTCTTTCTTCTTTTCTTCCTTCCTTTCTTTCTTACGAGAGCCTAAAATGTACCCATTTTCGTAATTTGTTTACAGTTCACAGACCTCTGGTTTACCTTTTTATTTACTTCAGTGTTTACACATCTGACACGAACCAATGCTTTTATGTGTTATTCATATTCGAATGCAGTGATTCTCAACCATTTGGGTCGCGACCCATAACTGGGTCCCCGGGAAACACCACGATGGGTCCCGTCCCTTACGTTTCCCTTACTCTTAAGTTTTAAGAGGCATGCCTTTGACTTTATTCCTATACAAGTATTAAATCTTTACTTGTCAGTTTTGTTACATTGATCGCCAGCTTCACCAACTGTGAAATTTGGGTATGGTCGTAAAAAGGCTGAGAACCAAATATTAGACCAGGAGTCAGCAGGTCAGGAGATTTTGGGATCTACTTTAGTAACACTGAGCCCTGTAAAGATCCACTATATATATTTGTGCGTGTGTGTGTGTGTGAGAGTGTGTGTGTGATATTATAAGCGGAAAAGGGGGGGGGGGAGGGGAGATGATGGATCTTACATAAAAAGATCACCTTCCTATCTCATGCAGTTCACGAATATATATTTTAATAGCCAGCTCAAGAGTTTTCACTGGGAGTGCGGAAAAAGCACCTTTGTTCCCGGGGGACACGACGATTGTAAATGACGGAAGTAGAGGTCTAGTTCGAAATTTCCCTAGTTAAACAGTCTTGTTTTCCCCCTCCCCCGCCTTCTTTTGCAGTCGCCCAAAGATCTACCAAATCATCAACTGGCATCAGCCGGTAGATTGAGATCAACTGGCTGCTATTCACTAGTATTACGTCTTTCGTCTGTCTACGCGCATGGGTGTATTATTTGCCTTGTACTTGTTACCAGGAATGTTTAGTAGTGTTTATAGTTCCCGGGGGGGAGGGAGGTGGGAGGTCTTTGAGAAAACAAAGAAAGAATAGAAGTACTGTTTCCTCGCATGTCGTAAGATGCGACATAATATCAATGTCTGCATGCATTTGGCCACCTCATTATGTCAAACAAATTGTTTAAAAAAAACGTCTGCTACAAGAACATATGAATGCTTTCGTGAAGGTTTCCTATAAGGGTACCAGCTATAGTGGTGGTTTCGTGTTTTGTAAGGAGCGAAAAGTAAAAAGGAGAAATGTCTATAAAAATAATCTGATTCGTTCAGGTCTAAGGTTCATAGTTGCGAGCTCTAAGTGTGGGAAAGACTTCCCCCCAGTGAAGGTACATTTTCAGAAGGTACTTAGTTGATCGTTTGATCTAATCCGGTTCTTTTCTGGCAGCGGGGCGGTGGCATCGCTTGGGTCAAATTTGCGTTGTGGTGTTACTTCTCTTCCTTATATGTTGTTCATTCTTTCTATCTTTCTTTCTGTCCTTCTTTCTTATCAGTTCGTGCAGTTTACTCGTTTTTGTTATTTGACAGGTCTAGAGTGTCCTATTTTATTTATACTAAATCATTATAATCATCATCATCATCAACATCATCATCAACATCATCATCAACATCATCATCAACATCAACGCCCTTCAGCTCCCCAAGGAGCATAGGCCTTCAAGAAACTTAGGCCAAATCTTTCTGTCCGGTGCCATCTGCTCAAGATCTTTCCATATCTTCTTCGTCTCCAGTGGCCGACCCCCTGCCCAATCCCCTTAGTCACCTTTACGACATGCATGGTAGGTTTCCATGTTGCTATTATTTGCTTTCCTTTCGGGAGTACATTGGTGATTTATACTAAATATTTATTGGAAAATAAGAGCAGGAACCATGAATTAATCCAATAGTAATGGCTAGAGACGTGAAATCAAGAAGGTTGGTTCCTACATTGACCTTTGGTTGATAGATGCAACGGGGAATTAAATGGCACTCTATACCAACCGTATGAAAATACTTGTTGGAAATAGTTTTTTTTTTTAAATATATAAATATCACGCTAGGTGTGCATCAAGCGTATTAATCAGTAGAACGCAACGGTTTAAATAATTAATTTACACGCAGTAACGTCGACCGGCGTACACTGTGAAGTTTCTAGTCACGTAAAAAGTTGTGATATATTCCATCCGAATGTCAAACAAAGTAGAAATACTGTCTTCTCGTTTTTCATTAATTAACCTTGATCGAGGGGCGCAAGCTTTACTAAAAGTTCCAAGAGTTTAAGGGGCCAATATTAGAAGTTTCATGGGCTAACTTTTTGAAGATCATAAGTTCAGTGAGCAGACTTTTTTAAAGAGCTTGGAAATTAATGACTGTGCAGTGCAGGGTGTCTTAACGGGTTTTTTTTTTTTTTGCGTGCCTTGGACCTCTTTGTTTGTCCAATGAAGTCTATGGACCCCTTTGACTATCTGATGAAGGCTATGGATACCTTTGATTGACTGATAAAGGCTTTGGACCCTTTTGATTGTCCGATGATGGCTATAGACCCCATTGATTGTCCGATGATGGTTATGGACCCCTTCTTGGAAAAAAATTTTCATAAAGGCATAAGAAAAAAACTTTACATTTTAAATTTTAGGATAAGTACCCGGGCCCCCCTAAAAATCCATTCATGGACCCGAAAGGGGTCGTGGACCACAGATAAAGAAACCCTGGTACTGATCACCTGACTTTATGAAGCTGAGATCTAGTGTGAGTTCTCTAATGCTTCACTCCCTTACGTCCGTATCTGTTCTGCTCTGCCACTACCTTTACACTTGTCTTATGTTTACTACTGTTCACTTTGAAGAAGTACACAACTTGTCTTATGTTTACTACTGTTCACTTTGAAGAAGTACACATCACTTCTATATTTTCATAAATACTCCAAGGCTAATGGAAATAAATGCCGTGAATCAACCGACATAATATTGTAAGAAAACGTATCTTGTTTCAGATTACACTGCATTAAACTAACCCTCTGACTATATTAGGTACACCACCGATTTTTCGGGTTTTTTATTTTTATTTTTTAATCCGAACAAAATTACGAGTGGTGCTATTGCAATTCCCGTGACCACCATATTTTTTTACATTTAATTAATAATTCTATTTCATTGAAATTAATGAACGCATATAATTTTATAGTAGAATGCCAGTATTTAATCTTACCATTTAATTTACATCTAATTTTTTGCTTAGGTATCTAGCAGTCTTTTTTTTTTTTAAATAAAATGTTGCCTCGTTATGGTGAGGCGCAACAATATTACATTAGTAAGAGATAAGCAAGGAAATCTCATCAAGACAGCAGAGGGACAGGAAACAAGATGGGCAGAGCACTTCAGAGAAACTCTGAACAAGGAAATACCAGAGACACAACTGAATGTTCCTGAGGCTGAAAACGATCTAGATGTAAATACAGACATTCCACGAAAAGAAGAAATCATCACAGCAATCAAAGGGTTAAAGAACGGTAAAGCTCCGGGCCATGATAACTTAAATGCAGAGCTATTTAAGACAGACCCTGAGCTAGCAGCAGAACTATTAGAACCACTATTTGCACAAGTGTGGAAAACGGGGACAACACCATCAGAGTGGAACAAAGGAATAATTGTCAAATTGCCCAAAAAGGGAGATCTTGCAGACTGCAATAATTGGAGAGGAATTACTCTTCTCTCAGTCCCCAGCAAAATACTAGGCAGGATAATTATACAGAGAATTTCAAAGGCAGTAGACTACAAACTGAGGAAAGAACAAGCAGGATTTAGAAAGAACAGAAGATGTGTAGACCATATAATCACTCTCAGGAACAGTATAGAGCAGTGCTCAGAATGGCAAAGACAGCTTTACATAAATTTTGTTGATTTTGAAAAGGCTTTTGACAGCATACATAGGGACAGTTTATGGAAAATATTGAGGGCTTATGGAATTCCAAGCTGCATAGTGGCAATCATAAAAAGCCTCTATGCCAACTTTACGTGTAGTGTTGGGCAGAGCAACCTAACCTTCGAGGTGAAGACAGGAGTACGACAGGGATGCCCCTTATCAACCACTCTTTTTTTAACAGTCATAGACTGGGTGATGCGCCAGACAACAGAGGGCAGTCCAAGAGGAATAAGATGGACTACATTTTCTACATTGGAAGATCTGGAATATGCAGATGACATTGCACTGCTGGCACATTCACATCAACACATCCAGGAAAAAACGGATAGACTTAATAAATTTAGCCAGCAGGTGGGCTTGAACATCAATTTAAAGAAGTCTGAGGTCATGACGCTCAATGTGAGCAACCCTGAGCCCATATCAGTAAGGAATCAGCAATTGGTACAGACAGATACCTTCACATACCTAGGAAGCATAGTAACACCAGACGGTGGGGCAGGCAAAGACATCAACATCAGAATGAATAAGGCAAGAACAGCCTTCTTTAGCTTAAATAACATCTGGAAGTCCTCCCAATACAGCACAAGCACAAAATTAAGATTATACCAGAGCTGCGTGCTTTCTGTGCTTCTCTATGGTGCGGAATGCTGGAGAGTCACAGAGAAGAAAATGTCAAAATTGTCCTCTTTTCACACAACATGCCTAAGAAAAATTCAGCGCATCTTTTGGCCGAATACCATCACCAACCAAGATCTGCTTACTCGTAGCAAGCAAGAGGACATGCACACCATCATAGCTGGCAGACGCTGGAGCTGGGTTGGTCATGTCCTCAGAAGAGACCCCGATGCCATCACAAGAACAGCTATGCTTTGGACCCCTGAAGGAAAGCGAAAGAGAGACCGACCAAAAACAACTTGGCGGAGGACTGTGGAGGCTGAGATGCAAAGAATGAACCAGAGTTGGGGCACTGTACGAAGGATGGCCACCAACCGTGCAAAGTGGAATCAATTTGTTGTTGCCCTACAAGACGCCACTAGGCGTGATGGCCACTGACTGCTTTGACGGTCGGTGGTTAAGGATCGAAGAAGAAGAATGGTGAGGCGCGGTCCCCTCAACCTAGTCGGTTATATTAGGGCACATGTCTAAATATAAAAGACCATTAGGTCTGATGACAGATCATGGGGCTTTAGAGACAGACAGGTGTGTAATTAGTGGATTAGAGGTGTACTGTTGAATTATTATTACATGATACATGTTGTTCCGACAAAACGGATAGGAAATACTTATTTTGTTGTACACTAAACTGCAATACAGTATAATTTATTGTAATTCCTAATTAATAATTAGAAAATACACTATGAATTTATTAATAAAGCATAAAAATAAAATGTATTTATTATTCTTCCTATTACAATTGCTCATCCTCAGCAATTGGAGTTGCTGCAACTGTTGCTGAAAATTCCTGCTGCTTCTGTGACTAGCTGTTGAGGTTATCTGACCTTCTGCGCATTGTTCTGAAAAGTTATATTGTTTATTTTCTAGAATTTACTATTTATTTATTATTTACCTGTTTATTGCATTACACATTCTTTAAAATTATGATTTACAGTACTGTACAGTATACAGTATTGGCTAAACTGTTGAGTGAATTTTATTTATTGTATTGAATATTTAATACATACTTTGTTGCGTGCATATTTTGACGCACATTTTACAAAAATCGATATGGCTATTTAATATGGGAAAAATATAGACATTCATTTATTTGTGTATGAAAATGCTGTTTATGGTAAAAGCGAGATAATCCATGTTTGATTCACACTTTTGATTATAGGAGTAATCGTTCTGGATATTGATCCAGCGCAAGGATATTGCGCTTGCGTTTGTACTTATTTTTAGGGCCAGAAAATATATTAATTTGCTTATTGTGTTTATGGCCTGAATTCATATGTATTACATATTATTAGTACAAGTAGAATCAGTCCTATATTGTATATTTTGGATGGGTAGGAGGGACTAGATTCTTGCTAGCGGAAGTATGAGTTGTCTTGACAAGTCGTGATGAGTTCCGATGTACTGCTTACAAATGGCGGGGTACGTTTTTCAAGAGCTGGTCCTTTCGTCAGAAAAAAATGTCTTACGACGTGGTTTTTCTTCTGAAGGAGATGGTGTCTCTACGATAGTTTGTGTTAGAGACTCTCCTTATGTCAGTATATAGATGATTCGGACTCCAGGTAAACCCAGCTCCTATTTTTGATGATCTCTCGTCGGTTAGGCCTAGCTTGACTTTTGGTGCTTCGTTATGCTAGTGTCGTGTTTGGTATCGACGAAGATGACAGATTTTCCTGCAGCGGTTATGGCTACGTGAATTAACCTGATCACCGTAGAGCTGTATGGAAACATTTATGAAATCCTTTATATACCCATTATAAATTAACTCTGGCTTATATTCTCCTTCCTATGAATGAGTGAACGACAACTCAGGGAGACAGCCATGTTGGATTTCAGTCATCATATGTTTTGATCACTGCCAAGAGAACAGATTATTTATCTTATTATCGGACAGTGACAGGGAGATCTCAATCTTGCTAGAAACCCCCCTTTTCGTGGTTTCATAATCTATACTACAAACTATGGACGTCAAGTAACTTTGGTTATTTATCGATCCGCCCTTCACTGACGCGTTTAGTCAGATAGGGGGATGTGGCCATAATGTATCATGACATTGAACTTTTGATGTACTGCCCATTATTTCTGAATGTGTCATGACTTCAGATCTGCTATGTATACCTACAAATTGATATGTCAACGAACCATGATGTACTCGTATGTCCCAGTGTGTACGTCTGAATAAATTGAGTAAACTAAGATTCCAGCAGTCTGCATTGGTGCCTTGTAGACACAAGTGTGAGTGGTTATATTGGTCAGCACACGAACAGTACACCATTCGCGGTAATCACACTCTACACTTCTACTTCATACATACACCATCCTGCGTCGGCTGAAGTGACCAAGTTTAGGGCCTGCTTCCCCTGGAGCCTTTGCCTTCCCTAACTCAGGACTAGGGTGAGTTACCCATTTACAGCTGGGTAGACTGGAGCATGCCTGATCTCAACAACACACCACTCTTCCTTACAGAGCAGACAGACTGATACTTTACAGTGTGTGTGTGAAAGCAACTTTACAGAGTGGAAACCATAAGACTTTACAGTGGCGAGCCAGATTCCTGGGTCCAGCTTACGCAGTTTTGTGTTGAGAATCTCAGTTTACAGCTGAAAGAACATTTGTTTGAACACATCAACACCAGTAGGACAGCTATACAGTCGATGTCAGCTTCAGCGCTTGTTGACAGTTTTTCGCTGTACAGACAGTATTACACAGGACAGTGGTATCAAGTGTAGAAAATATCTGGAGCAATATTGTTGACATTTCTCAACGTACAGAAGAATCACAGTGTTGCTGAACATAAAGTGCATAGTTCATCGTTGGTTCTTCAGATGCTCAACAGAGAAAAATTGACAGTGTAATAGTTTAAAATTAAATCTATTACTGAATAAAGTGGCAAGTTATTAGTATTAAAATAAACTGTGCCTGCTTTACAACACTATACCTGCAACACATTCCATTCATGACATAAATGATATTGTATGCTATATGCTATTTATGCTTACATGTTATTTGTTTATATGTGTAGGGGTTTATATGTTGCGGGCCTGGATGGGTGGTGACTAGAACAGGAAATACCGAGTGATATTGGTCTTGTTCTGGCGTTCGATAGGGAGCAATTTCTTAATTGAAATTTGCATGCAACATAGTTTGCAAATATTTGGTTAGTTGTGACGACTGTTTCATATTTGTATTTGTAACATTTTTTGTGTTCCTTAGTTTTGTTTGATTTGTTTGTATAATTGTAGGTCTCATCTTTTCTTTCATTTCAGTTTTTTTTACACCCTTATGTTTATACACTGTGGCGTTATTTGTCTTGTTATCTTATGGCAGTTATCATCACGGTTTCTGTGATCATTTTTTTCATTTCTCCTATTTGATTTAATTTGATATCTGCAAATGTTTTCAGATTGTCTTTTCTTGTTTGTCATTTGTAATGTCTTTAGTTGACATATGACGTATAGTGGTATACACTGATAGTATAGTACAGATCAGTACTTTCTGATTGTTATTGTTATAAAACAAAATGTACAAGACCTTTGTAAGGCTTGGCTCCCAAAGTGATTGGTAAAGGGAAATATTTTTTTCCACAGGTACTCAAGTGATCTTTGATTACATTGAGGTATACAAGACCTTTGTAAGGCTTGTCCCCACAGTATTTGAGATACAATTATTGTTGTCCACAGGTACTCAAGTTATCATTGGTTATTATAAACCATACAAGTTTGGACTAAGACTAAGTCTAAGGTATAGACTTGTCTCCCATTAACTTGAAAGAGGGTAATTTATTTACTTTTTCAGGTTTCTGATTTAAGAAGACAATATGTCTACATTAGATTATTTTATTGCTCAAGGAAAATCTCTTGATAAGACTGGAAAAGACTTAGAACAATGGGCTGTTGCTCAATATGACAAAGCATTAGCTGCAGAAGAGAAAAAAACTGCTGCTGCTGTTGAAGAAAAAAAAGCTGCGGCTGAGGAGAGAAAACTTCAAATAGAAGAAAAAAAAGCTGCTGCAGAAGAAAGGAAAGCAATAGCTGAAGAAAAAAGATTAGAAAAAGAAGCTGATACTGCTGCTGAACTTAAGAAATTGCAGATGCAAGTGGAGGAAAGGAGATTTGATGCAGAACAGAAGAAATTAGAAGCTGCTGCAGAACAGAAGAAATTAGAAGTTGCTGCAGAACAGAAAAAATTAGAAGCTGCTGCAGAACAGAAGAAATTAGAAGCTGCTGCAGAACAGAAAAAATTAGAAGCTGCTGCAGAACAGAAAAAACTAGAAGTTGCTGCTGCTGCAGAACAGAAGAAATTAGAAGCTGCTGCAGAACAGAGAAGATTAGATAGAGAAGCTGAAGAGAGAAAAGCAATAAGAGAACATGAGTTTGAATTAGAGAAATTAAAATTGACATGTATGAGTAATGTTAATCAGGCATCTGGTGGTAATGGTAAACCCTTTGTATACAAGGTCAAGGTACCAGCGTTTAACCCTACCAGTGATGACATAACATTTTGGCTTTCTAGATTTGAACGGGCTTGTCGATCTCATAATGTTGACAAATCACAGTATGTGAATCAGTTGTCTGAAAATCTAAAAGGGGAGTCTCTGAGTAAGTTATATTTTGTTGAAGAGGCCGACAAAGATAATTATGATGCTGTTAGGGCAGCTTTGATAAAGAGATATCAGCTGTCTGAGGAAGGTTACCGTCTTTTGTTTAAAACAATGAGACCTGAGGTAGGTGTAGAATTCTCAGATTTCATCTCAAAAGCACGAATTACACTTTCACGATGGATTGAATTATCCAAAACAGAGAAAACATTTGATGGTCTTACGGATTTATTGCTAAGAGACAAGGTCATGTCTTCTGTAAATAAATCATTCCTAGAGTTCTTACATGAGCGTAAACCTGGTACAATAAAGCAAATGGAAGAATATTGTGACCAGTATGCCACGGCACACCCTGACATGATTCTTAGTAACTCTAACATTAAAGAGAGTATGCCAGTTGCTTCGGCAACAGAATATAATCAGAATTACTCACACAAATTCCAAGGAGCTAAAAATAAATTTGATAAAAAGGTTAATTGGAATAAGTATCAAAACCAAGATAACCACTCAAATCAGAGTTCTTCTTCGAAGAACTGGAATCGGGCTGATAGTCCTCGACACGCGAGGGGTGCCCATAATGTTAGAAATTCTCGGAAAGGGAGTAGCTATAGAAACTACCCAAGTGCTTCATGGAGACAAAAGAAACAATATTACAGGGATACTCAATTTAATGAGCATGATGATTATGATCATGAATATTATGATTCAAACCCAAATAGGGGTTATAACAGAGGCAATAATAATTATAGAGACAATTATAACCGAGGTAGATCACAACACAAAAGACATGGTAAATCTTATTACCAGGCTAACTCTGCACAACAGGAGTTCCACGACACCGATAATCAGAATAATGATAAAAAAGACTCCAATAGTGTAGCGAATTCCGCTTTTGATTTTGCTAGAGCATCTGAGTGTTCGCAATGCAAAACATTATTCGATCCAACCACAGTGTCTACTTTAAGCTGCGGTCACCCACTTCCCGCTCTCCATGCGTCAATTGCGCATAATGGAAGGGGTGCTCTTGTCTTTAATAGGGGCCTAATAGATGGTACTCCGGTATCAATTCTTTTCGACTCGGGGTGCACTACAATTGGAGTGAGGCAATCACTCGTAAATCCTTCTCGAGCTACAGGCAATATAGTCAAATGTGTAACATTTGGTGGCACATTGGAGAAGTACTCCACTGCCATTATCAATATTGCTACGCCTTTCTTTACAGGAGAGGTGCAAGCATGTCTCTTGCCGAATCCGATCGCTGATCTTATCATCGGTCGCATTCATGGAGTGAAAGAATGCACTCCACAGCAAATTTCTAATTGGGAAAATGTTAATATGCAATCTGCTAATGCAGTAATCACTAGGGCTCAAGCTCTCAATATGCCACAATCTTCACATTCTGAAGATAATGATGCGCAGATCCAAGATGATCCCTTGGAGATTTCCCACGATTCCTTTATCAAACAGCAGGAAGATGATCCTACTCTAAAGAAATTCTTTACTCTGGCAACAAAAGGTGATCCGAATAAGGATACTAATCGTAAATCTTGGATTACGTTGAAGAATGGCGTACTTGTACGTATGGTACAAGACTCCGCTAAGTCCATTCATTCTCAAATCCTTGTGCCTAAAAATATGAGAGTTAAAATTTTACAGCACGCTCATGATTCGCAGTGTGCTGGACATATGGGTTTTTCCCGTACTAAAGCTAGAGTTCTTCAATCTTTCTTTTGGCCTGCGGTGAATCAGGACATACGAATCTATTGTCGATCTTGTAAAGTATGTCAAGAGATTAAATCCAGAGGTCCACGCCATGATGCACCTATTCAGGCTGCAGACATTCCCATTCGGCCATTTCAAAAAATGGCAATAGACATCATTGGTCCATTTAAGATAAAGTCTGCTAGAGGACACCAATTTATTTTGACGTGTGTTGATATGTGCACACGTTGGCCGGAGGCTGTTCCTCTAAAGAGCATAACTACTGCTGATGTCGCAGATGCTCTTTGGTTAATATTTTCTCGTCTGGGATTTCCAGCAGAAATATTATCCGACCATGGTACCCAACTCATATCGGATACCATGTCTCAAGTAATGTCGACTCTGAAGATAGAGAGATCGCTGAGTAGTATTTATCATCCTATGTCCAATGGGATGGTGGAACGTTTGAATAGAACTCTGAAAAACCTACTAGGTAAGATAACAGAAGATCATCCTCAGGATTGGGATAGGGTTTTACCCGCGGCTCTCTTTGCATATAGAGAGGTCGCCAACGAACATACAGGATTTTCTCCCTTTGAACTTGTCTTTGGCGCGAAACCGCGAGGTCCTATGTCCTTACTGCATGATCTTATAACTGCTGATAATATTGTCGATGACACAAAATCCTCTTATGAATATGTCATCGCACTTAGACACAAGATTATTGAAGCATGCAACTTGGCAACTGCTTCTTCTGAATTTGCGAAACAGAAGGCAAGGGAATTTGCCAATAAAAAGAGATGTTTGCGTCAACTTTGTCCAGGTGACAAAGCATTTGTCTTGCTACCTTGTAGGGAAAATAGACTTCTCATTTCTTGGAAAGGTCCGTACGATATAATATCAAAGGTTTCCGATGTTGACTATATCGTCGATATTGACGGGAAGCGTAAAACCTTCCACATCAACATGCTCACGGAATTCCATGAACGTCCTGATTATTTACAACCTGTTTTCCAGGCAACGGACGATTTTCCAGTCCAACATGGACAGTACTCATCTCTGTCAGTAATACAGGATGAGGAAACGAGTTTCTCGGATGTAAATTTACCTTTTCCAATGATTCCTCTTCACTCTAATGAATCATGGAAAGATGTTGCAATTTCTCCAGAATTATCTCCAGGAGAGCAGAAACAAGTTTCTACTATGTTAGAACAATTTCAGGATGTCCTTACTGACATTCCTGGTCAAACTGATGTCATTCAACATGACATTATTCTTACTGACCATAGTCCTATAAGAGTCAGACCGTATCCTATCCCGATACATTTTCAAGCACAGGTAGAGAAAGAGTTAGATGAGATGATAGAGTTAAAAATTATTGAACCATCCACATCAGCATATTCTTCGCCGATGGTTATAGTACGGAAAAAAGACAATAACATACGTCTTTGCGTGGATTATCGCAAATTGAATCAAGTGACTAAATTCGATGCTGAACCTATGCCTTTACTAGAAGAGCTACTTACGAGACTATCGAATTCTCACTTCTTTACTAAACTCGATTTGTCTAAGGGATATTGGCAAGTTCCACTATCCGAACACGCCAAACCGTTTACTGCTTTTTCGACGCCTAGGGGTCTATTCCAATGGAATTTCATGCCTTTCGGTCTTATGAACGCCCCTGCTACATTTGTACGCATGATGCGTCGAATCCTATCTCATCGCTCAGATGTCATTGCGTATCTTGATGACATCTGTCTTTTCAGTGATACTTGGAACGATCACTATAATGGTATAAATGAACTATTGTCTATCTTACGCGAGCATAACCTGACAGCGAAACCATCGAAAGCATGTATTGGTTTTAGCGAAATATCTTTCTTAGGACACCGTGTTGGTCATGGGTTCCTAAAAACAGAAGACCATAATACAAGTAAGATACTTAACATTTCTATTCCTAAGACTAAAAAGCAAGTACGAAGTCTCTTAGGTCTAATACAATTTTATGGACGATTCATCCCGAATCTGTCCTCCATTATGTCACCTCTTTCTTCCTTGCTAAAGAAAGGGTCTCCTAATGTAGTCCATTGGACTCAAGAATGTCAATCCTCTTTGGATAAGGTTAAAACTATGTTTTCTACTTCACCTATCCTAGTATTGCCTTCTAAGGATAAGACATTTATTCTTCATAGTGACGCTTCATCCACCGGGATTGGAGCTGCACTAATGCAAGAGTACTCTGGAACTCTGCATCCTGTGATGTATATTTCTCGGAAATTAAATGCCGCAGAGAAGAATTACTCGGTCCTAGACCGTGAATTATTGGCTATGGTTTGGTCAATCCTTAAACTGCAAAGATTTCTTCTGGGCGCGCATTTCATTGTGGAAACTGACCAGAAAGCTCTTACGGCTATTCAGAGTAAAAATCTGAAGAGCGCGAGATCAACGCGATACGCGATTGCTCTACAGCCATTTCATTTTTCGGTGCGAGCTATCCGTGGGTCAGAAAATGTGATGGCAGATATTTTGTCTAGATGCCCACATGATTCATAACTGTTATACAACTTTGATACAGTTGTTTCTATGTTGAAATGTGTACACATATGTAATATATCATATATTGATTGTAACACTACTTAGCGGTTCATTGATATGTATTCACCGCTGATCTTTCAATGTTTTTCGTCTTTGATGATCATGATGTTAAGATATCTTAGATGGAATTTATGTATAAACTAATGTGGAAATTGTGTCATTGCTAATATTGTAGTATGCGTTGGTGACACCTCTCTGGAAATATTTATACTTAGAGAAGTACTTTCTCTAAGGTCATAAAACTTATGCTTATCATCTGCGCATTGTTATTGCTGCGTTGTGAGCCTATTGTATGTTGCTCCTAGATGTATTTCAAAAAAAAAATGTACCATTTTTTTTCCCGAGGAGTGTGGTAATCTGTTGCGTGCATATTTTGACGCACATTTTACAAAAATCGATATGGCTATTTAATATGGGAAAAATATAGACATTCATTTATTTGTGTATGAAAATGCTGTTTATGGTAAAAGCGAGATAATCCATGTTTGATTCACACTTTTGATTATAGGAGTAATCGTTCTGGATATTGATCCAGCGCAAGGATATTGCGCTTGCGTTTGTACTTATTTTTAGGGCCAGAAAATATATTAATTTGCTTATTGTGTTTATGGCCTGAATTCATATGTATTACATATTATTAGTACAAGTAGAATCAGTCCTATATTGTATATTTTGGATGGGTAGGAGGGACTAGATTCTTGCTAGCGGAAGTATGAGTTGTCTTGACAAGTCGTGATGAGTTCCGATGTACTGCTTACAAATGGCGGGGTACGTTTTTCAAGAGCTGGTCCTTTCGTCAGAAAAAAATGTCTTACGACGTGGTTTTTCTTCTGAAGGAGATGGTGTCTCTACGATAGTTTGTGTTAGAGACTCTCCTTATGTCAGTATATAGATGATTCGGACTCCAGGTAAACCCAGCTCCTATTTTTGATGATCTCTCGTCGGTTAGGCCTAGCTTGACTTTTGGTGCTTCGTTATGCTAGTGTCGTGTTTGGTATCGACGAAGATGACAGATTTTCCTGCAGCGGTTATGGCTACGTGAATTAACCTGATCACCGTAGAGCTGTATGGAAACATTTATGAAATCCTTTATATACCCATTATAAATTAACTCTGTCTTATATTCTCCTTCCTATGAATGAGTGAACGACAACTCAGGGAGACAGCCATGTTGGATTTCAGTCATCATATGTTTTGATCACTGCCAAGAGAACAGATTATTTATCTTATTATCGGACAGTGACAGGGAGATCTCAATCTTGCTAGAAACCCCCCTTTTCGTGGTTTCATAATCTATACTACAAACTATGGACGTCAAGTAACTTTGGTTATTTATCGATCCGCCCTTCACTGACGCGTTTAGTCAGATAGGGGGATGTGGCCATAATGTATCATGACATTGAACTTTTGATGTACTGCCCATTATTTCTGAATGTGTCATGACTTCAGATCTGCTATGTATACCTACAAATTGATATGTCAACGAACCATGATGTACTCGTATGTCCCAGTGTGTACGTCTGAATAAATTGAGTAAACTAAGATTCCAGCAGTCTGCATTGGTGCCTTGTAGACACAAGTGTGAGTGGTTATATTGGTCAGCACACGAACAGTACACCATTCGCGGTAATCACACTCTACACTTCTACTTCATACATACACCATCCTGCGTCGGCTGAAGTGACCAAGTTTAGGGCCTGCTTCCCCTGGAGCCTTTGCCTTCCCTAACTCAGGACTAGGGTGAGTTACCCATTTACAGCTGGGTAGACTGGAGCATGCCTGATCTCAACAACACACCACTCTTCCTTACAGAGCAGACAGACTGATACTTTACAGTGTGTGTGTGAAAGCAACTTTACAGAGTGGAAACCATAAGACTTTACATACTTATTACTGTATTTATGCTTTGATAAATACTGTGTATATTTTTACATCTGCTATACAGTATGTACTTATGAATTTAAATACAGAATGAGAAAGAGGAGATTCAAGGGAAATATACATATACGTTCCTGTTCAAACGACGCAAGTGCGAATATATACGATGTATATCGAGTTTACCGTCCCTAATTCATGAACGACGTGAAGGGGAAATGACATATTTCGGCGCGATGTATATCGAGGGCCCTCTGTACCTGTCTTCTTCTTTGATCCTTAGCCACCGACCGTCAAAGCAGTCAGTGGCCATCACGCCTAGTGGCGTCTTGTAGGGCAACAACAGATTGATTCCACTGTACCTGTATTATCAGTTTAATCCATATGTTATGCCATGTTTAAAAATACGCTGAAAAAATGAACAATACATTTTCTCCTATGACATAAACACCACTACCATTACCACCTTTGTTACTTAACAACACATCAACTGTAATATTTGAAACATCATTACAATACATCAGAAAATTAACAAAATATCTGAAACATCATTACAATACATCAGGAAATTAACATAATATCTGAAACATCATTACAATACATGAAGAAATTAACATAATATCTGAAACATCACCACAACACATCAGTAAATCAACTGGAATAGCTGAAACATCAGCACAATACATCAACAGATCAACCATAATAAACGAAACAACATCAACAAATCAATAATTATATTTTAAACACATCAACAAAAAAAAAACTTAATTTCTTAAACAACATCACACCATATGAACAATTACAACGTCAGAAACATAATTACAGTACATCGAGAAGCCAAGAGAACATCAGAATTACCATGATTTTTTGTTTTAAATTCACCCTCGAAGGAAAGGAACATAAATAATAGTGACATTAGCAATGCACGACCACCGACGCGCATAGAACAAACGTAACGGAACACTACAAAAAATGTATATATAAATGCTAGAATAACTTCTGTGCACTACCAAATTTTATTGGATAATATGGATACACACAGCACGAGACTTGAACACGTTAAATGTATATAGCTAAAATAAATATTTAAATACAAGTAGAAGCATAATGTGTATCAGTTTACAACACTGAGAAAAGAAATTGGTGAAAGTACTGACGTGACACCGGACACTGTTTATATGTTGTTGTTTTTTTTTTTTTTTAATTTGCTTAGATTTGAAGCGAGACAACAAACAACCATATTAATAGATCATGATCTCTACTTTTTGTAATATATCAGCAAACACCTAATACATTCTAAGTTTCGTTATCATCATCACTCTTTTTTGTAATATATCAGCACACATGTAATACATTATTCTTAGTTTTGTTATCATCATCACTCTTTTTTGTAATATATCAGCACACATTTATTTAATAAAGTTTTGCCTCGTTTTGGCGAGGCACGTCCCGTTCAACCTAGTCGGTTATATTAGGGCGCATGTCCAAATATAAAAGACCCTTAGGTCTAAGACAGTAAGTAATGTTCATTATCAGCACACATGTAATACATTTTACATTCTTTGTTTCGTTATCACCCATTCGTTTTTGTAATATACCAGCAAACATGTAATACATTCTTAGTTTCGTTACCGCGTCATTCTTTCTTGCGTTCCTTACGGAGCATGGAATCGCTACTGTAGCTGGTCCACTTGCCGGAAGCCTGCACCAAGTATTCACGTGCTCCTGCAGCAGTAATTTCTGTAACAATGTGTTTAGATGATCAGGGTGCCAGGCCTATGCACAACCTCATATCAGCTGCCATGTACGACATATATCAGCTGCCATGTACGACATATATCAGCTGCCATGTACGACATATATCAGCTGCCATGTACGACACATATCAGCTGCCATGTACGACATATATCAGCTGCCATGTACGACATATATCAAGGTGCAGCAACCCTTTTTGTTGTGTGTCTCTTCAGAAATCCTCAGGAACTGGTAGGAACAGGTTTTATTTCGACATTTGAAAATCGCTTAATTTTTTAAAAAAAAATAGTAAAAATAATACTATTTCTTTAATTTATTTATAGCGCTGCTGTTTATACGTGTGTTTCTACTTTTCTGCAGTCTTCTATATAATCAACAAAACTCCATTTGTTACTTAAAAAAAAAAAAACAAACAAGGCGCACATTCTTCTGTGTTATTGCCAACATTTAAGAAGAACTCTTCTGTGCTTCTACGATCAGTCAACAAATTCTCTGTATTTTTGACACGCCGACAAATTCTCTGTTATTCCAAAAAGTCAACAAATTCTCAGTGTTATTCACGTCAAATTATCTGTGTTATGGCCAACACTCAATACGCCTTCCATGTCAATGCCAATAGTCAAGAATTCGTTCGTGTTATTGCCAACAGCTAAGAGCTCCTTTGTGTTTCTACCAACAATCAACAAACCCTCTGTGTTACTGCCAACAATCAAGTCGTCTTCCTTGCAATAGCCAACACGCAATAAGCCTTCCGTGTTACTGCCAACAGGCAATAACTCTTTCGTTTTACTGCATAAAACCCAGAATTGACAGTCAAGAAATTTGGGTGTAGCCTAACTACCAACAATCAAGAAGACCTTTGTGTAATTGCCAACAGTCATTAAGCATGCTGTGTTGCTGCAAACAGTCGATAAGTCTTTTGTTACTACATGTACTAGAAGTTAGTAACTCCTTTATATTTCTGCCAGCAGTCAAGAACTATGTTACTGCCAACAGTCAAGAACGGTGTTACTGCCAATAGTCAAGAACTGTGTTACTGCCAACAGTCGAGAACTGTGATACTGCCAACAGTCGAGAACTGTGTTACTGCCAACAGTCAAGAGCTGTGTTACTGCCACAAGAACTGTGTTACTGCCAATAGTCAAGAACTGTGTTGCTGCCAACAGTCAAGAACTGTGTTACTGCCAATAGTCAAAAACTGTGTTACTGCCAACAGTCGAGAACTGTGTTACTGCCAATAGTCAAAAACTGTGTTACTGCCAACAGTCGAGAACTGTGTTACTGCCAACAGTCAAGAACTGTGTTACTGCCAACAGTGAAGAACCCCTATCTGTTAACTACCAGTAGTTAAGCAACTCTTCCGTACAACTGCCAGTAGTCAAGAACCTACTTTGTTACTGGGAACTGTTAATTATCTATCCTTAAAACAAGTACATCTTTCTACATCATTAGAAAAAGAAAAGTTCCATTCTTATCCTTTTTACTAAAAACGCGCCTCTTGTCGCGTGGAAGAAAGATAATTTATCTAACTTGTTAACTCTCTTCATATCTCTAAGAAGCAACGTAGTGTAGGATGGGGGAAGCATCACGTACAATTTATAACATACGGAATAAACACAGACGAGCTTGTGAGCCGAAAATGCATTAATACAAGCTAAGGATCAACCACAGATGAGTACATACTCGTATTATACTATGAAAAACTCTGGAAAATAATAGAAGAAATCGTGTTCAAGCCACTGCCCTTCCAAACCAGGCGCGAAAATCATCTTAATTTAATGACCACGAGGAATGTTAAACAGAGGTATACTACATGAAAGATAACAGAAAGACGTGTTTCATTTAAACATTTTAAAAAAGCCACTTGTATGGACTGAAAGTTTTGTACGGACACGTCAAGCGTAATAATTGCACGATCCCAGACTAGCGGCATTCTTGGTTTGTATTTATTTTCCTATGTTTCTCACTTAGTTCTGGTTTTCTTTCCTAGGCGGTCGCAACGTACGAAATGTTCTTCGTCTTTTGTCCTAGTAGGACGCATAAACATTTTTTTAACCTACTTTTCACCACTCCTGACCTGCAATCCTCCCCATTTTCACACCAAGCCACCAACGTAAGAACCGCTGTGCAGTGAAATCGTGAATAAAGAAAAGTGAAATATTTTTAACCTACTTTTCACCACTCCTGACCTGCAATCCTCCCCATTTTCACACCAAGCCACCAACGTGAGAAACGCTGTGCACTGAAATCGTGAATAAAGAAAAGTGTCAGACCTAAACAATACAACTGGGAATATGGGAAGCCAACTCGGAGACAAGAACTACAGCTGAAACACCATACACTATAAAAGCTAGGCCAGTGAAAAATTGAAGGAATCTTTGCTTCTAATATGCCCAAGGACACAATAATGATAGCCAAACGTTTCGAAGTGCACAGCAGAGAAAAAGCTAGACACAATAATAAAAAGAGTAAAATCCTCAGGAGACATATTTTTCCTACAGGTATAGGCCGTCATGTCTCTCCACAACTTCCTGTTCGTAGTGCTGTATATAAATTTTGTTGTTGAATGTTCATAATACCATGATGTTACTGTGTCCAGAAGGTTTTGTTGTCTCTTCTTGTCGTCTTCTTCCAATTTTTTCCGCCCGTGTTTTTTTCTTGTTACAATGTGTTTCCAGCTTTCCCCTTCTCCTAAACTGCCACGTTCTTTCCGTGACACACCGCCCTTCCCTAAAACACCCCCACCCCGACCCCAAAAAAGTGAAATACTCCTTTCTGATGCGTGTAATGACTTTTGCAGACTAGCCACGTTCTGTACGTCCTCGTTTAGTTGTCTATGGGTTACTTAACACTCTCTTGTGAAACAACATTTCTGTGATCTCCATTGATTTGCCTGATTTAGTATTTGACTAACACTCTCTTGTGAAACAATATTTCTGTGATCGCCATTGATTTGCCTGATTTAGTATTTGACTAACACTCTCTTGTGAAACAATATTTCTGTGATCTCCATTGATTTACTAGATTTAGTATTTGACTAACACTCTCTTGTGAAACAATATTTCTGTGATCTCCATTGATTTACTAGATTTAGTATTTGACTAACACTCTCTTGTGAAACAATATTTCTGTGATATCCATTGATTTGCCTGATTTAGTATTTGACTAACACTCTCTTGTGAAACAATATTTCTGTGATCTCCACTGATTTACCTGATTTAGTATTTGACTAACACTCTCTTGTGAAACAATATTTCTGTGATCTCCATTGATTTGCCTGATTTAGTATTTGACTAACACTCTCTTGTGAAACAATATTTCTGTGATCTCCATTGATTTACTAGATTTAGTATTTGACTAACACTCTCTTGTGAAACAATATTTCTGTGATATCCATTGATTTGCCTGATTTAGTATTTGACTAACACTCTCTTGTGAAACAACATTTCTGTGATCTCCACTGATTTACCAGATTTAGTATTTGACTAACACTCTCTTGTGAAACAATATTTATGTGATCTCCATTGATTTGCCTAATTTAGTATTTGACTAACACTCTCTTGTGAAACAACGTTTTTGTGATCTCCATTGATTTGCCTAATTTAGTATTTGACTAACACTCTCTTGTGAAACAACGTTTTTGTGATCTCCATTGATTTGCCTAATTTAGTATTTGACTAACACTCTCTTGTGAAACAACGTTTTTGTGATCTCCATTGATTTGCCTAATTTAGTATTTGACTAACACTCTCTTGTGAAACAACGTTTTTGTGATCTCCATTGATTTGCCTGATTTAGTATTTGACTAACACTCTCTTGTGAAACAACATTTCTGTGATCTCCACTGATTTACCTGATTTAGTATTTGACTAACACTCTCTTGTGAAACAATATTTATGTGATCTCCATTGATTTGCCTAATTTAGTATTTGACTAACACTCTCTTGTGAAACAACGTTTTTGTGATCTCCATTGATTTGCCTAATTTAGTATTTGACTAACACTCTCTTGTGAAACAACGTTTTTGTGATCTCCATTGATTTGCCTAATTTAGTATTTGACTAACACTCTCTTGTGAAACAACGTTTTTGTGATCTCCATTGATTTGCCTGATTTAATACTTGCCTATTCGCTTCCACACTACAGGATAGGATCACGTTATGCATTGGAGCAGCTTGTATAGGCGAAAATTACCGAACTAATACGAGATTCATTAAATCATGGACATGTAAAACACCAAAACATCCAGTAAATAAACGAGATTAGCCGATATTGGAAACCTCATGTGTGAAATATTAATGATGTAACACACCAATGAAAACACACGTAACGAACTGTAGTCAGGTATGTGCTTATGATATTAAGAAAAGTTCATACCCAAGACTAAGCTAAACAATCAGTATCGCTGTCTATGGGGGTGATAAAATAGGTTGAAAAAATACAAGAGATCACAGTAAGGGGTCGTTCACATATGACGTTACGTAATTTTTGCCATTTTTAACCCCTTTCCCCCCCCCCCCCCCCCATCCCCCTTTCCTTGTCACATTTCGTCACAAAAACCCATATTGCCTCTGATGTAGCGTCACAAATCTATTTCCTCCACCCCCAAATACCCAGAGTTCTTTTTTTTTTGTAATACTGAAAATAAAGAATGAATGTCTTCAAATGTAAGTTAGTTGACTAGTGCAAAAAAAAAAAAAAAAACACAATCATTTTAAGCAAATTAGTGTTTAATTAATAAGGCTTTTACAAACACTGTTTTGCTGGTTAAATGTTGTTAAATTTATTGAAAATATCGCTAATTTCGGCTTAATCTAACTTCAATTCTTACGTATGTTAAACTTTCATAAAATAATGATAAATTTGAGAGCAAATCCACAAAATTTTTTATATCTTCCCATTTCATGTGCTGCTTCCCAGCACGAGACAGGGTCCAACTTCTGATTTAACCAACTGAATGCTTTTGCATTTTCCCCCATAAAAAACACATACACACACAAACAAATGTAAACGTTTACACTACCCAGAATACCATCTTTCGACTTTTATATCCATTGATCTCATCAGACCTTTGTCGGGATGGTGATAACTTTTTTTTAAATATTTTTTTTTATTTTAACCAACTACATTTTATTTAGTCTGCACTTTGTTTTTAAGGTGTATATTACTTTAAATTTTAAAAAAGAAATATTTCACACACACAAATTTAAACCATTTACAGGTTATAACACACATCCACTATTTCAGAAGAGATTATAATACTAATGATGATGGAGGTTACACAATCTATTGTGTTCCAACATCATTTATGAAAGAAGCGATCCTCACTTGTATTTTGTGTGTAACGTCACATTTCTTGGAACCTCCCTCCCCCTATTGTCACACTATTGCCCCCACCCCCGCCCCCTCTCACTGCGTTACGTCATCTGTGGACGACCCCTACAATCGATCACACAAATTAGAGGTCTCGAAGTCTTCTTTCCATGAAGCGGGTAGTAACACCTAGTGGCTGGTAGCCATAAGGGTAGAGACGACGTCGAGGAAGCCTTCTAGGGTGACGCCAGGTTGCAAGGTCATACGGGTACGTCAAATAGTCAAGGTAACCTGGGTCCAGCCCGTCAGGGTACAAGTCGTCTTCTAAGATCTCATCATCTTCGTCCTCTTTTTCATTCTGGTCGTTGTTGTTGTCGTCACCATCGTTGTTTTCATTCTCGTTTTTGTCTTTATCGCCCTCCGCGCCTGCTATTTTCTTGGCCTTTGATCTTGTCAAGTAACGTGCCATCAGGCGTTCAGCTCTATCCTCAGCTTCCATTCTCTCAGATTCGATCTCGGCCATTCTGCGGTTATATGCATACCTGGTCTCGAGCGCTGGTAAACTTCGTCGAGACGTCACTGGGTCATTCAAGAAGAAATATCTTCTGGACTGCAGCAAAGAAACCTCCAGCGGGGTCAGATCTGGGTCGAGAACGTCCAAGGAGTCCTGAAACGAAATCGAGGCCCTCTTGGCAAGCGAGTTGAGGTGAAGACGTCTTGCTAATATGCGGGTTCTCGCCAAGTCCGCAAGACCGTAGCGTTTGGCGATTTCCCCAGCAGTTTCTCGCTTAGTCGCAGGTGCCATAGTAATCAAACTGTTCTGAGTTAAAACAGGGGCTTTTCAATTTTACTCTCAGTGTCTTCAGATATTCCTATGTTCTGTTTTGCCTGCTTGTGACGGTAACAGTTCAGACTTCTCTCTGCTTCAACCCCAAAATGACAAAGCTTTTAACTGTGGGCTCAAATAAAGGAAACGAGTGTCGTAATCTTGCTAATGCAGTTTTTCCTGGCTAGAAACTAGCCACGTGCCTGTCACCTGAGATTTGAACACCCCTGGGAGAACATAAACGTATATTCTGATTGGCTCACGCGATGAGACTGCTATTATTCCGAAGTTCTCACGTACACCGTTAGAACAGGGAGTCAGTTGTGATGATGAGTTCACTTGTTTGCCAGCAGCGTGCCTTTGTGTGAGGAAGTTTATCTTTCTTTTTTTTTTTTAAAGTCTCTTCTTTAGGCTTGTATTATTTCACAACAATGTTTTTCTTGTTTTTGTAATCAGGGTCTGTAGAACAACAAAAACAACGAAAAAAAAAGCTACATACTTTCATAAATAGGTGCTTGTGTATAATAAATAAGGAGGGAAACCCGAGGCCCGTCAACATAAGTATAAGTATAAGTAATACACATACCGGTATGTTTCAGGCACTCGTGACAAATAAACAAGTAGAAAACTAGACAACAGAAAAAAAAAAAAAAAAACAGAAGTGATAGGCTTACTGGAGACTCGAACACAGGACCATCCGTACGACAACACCGCCTGGCTACGGGAGTGAATCGTTACTAGCCACCCAGCCAACTAGGCACCACTAGATGGCAGGGAGGATAGTGTGATTCGCTTGCATAGCTAGGCGGGGTTGTCGCACGGAAGGTCCTGGGTTCGAGTCCTGGGTAAACCACTCACGTCTGTTGTTTTTCTGTTGTCTAGTGTTCTACTTCTTTATTTCTTACGAGTGCCTGAAAACATACCTTTATGTTTGTCTAATATTTACTTACCACAAAAATAGTGCTTCGTGGACAGAGGTCATTATCACGACCTCCCAACGTAACTCCGGAAGGATCCCGACTAATTATAGACGGATTCACTTCGTGCATCTTTACTACTTAACAGGGTACGTCCGATAACACGAGAGACAGACTAATTCTGTATCTAGTAAATGATAGAAGAATGAGAAGGATTGCAGTGGTATAACAAGACCACTAATGTAGAAGTGATGACAAGAACCAAACAAGCAATAGTGGAGCAAGAGATGAGAATGAGACGATGGAGATGGATAGGACATCCACTGAGGAAACCTGCTGATAGCATTACCAGGTAGTTCTAGCTCTGGAATCACCAGGGTAAGAGAGGTCGAGGAAGGTCAAAGAACACATGGAGAAGAGAACTGGAGATGAAGGAGATGAAGCAGACACTAAAAGATCTTGAGCAGACGGCACGGGATAAGAGGAATTGTCATAAGGTCGTTGAAGGGTTATGCTCCTTGGGAAACTGTAGAGTGATGAATATTATCAGAGTCGTCGTTTGTCTAGTGCTAGCTAGTACCCCTAGATCTATAGAGAGTTACGCCAACTATGTCAGAATCGAAAACGAGGCTGAACGACGTAGACGCCATTTTCGGCTGGACAATACCAGGGCTAGTAGCGAGAATAAGCATCGAGTAAGACTTTTTTTTTTTTAATTAATGAAAATAAATATCCCGTTCAACTTCCGATGGGTTATAATTAGGATATATATTGTTTTCAATTCAAAATAATATGAACAACTGCCGATAAGAGAAAGTGGCATCACATTTGTCAAATCATTGTAAATAGGGACAATCACAATTATGCTTTTACGTTAAATAAATAAACAAACAAACAAAAAAATAAAAATACAAAAATAAAGAAGAAACTCTGAACAAGAATAATATTAAAATGGAGGGGTGTAAAGACCTGGTGGTTACAGTTATATAACTGACTTTAACAGATATTTAATTGACGTTCGCCTATTAAAAGTCATATGTATTGTAAGAACAGCATTAGACCTTCACATTCCCAGCCATTATATATTAACATTTGTTCGTATTAAATATTGTTTGACTATATTATGCAGTTCCTTAGGACTGTCTATTCTTAACACCTCTTCTATATTTATAAGATTATATTTATATATAAATATATTATAAATATAATATATAATTATAAATTATATATATATATATATATATATATATATATATATATATATATATATATATATATATATATATATATATATATATATATATATATATATGTTATATATATATATGTTATATATATATATATGTGACAGCGCCATCTTGAGGTCTGTCGTTCTAGGCGCTGGCCCCATCTGGGCAGTCATATTGTCTATGTGGTTTAGTGCTTTTTGATCACGTTATCTTCAAGCAGATTTATTACAAGGCCATAATAAGCCTACGAATTAGTTGTGTTTTTTGCTCTAGTTGTGTAAATCTGTGTTTTCATGCATTCTGGAGCAATAATCGCGTGTGTTATCTGTGTGGCGCAGATTAATACGCGAGCGCGCAGTAAATTGAGTGGTTAGGCCAGGGCTTATAAAAAGGGGTAGCAAGCGGCGAAACCGGTCTATGTTTGAGAGAGCCGCCCAGTGAGAACAGACTAAGAAGACACACAAGAGCCAAGCTGTAAATGCCTTGAGCACGTGAGTTAATTTAAATTAGCATTAGTTTTCTAGGATTCTGAAATAATATCGATGTGGCTATTTTAATGTTTAATGGAATAAATAGATAGATAGATAGATGTGAAAGTTTAAGAGCGATTATTTCATTCTTCAGAAAGGCAGACATAGTGTGAGGCTATTAAGATTAACGATCGCAAGATAGTAGCTTCGTGGTGATAAAAGGCGGCGATAGCGAGTCTGATTAAACACGCTCCGCGTGGTAAACCTATAATATGTTATGCCGAGCGACACGTTGTGTATTTAGTCCCAGTTTGGCTTAAGTCGAGAATAATTATATTGTATAATTATATTGTAAGAGTAATTTAGTGTATTTCACGTTTATTGATAATTCTACTGTATATTTAATGGGTTACTCTTCTTCTTCTTCTTCTCGTTCGCTGTTGTTTAGAAATGTCTACACAAGAAGTCCGGTTTTCTAGATGTATGTTGCTGTGAGAATATGTATTTAGATTTCTGGAGAGCGCGAGGCCACTCCTTTGTTGAGACAGATGTTTCTCTGTTTGCTCCTGGTGGAGCATGGAAACACCAATGCGGCTGGTGTCCACCACAAGCCAACAGAAGCATTTTTATGCTATTACAGTGGTTGTTCCTGTAATAATGTGTTTCATGCGATGAGATTCCCAGCCGCACGAGTCGTCACATACGACATGCTTCAGAATGCAGTAACGAATATTGAGATAGACCAGTTGTGATCTTCTTCTTCTTCTTCCGTCCTTAGCCACAGACCGTCGAAGCAGTCAGTGGCCATTACGCCTAGTGGTGTCTTAGGGCAACAGCAGATAGGCTTTCTTTGCCATTGTTTCCCATCACGCCTATTGGCGTCTTTAGGGCAACGGCAAATCAATCCATCTGCTGTTGTTTCCGTAATCGAAGTGACTGGCAAACGGGTGATCAGCCCGTTGGTAGACCAGTTGTGAGGTGGTGGTTAATTCTCATTATTGAGATTATTTGTTGTACATGTATTGAAGAATATTATTTTATGTCCAATTGATTATTGTTGTTGTGTGAACAATGGTTTGTGAGAGCACGTGGGCGTACCAGATGTATATTTCTCTTCTCCGCTCCTGAGGGAGCATGGGGCCACCGGTGTGGTTTACCTCAGCACGGAGCATTCAGATGCTTTTGCAGTAGTGGTTTCGGTAGCAACCTATGTTACCCGGTGCGATTGCCAGCCTCATGCACAACACCATACTAGTCGCATTGAACGACACGCATGAGTGTGTGAGATAGTTGATGATGTCAGGTGGGCGCATGTTTTCTGTATGGTAAGTGTTATTATCCATGCTATTGATGTTCACTTAGACGTTGTTTTATTTATTATTTTTCAGACAGTCTATGAACACTGACTGGGTGTTTGTTGGATTGTTTGTTTGGTGTTCGGTAGAATTAAATGTTGATCTGCTTAAGGCTTTGGGTTGCTTGAATTGTTAAGTCTGCTGCTGAGAGGGTTGCAAGCAACCAATAATTGCAACCCCTGTCAAACGATCCTTTATAAATTTTCTTAGTGCACGGGTCTTGGGTGTGAGGTACCCCTAGCGCCCCTGTCACATATATATGTAATATATATATACACACGAAAGGGGATTGACATAAGTCTTGGGCCTTGTCGCATGAAAATATAATTAATAGTAGGTAAGCTTGACAGCTGTATAGGCGTGATGGACAATAGTGCACACGGACGTGTGATAGTGGTGCTCAAGAGAGATAGGCAGAAGGCACAGGCTGAGTCAGTGAGTTCTTCACTAAGAAAACCACACACACAGCTCTTCTTGTTTTCTCTGGCGACAATATTACTCTTTTGCACACACTGTGTCACTCACAAATAGTAGGGTAAAGAAGTAAAGTTAGATTGAGGATTTGGTAGTCTGAACTGAACGAACAATCCTATCGAGGTTAACTCAATTTATTTCAATTTAAAAATGTAAATAAATCAATAAGGATTTTACAGCACATAATAATAAAGATTATCACGAGAAAACCAACTCACAACAATTTTGATGATTTTAAAGAAGAAAAAAATTATTACACCAATAGTGAAAACAAGGATTATGAATGAATTGTGTTAGTAAGGTTCCCGGCAGGCCTGATAGGCTTTTGCTGGAAAATATGTGAAATACTGTTTGTGTGAAAATGAATCTTTGTTCCTTTGTTCCTTTGGTGTGAATGTTGGAAACAACTTATATCCTGGGGTTCTCTTGGAAAAATATAACGTAATCCAATGCTTGAAATTAACTTCACTGTTCGAATAAGGTATCCACAAAGGGCACAGAATCTGAACACGATTTTATAAATCCAAGATTGGTGTAACGACTTCACTGTTCGAATAAGATATCCACAAAGGGCACATAATCTGAACACGATTTTATAAATCCAAGATTGGGGTAACGTATCCACAGTTGATTCGGTATCCACAGATAACGAATTTGCTTCCAAAGGTGGGATGGAGGGTTAAAATGGGTGGAGTATGGTAGGGTGAGGTTTGGTGTTGAGGATGCTTGAAATACTTGAATAATTGAAGTAATTGAAATAATTGAAGTAAATTATTGTGACTGGTGGACGAGGACTATATGGCCACTGGCCCAAGGTAACCTCTTTTCAGCAATAAGAGACAAGACTTGCACTGCATAAATCTGTTAGACAAAACAAAAATACATGTGTAACTACTCTTCTGCTGCAACACGCAGATTACTACAGAAACAATTTAAGCAGTGTCCAGCGTAGGCATGTTGGTATCCATGCATGCGTCTCGTTCCTAAAATAGGTCAGTCCATTCTTAAACATTCCTGTCTGCTGTGAATGAATTAGCTGGCCAGTCCATGTACATACACAAGAACAAGGGTCACATGAGGGCGCGCTAGAGAATCCTTCTTTGCTTTCCACCGTTCATTCCTTCCAGCATTCATAATAATATGCTCATACATTAATGTTACAAACATTGAAAAGTAAAATGATCATTGAAATTATGAATGATACAAACATTGTAACATAACATCGCTTTAAAATACAAGCAGTGAAAATAAATGAATTTTCGTAAGCATTTATGATACATACATGATAAAGGAAACCCGTTTATATAATACACTTAGACTTTCACCATGATAGTAATATATTTCATTAGACTTTCACCCTGATAGTAATATATTTCATATCTATATATTTGAGCTAATTTCCTATATACTGGAAAAGCGAATACATACCCGCTCCGGAATTTTATATTCTGTAAGTTAAACTAGAGGGCACTTTGTTTGTTTAACTCAAGTCTCCCTATGCACAGTTTTACTTTACAAGAAAGTGCGTCTTTCTCTTACAGTATGCTTATCACCAAGTGAAGTCTAAAAAACTAGTTTCTTAAAGAAAGAATTAATTTCGATTTACCCGCTACATTTTTTAAAGTTCCCACGATAGCCAAACGTATTGCCGCAAATTAGTTTGCATATTGAATGTCACTTGTACGTGCTGTGGTTTCCGAGCTCAAAGTATTAACAATGAGGAAGAAGACAGGCCATAAATTTCTAGACAGCCGAGTCTGGAAAATCCTAACAGACGTGAACGGGTTGACCGAAGCTTCACCTGGGTTAAGGTGCGTGAGAAACATTTTTTTTCAGAAACTTAGGATAGACAGAAAATAAAGCAATATACAGGATGGACAGAAAATTTCAAATAGGCAAATTATCTTCACTCTGCGACAGATACCCCGAACTTAAGTTAGTTGCCCAACTAAATCAGAGAGAGATGATATTTGGCTATTGTGTATCATTCCCAGTGTCGTCCATTAATTCCTTCTCTGTTCCTTCTTCCGAGGTTCCCTCAGATTGTTTCTTATCTGCTGGCGTTAGAAGATGATTTTCTGCACTAATAGTGAGTTCCTCTACTGAATGTCTGCTTAAAAAATCTGCTCCTACATTTTCAGGACCGGGGATGTACTCGACCCTGAAGGAATAGACACTTAGCAAAATAGCTTCGCGTAAAGCGTTGGCTTTAGCGTATGGGACTTGGTAAATCTTAGTCCTGACAGGCTTATGATCTAATACTTTTATATCAAACTCCAAGAGGTTGGTTAGTCCCAGTTTATCGGTGAGCACTTCTGAATATTCAGCCAACAGTTGTCTTACATCATGCTGTTGCGATTCAGTTAATGTTTCACAGAGCTTCACATCCGTGTGTGATTCTTCCTGTTTTAGCGGGTATTCAGCATATTCGTGGGGGTTATTATCCGCTTCCATTGCAACCGCTAAGGTCAGGAGATGTGCTTGAGGAGCAGCGAGGCGTTCCATGTACTTTTTAAGTAAGTTAACATGATAAATCTTTTCCTTCCCTCGTATGGAGATTTTGTAGTTTGTTCGAGAGATTTTCTCGAGTACTTCAAATGGTCCCTGCCATCCTATCTGAAGTTTGTTATTCCCTGTTGGGAGTAACAGCAGTACTTTCTCTCCAGGTTGTAGTACTCTTTCCTTCGCAGTCTTATTGT
Source organism: Oreohelix idahoensis (assembly GCA_024509875.1). Lineage (NCBI taxonomy): Eukaryota > Metazoa > Mollusca > Gastropoda > Stylommatophora > Oreohelicidae > Oreohelix > Oreohelix idahoensis. Next base: position 219,184 of record JAMPIV010001130.1, read on the forward strand.
ACCGTTTTGCATGCTTGGCACGAGCTTGTCGGAGGTTTGTGTTGGCTAATTCCCAACCTATCTTTAACCTTTCCTTTAGTTCTTGCACATATTTTGATGCAGATACAATAGATTCGTCTGCTTTCTGGTCGGTTAAAGACCTAAGCAATGCTTCCAGGGGTCCCTTTATTGGCCGTCCAAATAATAATGTTGCAGGAGGTAGACCAGTGGAGGCATGCGGCACTTCCCTATAGGCAAATAAGGCAGCCGGCAAGAATAAGTCCCAGTTTTCGAGTCTTTCTTGTGCTAATTTTCGCAGCATGGTGATGAGGGTCCCGTTATATCTCTCTACCTGTCCGTTTGCTTGAGGATTATAGGGTGAGGTGTGAATATGCTGAGTACGGAAGATCTTAAAGACTTCTTCCATCAGATGTCCTCTAAACTGCGATCCATTATCAGTGAATATTTGCTGTGGAAATCCGAGCCTTGTGAAAATACTCACGAGCGCTTCTGCGACATGCACAGAATCAGAAGAAGGGAGCGCCACTGCTTCTGACCACATAGTACAGGTGTTGACTAGAGTCAAAATACAGCAATTTCTCCGCTTTGTTCTTAAGAGTGGGCCTACTATATCTACAGCTACTCTTCCGAATGGAGTACCGACAATAGGCATTTCCCCCAATGGAGCAGGGGGTGTCCAGTGTCTTGGTGCCACCCTTTGGCACTGCGTGCAGGATTTCACAAATCGGATGATGTCCCCGTTCATCCCAGGCCAGTAATAGTGCGCTGCTATTCTTTGCATGGTAGCATTTTGTCCAATGTGGCCGCTAAAAGGAAGAGCGTGTCCCATCTCTAAAATTTGTGACCTATAAGTAGTTGGAACAACCAACTGGCTATGTTCTTGTCCAGTGTTGCCCGACCTACGGTATAGTAATCCCGATTTTGAATAAAAGTTTCCCTTTTTCAACGGGTTACTGGCAAGTGGCAGTTTCTTAAAACATGGTCCCAGTGTTTGATCCTTGTGTTGAGCATCCTTCAATTCCCGTGGTAGCAGATTTATCACTGGTCCTGGTTCCGGTTCTGTCCTCGCCTGACCTCTTGTAGTTACTGCTGCAGCTATCAGAGGTTTTCTTGGTTCCCCCAAGAACACATAGCGACATCCAAGAATTACGTCGTAGATTGGATTCTCCATAATGGCAGCTCGAATCCATCCTTTAACAAATTTTGAATCAATATAAACGTTTGCTATTTTCAATGTCATAGGAGTGTCTCCTTTCACGGCTCCACACAGATCTACTGTCTCCGAGGTTATCTGCTCGGGTGTGACCAAATGTGAAGCGATTATACAGTCGAACTGTAATCTTGTGTCATAAAGACAGCGCACAAATTTCCCGTTTGCGATAATCTGATCCGTTACAGAATTCCGTTCTGGTTTACCACATTTTGTTCTGTCTTGACGCTGTTCTGGTGCGTCTGCTTGTAAACACGCCGCCAAGTGCGGGCTGGGCCGATTTCTACATTCTTTTGTATTGTGCGAGGTCTGCTTACAATGATGACAATATTTCCTCTCCCTCCTCATGAAGTAAGGGGGGTTTTCCTGTGCATTTTTCGTGTTTGAGTTAGTTGATCGGTCTCTGCGTGTATCCTGCATTGGAGCGTTTACCTGTGATCGCTGATTTTGGGTGGGCTGGGTGATTGGTTTAGGTTGAAGTTCAGCAGGTTTCCGTTTGAAGGTTTGAGTCTCTGCTATAGCATTTTGAAACCTTTCTGCTAACGTAAGGATTGGTTCGAGTTGGTCTGCCCAGTGCTCCACTTGGAACTTTCTCATCTCTGGTGACATTGTTTCCTTGATTTGCTCTACCAGGAAGAGTTCATGTAATCCTTCGTAAGTCTTAGGAAATTTTCCCAAATCGCGCCACTTTTCGAGATATGATTCAATCCTAGCAGCAAATTGGCCAAATGTTTCTCCTCCTTCTTTGTGAGATCGGCGAAAACGCTTTCGGTAATTGTCGGCTGTAAGCTGAAAACGTCGTAACAGTGCTTGCTTGAGAGCGTCATAATCGTTCTGTTCTGCTGGGGTTAATTTTGTAAAAACGTCGTAAGCCGTCCCTCTTAATCCTTGAGAAAGTTTAAGATTCCACATGCTTTTGGGCAGGCCATACGATGAAGCAGTTCACTCATATCTATCCAAGAACAGATCAATTTGTTCATTTCGCTCGCAAAATTTTTCCATTGGGAAAGTCATTGCAGGTGAGTTGAGTACTAGACCAGCAGAGGCGTTGTCAGGTGATGAAGCGTTAGTGGGAGAAGCGGGACGATTTTGAACCTCTAGTTCTTTGAACCGGAACTCATGAGCCCGTATCCTTTCGTTTTATTCTCTTTGTTTTTCTATTTCGGCCTCTATGAATGCATTACCTTCTTCTTCACTCATTCCAACCTCTTTAGTGTATTTTAAAAGACCCATCCTTAGTTTTAGTAAATCAGTCATTTTCTATATTTCTGTGCAGGTTGTTACACTCTCTCAGTATGTTACACTAGTTTCTGGGTATTACTAATATTTCTATGAAGTATTGTATTACAACAAACCAATACAACTAACTGATAATCAATTTACTAAGCCCCAGGGAGTACTATTAATTCTATGAAGTAATGTAACTCGTTAATGGAACTTTAGTATAATTGAATTTTTGACAATTCCTTATTTCTGCTGAATTAAGGTCTCATCACTTGAGTAATACTCAAGTATAAACAGTTCCCTTCAATATCTCACACACATACACACTCTACTGCCTGTTAAATGTACCACTTAATTACCTTAGTTAACTAATTAACGTAATTAAATAACCCTGAACTAAATTAGTGACAGCAACGTTCTGTTACTTTAAACTTATAATTGTTCTGTTCAGATACTACCAGAAGTGTCGTTGTCTAGGGCGTTATAAAAGTTATAGTCCACAGTATAGACTAATAGTTCAAGATTCCTTAGTTTCTGCAGAACAATTTAAAGACAAGATTCCCTGTAGTCACTGTGAAATAAGAATCAAGAAATTCAAATCCAAGGACGAGATTCCCAATAATTGTCGCATGAAAATATAATTAATAGTAGGTAAGTGTAGCGTAGTCCTGAACCAATATCTAAGGGCAATTAACGAGAGCCTACCTTGCCTACCTATATCGAAATATGTCAACAAATGTTTTTGACCAATCGCTGCACGAGCTGAAACCCGGTCTCAGGAACCGTAGGCCGCAGGATTGCTAGAGGGAATCTGTGTAAACGTGAATGTGTACTTGTGACTTCAGGCCAAAGGATAGGGTATGTCCCTCGGAACAGTGAGCACAGTAAAATACCAGGAATCTTAAATTTTCATTAGATACATGGATTTAAGTTGTAGAAGCATGGACACAGGAGTTATGAGTGATTACATGCAATAATAACTTGGAGCGAAGGCTGGTTTCCCCGGGTTCAACTGTGATTGCAAACACTATAAGGGAGGCAGAAAAAAGTTAGCTTGTTTAAATGGTAGCGCCCAATTGGCCGGTTTAAACAAGACCTGGATGGAAGGAATCGGTTGGGAAACACCGGAAGAATAAATTATCGGAGTTTTGTCAGATCGACAGATCGGGCAGAAAGTGGTTGTTTTACTGAAATTTTGGTAAACATAAACTGACCCAGCCAGCCAATGGAATCGCTTGTCTTCCGTTTGTCCGCTACCTGTAATAAAAAGGGAAACAAATCTGGAATATTTCTCTTGAACCGCCAGAACCAAATTCGTCAGAGGACAGAATCATATTCTACCGCAGCTCCTTCGCCATTTGCCAGTGAAGCAGACTGCATGGGTTTATTAAAAGCCTGTTGAATCTGAGATTGTGGGTAAGAGAATTAAGTCATAATATGTATAATATTAATTACTAGTGTTTAAGGGAAGTGATTGTGTGTGTAAAATCTCATTGTGTGATTCATAGAAGGAAAGCTGCTTTGTGCTGTATAAATTATGTTCGACATTTAAACTAAGGCCGGACGGAATGAAGGTTGTTAGTTTTAGAAGCTTTTAAAGCCTTTTCTGATTGCTGGACTAGACAATACTATCAGGAAATAGTAAAAGAGGAAAGATTGTAAATTTAATGTATTGTTTGAGTAGGCCTATACACTCAACACTCACCATAAGGCGTATGCAGTTTTGGTGATGTCGGTCATGGACATATTAGGAAAGTATGTGTTGTAATGTTGTTATATTATTGCATAAACCTATTTGTCACTGACTGAGTCTACCTTTCCTGTGTGCTGTAATATTGTGTTATATTATTGCATAAACCTATTTGTCACTGACTGAGTCTACCTTTCCTGTGTTATCATCACTAATTCTGAACTGCCTCACTAATCTACAATCTGGGTTGGAGGATTTTAGAGCCAGATGTTATGTAAGACCTATTACATTTCAGGTCAGAGGTATCCTGTCACTCATCTTGTTAGCAGAGAAGAACATTGGTGTTGTACCTAGCGGTGTAAGATTTGAACAAGCACCCTGTACCTACATCAGTTGGAAGAGTGGGGACCCTCAGTGTTGGGCTTCTCCATCTTATATTCTGGCTTCAAGGAAAAGGCGGAAGCGAAGAAGTTAAGTCAAATTAGACAAGACTGACTCGCAGAGCATTGGCGTACCACACCCGGTTATATTAGTAGTGATGAAAACAGTGATGATTAAATTAGTCTGGAAGCAACATAGACTATAGTCAGAGTGACAGTTTTCAAAAGATACATAACCTAGAAATATTGTGAAGTCAAGTGATATCAGTAACAGTGAAGTCATTATGACAGTTGTCAATATCCATTCCCCTAATTGGTTCCAGAGGATTAGGTGAACTAAGACTATTTTCATAACAAGGGAGCCTTAACAACTAGGAAAAGACTTTAATTTTAGTGATTGACTTTTATTTGGTGTAGATACATGCAACATCATCAGTGTGATTTTATTTTTAGGGTTTGTGTTTACACAAACAAAACTAAACAGATGACTGTACATAAATAAAATTAAGAAATTGTAGTGCACTGTTTTCATTACTTTATGTCAGCTTTGAATTACTTTGAATTTAATTAAATCCCCTAGATACTATAACAGCCCATAGGTATAACTCTGAGAGTGGCACCATAGAAGTCTGGTACTGAATATTACTATCTCGGCCAGAAATTCTTTACAGCCTGACTTTATACCTATGAATTCTATACACCATTGCTCTTTTCTGAGAATGGAGTATTTCTTTTAAGACCAGACTCTTCTCTGGCAACTATCCTAGTATCACCTGATACACCTTGTTGTCTTATACTTCATAAATTAAGGAACCTCTCGCGACAGTAAGCTTGACAGCTGTATAGGCGTGATGGACAATAGTGCACACGGACGTGTGATAGTGGTGCTCAAGAGAGATAGGCAGAAGGCACAGGCTGAGTCAGTGAGTTCTTCACTAAGAAAACCACACACACAGCTCTTCTTGTTTTCTCTGGCGACAATATTACTCTTTTGCACACACTGTGTCAATCACAAATAGTAGGGTAAAGAAGTAAAGTTAGATTGAGGATTTGGTAGTCTGAACTGAACGAACAATCCTATCGAGGTTAACTCAATTTATTTCAATTTAGAAATGTAAATAAATCAATAAGGATTTTACAGCACATAATAATAAAGATTATCACGAGAAAACAAACTCACAACAATTTTGATGATTTTAAAGAAGAAAAAAATTATTACACCAATAGTGAAAACAAGGATTATGAATGAATTGTGTTAGTAAGGTTCCCGGCAGGCCTGATAGGCTTTTGCTGGAAAATATGTGAAATACTGTTTGTGTGAAAATGAATCTTTGTTCCTTTGTTCCTTTGGTGTGAATGTTGGAAACAACTTATATCCTGGGGTTCTCTTGGAAAAATATAACGTAATCCAATGCTTGAAATTAACTTCACTGTTCGAATAAGGTATCCACAAAGGGCACAGAATCTGAACACGATTTTATAAATCCAAGATTGGTGTAACGACTTCACTGTTCGAATAAGGTATCCACAAAGGGCACATAATCTGAACACGATTTTATAAATCCAAGATTGGGGTAACGTATCCACAGTTGATGCGGTATCCACAGATAACGAATTTGCTTCCAAAGGTGGGATGGAGGGTTAAAATGGGTGGAGTATGGTAGGGTGAGGTTTGGTGTTGAGGATACTTGAAATACTTGAATAATTGAAGTAATTGAAATAATTGAAGTAAATTATTGTGACTGGTGGACGAGGACTATATGGCCACTGGCCCAAGGTAACCTCTTTTCAGCAATAAGAGACAAGACCTGCACTGCATAAATCTGTTAGACAAAACAAAAATACATGTGTAACTACTCTTCTGCTGCAACACGCAGATCGCTACAGAAACAATTTAAGCAATGTCCAGCGTAGGCATGTTGGTATCCATGCATGCGTCTCGTTCCTAAAATAGGTCAGTCCATTCTTAAACATTCCTGTCTGCTGTGAATGAATTAGCTGGCCAGTCCATGTACATACACAAGAACAAGGGTCACATGAGGGCGCGCTAGAGAATCCTTCTTTGCTTTCCACCGTTCATTCCTTCTAGCATTCATAATAATATGCTCATACATTAATGTTACAAACATTGAAAAGTAAAATGATCATTGAAATTATGAATGATACAAACATTGTAACATAACATCGCTTTAAAATACAAGCAGTGAAAATAAATGAATTTTCGTAAGCATTTATGATACATACATGATAAAGGAAACCCGTTTATATAATACAGTTAGACTTTCACCATGATAGTAATATATTTCATTAGACTTTCACCCTGATAGTAATATATTTCATATCTATATATTTGAGCTAATTTCCTATATACTGGAAAAGCGAATACATACCCGCTCCGGAATTTTATATTCTGTAAGTTAAACTAGAGGGCACTTTGTTTGTTTAACTCAAGTCTCCCTATGCACAGTTTTACTTTACAAGAAAGTGCGTCTTTCTCTTACAGTATGCTTATCACCAAGTGAAGTCTAAAAAACTAGTTTCTTAAAGAAAGAATTAATTTCGATTTACCCGCTACATTTTTTAAAGTTCCCACGATAGCCAAAAGTATTGCCGCAAATTAGTTTGTATATTGAATGTCACTTGTACGTGCTGTGGTTTCCGAGCTCAAAGTATTAACAATGAGGAAGAAGACAGGCCATAAAGTTCTAGACAGCCGAGTCTGGAAAATCCTAACAGACGTGAACGGGTTGACCGAAGCTTTACCTGGGTTAAGGTGCGTGAGAAACATTTTTTTTCAGAAACTTAGGATAGACAGAAAATAAAGCAATATACAGGATGGACAGAAAATTTCAAATAGGCAAATTATCTTCACTCTGCGACAGGCCTGACCATGAAGGATTCACAGGAGGAAGATGAAACTTGGCACATTTAAAGTTCATCATATTTGCACTGAATGTGTGAAGTACGCGTTTGTTTCTTCAATGGGTTTTCCCGCTACGGTGCACGGCGCAATGTACCCTATTGACCGGATCTGCTGCTCCAAAGATTTGACAAAACAACGGAAAAGAAGGAGGCCAGAGCTGTGATAAAATTTCTGATGTTTCAGAGAAAAACACCTACAGAAATACACAGGGAGATGGAACCAGTGTTTCGTGATTCTTGTCCTTCATATACTTCGGTAAAAAAACTGGTGTCAACAGTTTAAGTGCGGCCGCTCAAATGTTGCTGATCTGCCAAGATCTGGTAGACCAGCCTCAGAGTGCAACGATGAAAATGCAACAAGAGTGAAGAAAATCATTGACCAGGATCAAAAAATGACAATTGTGGAGATAGCTAGTAGAGTAAAACTAAATGAAAGAACAGTTTATAGAATTTTACACAACAGACTGAACATGAGAAAAGTGTGTGCACGCTGGGTTCCGCGACTGTTGACACGTGAACAGAAGCAAACGAGGGTAAATTGCTGTCAACAGTTGCTCAAAAAGTGTCAGTCAAACAATTTTTTGGAGACCATGGTGACAGTAGATGAGACTTGGGTACACCATTATGACCTCGAATCCAAAATTGCCAGCATGCAATGGAAAACCCCGGGCTTCCCAACACCTGTCAAGACGAGAGCGCAGAAATGTGCAGGAAAAGTGATGCTGGCAGTTTTTTGGGACGGCAAAGGTGTCCTTTTGAAAGATTATCTGCCTCGTGGCAACACAGTTAATGGACAGTACTATGCAGATCTTCTCACCAAACTAAGAAAGTTTGTGACCAGGAAACGAGAGATAACTCGCACTCAAAATCTTCCTTTGCTTCAAGACAACGCGCCCTCTCACAAAGCACGGCTTGTGCGGCTAGCAGCCAACGATTTGAATATTGAAATTCTTCCACACCCACCATATTCTCCAGATTTGGCTCCATCAGACTTTTTTTCTATTCCCAAATCTTAAAAAACAGCTAAAAGGAAATCATTTTGACAGCGATGAAGAGGTTATACTGGCATGTGATGACTGGTTTAGTTTGAAAAATAGGGTGTTCTACTCACAAGGTCTTTTCCAGGTCAAGCAGAGATGGCAGAAGTGTGTCAATTCAGACGGTGGCTATATTGAAAAGGAATAAACACTATACAAAATTTCAGCTCTCTGTGACATGTCTGTCGTGAAACATTCTAAATCCACATATATAAATTAAAACGTAAATGTAAAGCCTAACAAATAAATTCAATAAAAGGAAAGAAGAATGGTAAAGAACAGTGCTGTCACAATGACTGTACTCGAAATCCCCCTTGTTTTCTACTTCGTCTGCAAATTGTAACGTTTCCACGTTGATAGTAAAGCCTATAGCAGCATACACGCGTTTCCACAACACAATAAAACGTGTACTGCATTTCTAAGAAAACCTTGAGATACGCAAGCTGATTAATGACCTAAATTAATACTAACATTAATTACACTACGTTAACATAAACGGACAGACAGATGAACTTAGGATAGAAAGAAAGGGAGGGCTGAAAGCAGGAACGCATGCAACACTAAACCGCGTCTCGCGATATACAATTAATGCCACCCCCAACGCGTAAGGCCAGAAGCACTAACTTTTTTTCAAATCGACAGTGATAAAAAACACTACCCATACGAGAGTTAGGTTTAAAAACCTGAAAAACGCTTATTGGGAAACATGACATTATACTGGTTTACGTTTGAAAGCATGACAGTACCCAGACACCACATCGATCGAAGTGAACGGGAGGTAGAAGAAAATGCACATTTTGAACGCAGCCACCTAGCTCCCTTAAATTTATATAATTGGGTTCCTTAGGACTTGCTGACCAAGAATATGTTAAACGTTACGCAAATAGTCTAGGAATTAACAAATTATAGCCAAAAGTAAATAGTGAGGGTGTCAGACAACACCAAATAATAATCGCACAGTGGCATGTTTTGGAACCACTATTTTACGGGAAATGGGCCACCATGCAAAATCCTATTTGATTGGATAGAAGTAAATGTAAGGCTAAACATGATTAGTCGGTCTGCAAATACTATTTTTTTTTTGTTAGGGGAGACGGAAGGAAGGGTACTTTTTTTCAAACGCTTGTGTAAACATGGCCCGATTGGTTAGACCCGCCAATATAGGCAATTAGGAGCGTCAGTTCAGTACCACATTTTAAAATAAACTTACTACGAAACAGTGCGTTGAGAGCCAGATCATATTTTTCTAAATAAAAGTCTGGGACAGAGGCAGATCGGAATTTGTGCCATTATTCATCGCCAGTCAACGTATCTGTGTATTATTTCCATGAATTGTGGTAAGCTTGATATATTCAATATCTTTTTAATGAAAATTGAATATAAATTGATAAATTATGTCTGTATATGTGTGTGGTTCAGTAGCGAACATGAGGCAAGGCCTATATAGTGCTCCAACCTGAACAGAAGGTGTCGGAGAAAAGTAAAACTGCATGGAATTGCCAAACAGTACACTGACACCTATCTTATTGACTAGAAGGAACTAATGCTGGAATTGCAGAGGCGTAGTAACCATTTAGGAGGAGAATACTGGTGTAAATTGTTTCAGATGAAGCTAGCAGTTGGCCTAACGCTCTGAACTCAGTGTTTGTTATGTATTGTGTTCAGTATGGAAATAGATTATAAATTAGTTATGAAGTAGGAGGTACAACCTTCTTGTTTCAGGGACTGTGGTCCTAGTTATTGAAGCAGCACCTGGTCTGAGTTTTTGCTGAATCCAGAGGCTGACAGCATACTCCTTGGTCCAGATAGCGACCAGTGAGGTGTCTACAGAACACAGTGAAGCAATCGAGCAGAGGAGTCTTTTCCTGCCGCCATCACGAAAGATAAGCTTCTGTGGCCAGAGGAGCTCAACATTATGTGCCCCCTCAAAAATTGACATTTTGTTAAACACAGAGGGACAAGTAATTGGTTTAAATGACAGGAACTGTGAACTTTTCCCAATACTATTTCCCCGAGAATCAAACACTTGAAGTCATGATGAAAAACAACAACCAAGCTTGAACAAAACCAGTATTACCTCATATTACTACTGCACAAATTACACACATAGAATAATAATAATAAACTATGTCAATACAAAGTTCATATATATATATAACCTGTGTACATAATATTTGTAATTACATTTGATTGTGATTCCTGGTTCACTGTGTAGTTGAATCAGGATATCCATTATTGACAAGAATTAATACATATATTTTTAACCTTAAACACTTGACTCATTTAAGATAGTCTTATAGAGTGTTATATGTGTGTGAGTGTCACAGTGTTGTAAAGTGTTGTGGAATAAATTAAATTGTTTATCTGTCTGTTGTTGTTGTGACTTACACTTCATCATTTTCAATACCCTAGACATTTAACGTAGTCATCACAATATTCCAGAATAATTCTGACTGAGGTATAAATGTGGTAGCAAGTAAGGTTATCTGTAATACACCACACTTATTAGATACAGATACCTTCACAGCTGATCTCAGTCAGTACACTAAGTCCCCTATAAATATTTATAACATCCCACTTTACCACAATGTCCTTCATGGTCAGGCCCAAGACTTATGTCAATCCCTTTGTATATACGACGGACGGTCAAAAAGTAATGCCTCGTAATTTTTAATTTCATTCAATAGGCAAGAAAACAGATAAAATTCACATTGAAATGTAGCCCCAAGTCTGAACTTCAAAAATTTATTTCTCAATGTAGTCTCCGTTATTTGTTACAGTTTTTGTCCATCTTCTCACAAGGGCATGTATCCCCGCACGGTAAAAATTTGTGTCCTTTTTCCTAAACCACTGGCGTACGGTGCGTTTAAGGGTCTCGGTGTCTTATGTCAATCCCCTTGTGTGTGTGTATATGTATATATATATATATATATATATATATATATATATATATATATATATATATAGATATATATTATATATATATATATATATATATATATATATATATATATATATATATATATATATATATATACACGAGGGAAGGTCAAAAAGTAATGCCTCCTATTTTTTATGTATGTAAATAATGCATCGGTGTGCAATTTGTAAATTTAGCAAGATTCCTCAAACACTCTTCTGCACTGTATAGCATTACCAACCTGTTTCAGTAACAGGTAAAAGGCTATGGGTGACTGAAAAATCATAAAAATTATTGGAGAAACGATCGTAACAGAAGGAGAAATGTATATGACGCAGAAAACGCTATAACAGGGAAGAAGACAGAGAGATGAGAGGAAAGTACGAGTATTTTGTCGACATGTTAAATCATCAAGGTAAAAGACAGACAAATTATAACCTACTACAATCAACCTCTTATGTGAAAGCGGCCCGTGATCTGATGAGAGTTCTAAAAGGAAACAATATTTACTACTGGATTGGTAGAGTGGTTAGGAACCTAGCCTTGCACAGCAAAAGTACCGGGTTCGAAACACGGCGCGGGCATGCTCCAGTCTTCCCAAATGTAAATGGGTATCTGACACTGCTCCTGCGTTAGATAAAGCAAAGGCCGCGAAGAAGGGAACTGGTCGCCCCACCTCTCGAAGCTGGACCAGTTATAGTGAAGTCTCTAACACTTCCCTCCCCTTCGGCAGTATCTACTATAGGACTATCTTTACCTTATACTTAACGATGCCAGGTGTTCGTGAGTGGATGTTGCTGTGGGTTCAATAATTTTCACTAACATTTTCATTTGCTGGTTCCGCTCCGGGGGCCATCGTGTCAAATATCAGTTTCCCTTTTAATTCGGTATAGTGACATCTATTATTAAGGTCCCGTTGATTTGCCAGGTAACAATATCGTGATAGTAAAAGCGCGACCTCTATTCCAGGGCCTGAGCTTCATTTACCTGTGAGCTAGCGTCAACGCGGAGCGAATATCGTCTCAAAATCATTCAAGTAAAGCTACGTGCCTTCACATACCGATAGATAGATAGACAGACAGACAGACAGACAGACAGACAGACAGACAGACAGACAGACAGACAGACAGATAGACAGATAGACAGATAGACAGATAGACAGATAGATAGATAGATAGATAGATAGATAGATAGATAGATAGATAGATAGATAGATAGATAGATAGATAGATAGATAGATAGATAGATGGATAGATAGATAGATAGATAGATAGATAGATAGATAGATAGATAGATAGATAGATAGATAGATAGATAGATAGATAGATAGATAGATAGATAGATAGATAGATAGATAGATAGATAGATAGATAGAACGAACGAACTTTATTTTCAAAGGGTTGAGAATTGGGCACGCAGGCCCGTCTGACATTCTGCCCTTCCTTTCTCTCCTCTTTTATACTAATTTCATTTATTCTCACATGCATTTTACCCATCAATGTAAAGGAATTTAACGTTGTAAAGGTAACATAATAGCATATTCACATACACAGTATCTAATTATAAACATGAAATAAAATGCGTTGAAAAGTACAAACTAAGTATCACCATGAAATAAAATATGTTGAAAAGTACAAACATCATCATTAACCCTACATTCGATATTATATCATTTGTTCGGAAAAATAACAACCTCAGTCCCTATTCATACAATCGTAGACTTTTTTCGAATACTTTATGAGTTCTGATTATCTGCCCCCCTAATGTGATTATTTTTCCAACAAATTTTCTGTCAGTTACCTTCCTCAACGTCATCCAATAAATTCATCTAAAGATTTTAACCACTGTTCCAAGTCGCTGATGCATTCTTGATACACCAGATGAGTCTCTGCAAGAAAACTCTGACATTCGCTAGTTTGTTTCTTTTGCCCATGGACAAAACTACAGGGTCTTTCTCTAACGTGGGAAACCCGGTTCAACCCTGTGTGGGTTATAATTTGGGTATATAGTGTTTGTTATTCAAAATAGAATATGTTGTTTGTTGTTTTTTTTTTTTTCCTAGGCTGCAAATTTTGGCGTTTGTTCTAATGGCATTTCATAATGTCTGCAGCAGTTTTTCTCAACCTTTATGTCCTGAAGGGACCCTTGAAATAATTGTCATGTCTCAGGAAACCCCTGCATAAAAATTATTATATCTACAGCTCATGGTACCTTAGCTTATTCAGTAAGGTGTAAATATTATAATCCAAAGGTTGTTACAGCCGGGAGTTGTAGTGAGGATAAGCTTTCACTGCAGATAAAATACTTCTATGGCACGCGCCTCAAGCAGCCTCTGAAACCAAGTCCAGCTCCCGGCCTTCACGTGTGGCTCAATTTGAGCCCGGCGGAACTGTTTCCACTGACGGGAGAAGGGGCAAAGGCGAGCGACTGGCGCTTTAAAACCAGCAGCTTCGGGCAGATAGGGCTCGTGATCCTTGGTTGGTAGCTTATCTAAGAGAAGGAACTCTGAATTCAAATCACCGCTGCCTTGCGGGAATATCAATTTATGGAATTGGCTTCGGGAGTAAACCCTGAGGATAAATCCGGAGTCGGAGTCCCTAAGGCAGTCTAATGTTGATTCGACATTATTCTGGCAACTCCTGCGACGTGGCTGGTACCAAACTGTATCGGCTACTGCCGTTCCTTTGGATCTACCGGCTGCGTGGAGAGGGGGCACATGCTGCATGGGCAACAGCTTGATCTCCGTAGCTTCAACTATAGGTGTGCCCAAGCAGTTACCGCGCCCTGGCGAAGATGGGACACTCCAGCTACCGCCCGCTTCGTGGATATAGCTACACTTCAGGAAACGCGCCTGACTGGCTCTGGAACGGTGAGCGGGAAGGACTACACATTTTATTGGCAAGGGAAAGACCTTAATAAAACTAGAGAACACGGAGTAGGTTTTGCGGTCAAAAATTCGCTAACTAAAACGGTTGAACCACTTGAGAATGGATCGGAACGCCTGTTAATGCTCCGCCTGCAAACTAGCACAGGTCCCATCACCCTTGTCAGTGTGTATGCTCCTACTCTGTACTCTGCCTCAGAAGCTAAAGATGAGTTCTACGAGAATCTAGCAGCAGTCATCAAAAGCATACCTAGGCAAGAACAGCTTGTTCTCCTTGGTGACTTTAACGCTAGAGTGGGTGCCGATAATGTTTCATGGCCTTCATGTCTGGGCAGGTTTAGTATTGGCAAGATGAATGAAAATGGACAAAGGCTCTTAGAGTTGTGTGTCCACCATGACCTCTGCGTGACCATCACCTACTTTCAGACAAAACCCCAGCATAAGGTGTCATGGAGACACCCACGATCCAAGTACTGGCACCAACTGGACCTGATTCTCGTCAGAAGGCCACTTCTCAGGCCTGTGCTCTCCACGCGCTCGTACCATAGTGCAGACTGTGATACAGATCACTCCTTGGTTTGCTGCAAAATCAGAGCACAACCAAGAAAAATCTTTCGTGTCAGACATGAAGGGAAACCATGCGTTGATACCAGCAAGATGTCAGACCCTGTCATGATCGCTCAATTTACTGCGACCTTCAAGAAAGTGCTCATTAGCCCTCAACATGGTGATACTATTACAGAGAACTGGGAGCATCTACGGAACACCATTCAAAGTACTGCACTTGCCACCTTTGGTAAGAAAACTGCAAAGTCAAATGACTGGTTTGATGCTTTATCAGATGTGATGGCACCTGTCATTGAAGCTAAGCGCAGTGCTATGAATGAATACAAACGTTCACCGAGTGCTAGAACCCTACAGATCCTGAAGGCTACGAGAAGCAAAGTTCAACAAACTGCTCGACTCTGTGCAAATGACTATTGGCTCCAGCTCAGTGAGAGCATCCAGATCGCAGCGCAAACAGGCAACATTAGACAAATGTATGACGGTATAAAGAAAGCACTTGGCCCCCAAAAAAGTAAGACGGCACCGCTAAAAACCATCAGCGGAGAGAAGCTAACCGATAAGGGTAAGCAGATGGAGAGGTAAGTCGAGCACTACTCTGAGCTTTACGCAAGGGAAAATACCGTTACGCCTGCAGCCCTTGATGCTGTCAAATGTCTGCCAACTATGGAGGAGCTGGATGCCGAACCAACATTAAAGGAACTCAGCAAGGCCATTGATAGCTTGGCCTCTGGCAAAGCACCAGGCAGTGATGGGATTCCTCCTGATTTAATCAAATGCTGTAAGAGCACACTATAACATCCCCTGTAAAGTGTGCTGTGCCAGTGCTGGGAAGAGACAATTATTCCTCAAGACATGCGAGATGCCAGGATTGTAACACTGTATAAAAATAAAAGAGACAGAAGTTACTGCAATAACTACAGAGGCATCTCTCTTCTTAGTATTGTTGGTACGGTTTTTGCCAAAGTCATCTTAATGCGACTACACAAGTTAGCTGAGCGCATATATCCAGTCACAGTGTGGATTCCGAGCTGGTAGATCAACAACAGACATGATCTTCTCTCTCCGCCAGCTTCAGGAAAAATCGAGAGAGCAGAAAAGGCCTTTATATATCGCCTTTATAGACCTCACAAAAGCATTTGACCTGGTTAGTAGGGATGGACTCTTCAAAATCCTCCTGAAAATAGGCTGCCCTTCTAAAATGCTGGAAATGATAAAGTCATTCCGTGACGACATGAAGGGAACAGTCCAATATGCTGGAAGCACGTCACAGCCCTTTGACATACGAAGTGGCGTTAAACAAGGCTGTGTTCTGGCTCCGACCCTCTTCGGGATCTTCTTTGCCTTACTCTTGAAACATGCATTCAGAGATGTAACTGAAGGAATATGCCTTCACACTAGGTCAGATGGCCGTCTGTTTACTCTTTCAAGGCTGAAGGCAAAAACAAAAATCAGAAGGGTCACTATAAGAGACTTGTTGTTCGCTGATGATGCTGCAGTCGTCACTCAAAGCCAACAGGAGCTTCAGAGCTTGATGAATCGCTTCACTAAAGCATGCAAGGACTTTGGCCTCACAATAAGTCTAAAGAAAACGAATGTGCTGAGTCAGGATGTGGGTGCTGCACCAGTTATCACTATCGATAACTATGAATTGGCAGTGGTGCACCACTTCACATACCTAGGGTCTACCATCAATGACAAACTCTCACTGGACACAGAAATCGACAGCCGCATTGGCAAAGCTGCAGCTATCTTTGCCCGCCTCACATCGCGTGTTTGGGGAAACTCCAAACTCACAACGAAGACCAAAGCTGCGGTTTATAACGCCTGCGTCACCAGCACACTCTTATATGGCAGCGAGACCTGGACGACCTATGCTAAGCAAGAAAGAAGGCTCAATACCTTCCATTTACGGTGTCTACGCCACATCCTCGGCATCTCGTGGAAAGATAAAGTGACAAATGTCGAGGTGTTGTCCTGGCCTTCAAAGTATGTATACACTGCTTAGACAGCGCAGACTTGGCCGTATTCGCCGCATGGAAGATGGTCGCATCCCAAAAGATATCTTCTACGGACAATTAGCAGATGGCAAGAGAACAGTTGGGCGACCACAGCTGAGGTTCAAAGATGACTGCAAGAGAGATATGAGGGCACTGGACATGGATCCAGCAACATGGGAGGATGAGGCTGCCGATCGCACTAAGTGGCGATGCTATTTACGGCGCCACCTCAGATTGGGCGCAAAGAGGCTCACACAACAAGCTGAGGAGAGGAGAAAACGTCGAAAATAACACCAGGAAAATAAGCAGCTGAGGACTGCCACCTCAGGGGCGCATTCCCATAGTCAGTTATGACTGAAGGGGCTATTATTATTATAATCCAATAAAAAGTGTCAATTTTCGATTTGGAGTAGAGAATGATTTTTTTCTTGGATCTGTTTATTTTGGCTAATGTATTAGCCTACTCTTTTTGATTGGTTCCCCCTCCCCACAAAGTATATCAACTCTAAGGCGGGTCAGTAGTGAAGGTTAAGGCGGGTCAGTAGTGAAGGTTAAGGCGGGTCAGTAGTGAAGGTAGATGGAACTTCAGATTTTCCTTTTTTTTTTTAAATTTCATACGTTATTACTTTTTTTTTACCTTATCCAAGTAAACCTAAAAGTCTTATCACAAATTTCTACTCTGCAAGATGCTAATGAAATAAGGTATGGGCAAAGGTGAACACGGTCCTTTTGCGCACTGCTATACGGGGTTGCTCTTCACTGCTCACCACTACGAGCGTTAACATCGGCCTGCGAGGAATGTAAAAAAAATAGCGACTTTTATTTATTTTTTTTGTTTTCAGTCACGGTCTCTCGATGAAACCCCCAACGACTGTTATGAGTAAATTCATAACAGTTTTCGGTCGCTCTCAAACTTGGTTTGTGGACTGACTTTTTTGTTTACAAAGCGTTACTACGACGACCCCGGAAGTACGTAACATAGCCTGCTGATTTTTGAGCAGACGTCGTTTGCCGGGCTATGATTGAAGATTCGGTCTAGTTATCGGTCTCTTTGGTATTCAAGACGTTAGACTTATGGACTGGTTAGTGATTGCCAATGTCATGTATATGATGCAAGTATTGAGGAGCTTCGTCCCTGTGATTAAATCTACATATTTGTGAAACGTCAAATGGCTATTCAAGTTTTTATACTGCTAAAACTAGCCTCATGTTTCTATTGAACTGTGCTTGTCGGACTGTACTACATTAAACCCTAGACCCATCTGGGCACCAGAGTCCAGCATCTCAATATACTCCAAAAGGACCCGTAACAACGACCTCTCGTGGAACCTCGGTCTATAATGTATACTGAGTACTCCTTTCCCTGGTTTTTAAAAATATCTCACTTTAAACTTTAACTAATATTATTTTAGCATCTGTTGTATTTGATTTTTTTAGTTTGATTTTCATACTGAATCGGTACGGTGAATAGTACTGTATGTGTTAATCTTTGCTGGCCCCCACTAACTCATTGGCTGTTATATGCAGATTTTTGTTCTGGTAATAAAAGTATTTTGCCAGGTTGTGTAGCTCCTGGGCAGGTCAAGTTTTGTTACTGTTTCTAGCGAAGCTGGGAAAATTTGTGTTCTTAAGTATTATATTTAGTGGTTTTCTTTGTTGTGCGTGTTCTTACTTGTTAGGAGGTCGTGTGCTATAATATTTTTCTCAAGACAGTTGGGTTCATTATCATAAAATACCCTGTTCCTGGATGTAATCTAAGCAGTTTCTTATTGCTGGATATTTGTGGCTCTCTGAATATCTGATTTTGTCCATGCTGGTGCTTTACTCTACTGATGGGCGTGTCTACCTTTCAAGGTTTTGGTTTTAATCGTCTGTCCACTACTTTGTGATATATATATTTTTTATTAGGCTTTTAGTCTCCTTTTTATGGCGTCCGGCTGGCAGAGTGGTTAGAGCGCTGGTCTCTCGCTGCAAAGTGCCGGGTTCGAATCACAGTACCGACACGCTCGTCTACCCAGCTGTAAATGGGTAGCTGACTATTTTTTTAGTTAGGGAAGAAAAATGCAGCAAGGAAGGGAACTGGTCACCCCACCTCTCGATGCTGGACATAGATGGTGAAATCTCTAACACTTCACTCCCTTACGGCAGTATCTGCTATGTGACTACCTTCTTCTCTTCTTTGATCCTTAGCCGCCGACAGTCAAAGCAGTCAGTGGCCACTACGCCTGGTGGCGTCCTGTAGGGCAACAACAAATTTATTCCACTTTGCTCGGTCGGCGGCCATCCTTCGTACAGTGCCCCAACTCTGGTTCATTCTTTGCATCTCAGCCTCCACAGTCCTCCGCCAAGTTGTTTTCGGTCGGCCTCTCCTTCGTTTTCCTTCAGGGGTCCATAGCATAGCTGTTCTTGTGATGGCATCGGGGTCTCTTCTGAGGACATGGCTGTCGTAGATTTTCGATAGGGGAATTAAGACTTGGGTTGGTCCCTTCTGAATAGATTAGAATAAGTGATAGTCACAGTGAGAAGTAGTAATAGCAATAGATTTCCACGAGTGAGATGGTAGAAATGTGATAGAGGCTGTCTCTGAAATCAAGAAATCTTCTCTCTTTCACCTATCTTCTACGACAGCTTTCGAGGAGTCAGACAGTCTAAACACACATATATACATATATATTAATATATCTCTAACCACTCACGTGCACGCACATACAAGACGACAGTTATACGTACAGACGTAGGGAAACTATAACAAATGATTATATAAATATTCTAGAACGAGCTGACCAACACGCTGATTAATTTCAAGAGAAGTTTTAATTATCATCTAAAATTTCTTCACAAACATAGAAATTACATCAAAGCATATACACATAGTCATAAAAAAATCAAGGAATTTCTACAAGAAATGATAGACCCACAGTTAGATCTTATCCCTCGAGGTATGCCCACCGTCCTGTTGGAAGAAAGTGATAGCCCCAAGGAAACAAGGATACATAGGATTAGGCCTAATATTTCCCCTTCTTAAGGTATGGACAGACTTGATATCTCTGCTCTATTTTAAGGGAAATATGATTAGCAATACTTGCATACAGAAAGTTAAGATAGCAAAATGGGTGCCCAATTACAACAATAAAAAAATAACTCCGTCCTGCATTCACTTTATTCATTCAGCCGAGCACACGTGCACATGTTCATACTCACAGCTTAGATAGCCACTTCTGGTAATACAATTTTTAGGACATTCACCTACAGACTCGTCAAGAGCAGTCTTTGACCAAGAAATCCCCAGTTCCAAAAAGACAGGATGAATTCTCTGCTTCCGGGAACGACTCCTTGGGTGTTCTTATTTTTCGGATGTCTGTTTAGGTCACATTAAAATTGTCCAGGCACGAAACATTAACAACGAGCACAGTGTCAATAGCTTAGGTTTCTAGAATTTGAGGAATGTCAGACCGGTGTCTACTTTCAGGAAGGGACTATATTTGGTCACCACACCACTAGTCGAAACTCCATCGGAATGTTACTGACGTTAATATGTTACTTGCCACAACGGCTAAATTTGTACATAGAGTTTGTGCAGAAAATCTGATCTGGCTCAAAGGCCCAGTATAAACAGTTAGTCTTTAATAAAACCCGTTAGTGAGAGTTATACTCTGTCTATTTATGAAGTCACATGCACTGTCAGACAGGTGTTAACTTGTAAACCCACGTGGTTAAAAAAGATATAAATGTTTATGTTTCTCACAGGTATGTCTCTGTACTAAACGCCGGCAAAGTTTTGGGTTACCCCAGTATTCACTGAATAGGGAAGAAAAACCACATATGAAATATTTTACATTTTATGTACTCACTATAACTTACATTTCTTTTAAACTGCAAGCGTACCGCTTGACTTATCATTTAAACTTACATAAAATCAATCTACATGAATTAGGAATACCTACGTGTTCCATCACCACTCATGAAGCATCTAGCATTAATAAAGTTAGTTTAGTAAGTTTATTCTCGTCTGATTATTTTAGCAGTAAAATTAAATTCCTTAATAGCCGACTGAGTTTAAGCTAGAAATATAATTTCTGTTTTCCACTGTAACTCGTCACTATAAAATAATACAGACTATATAAATTAAGTGCTCTGCACCAAATCTAACTAGTGAAATAAAATAAGCAATTTAACACTTTAAACACTTCACAAAATACTAGATATTAATATAATATATATAACATTTACCTCAACACAGAACTACTAAGAACTTAAACCACTTCGACCAAACTAAATGCCATCTCTATTTACAGAGATTCTAGAAATCGAACGAAGGCTTGTTCTAGTCTTGACTGCGACGTTACTGAGTGAAAATGACATCTAACTCCCTCCAGTATATATGAAACACCAGACAAAGAGGTAAACGTTTAATTTCGCAAAACGAAGTACTCTCCCCTTTCCGTCTTTAACGCTTACGTTTAACACCTAAACGCATGCCGTAACTGCCACCTACTGACCGAGAGGGCGCGTGTCAGTTGTGAATCTCAGACAGCTCGTCTCCAGTGCAGAAGCAGTTTTTCACACCTCCCCGAGAAACTCATCCTGAGAACCATAACTGACACTTTGCTTTCTCGCACCTTACGCCAAAACTGACCGTGGAACTTGAGTGTCATATCACCTGACACTGAGAATCTACCTAGGAAACTACATGTCAGATGCAAACTACCAGACAAATGTCTCCTCATCATGTCTGACCGAGTGAATTCTCACACTTCAGGCCCAGAAACTTAGCCGAAGAAACACTGTCCCAGGGGAAACTGTAGACAGCTGTCTGCTCCCCTGTCTGACGGAATGCATTCTAACACTCTGCGTCTCGTGTAGGGCTGACACGTTACGTCATAACTGCGTTCTCAGTTTTGAGAAAAGAAACAGGTAAACGTTAGAATGGGAAAATAGTAATGTATATAGTCGCAAACGAACGAATGCGAAAAACACAGGAAAAAGGTAAAGAGCGACAATAATTAGAGAACACGGTTGGAAGAAAGGAAGAGGAAAATATAGGAAATCTAATGATCATAACTCTCCGTGACAGAACAGCCCCCCCTTTAAGATATGGAAGCACTCCATGTCTACGTTATGGAATTAAATTTCCTATATCCGTAGCTTCAGGGTGTCTGTCTTCTTCCATCTCATCTCCCCCCTCCATCTCTCTCCAATTCCTACTCACGTCTCCTCCCAAAGTTTCCTTTCTCTTGAATGTCTCCCATGCGCGCTTGAAAGAGCGTCGCCGCTTCTGACATTTTTGAAAGATTTCGTGTGTGTGCAGTGGAATTTACCTGCCACTATCGTCATCTTCGTCAGTTTTGGCGATCGTCAGGAGATGGTCGGAGGTTAGCCCTGGTCTTTCCAAGTATCTCTTTAACAGATTTAAATGGAAAACCTTTTCCTTCCCTTGAATAGAGATCTGGTAGTTAGCCTTAGAAATCTTTTTCAGGACGGTAAACGGCCCTTGCCATCCGATCTTCAGTTGGTTGTTTCCGGTAGGGAGTAACACCAAAACTTTCTCTCCTGCTTCCAGTTCTCTCTCTTTCGCGACTTTCCTGTATCGGTTAGCGTGCTTTGTGCGTGCTCGCTTAAAGTTGGTCGTTGCTAGGTCCCATCCTAGTTTCAACCTTTCCTTTAAAACCGACACATATTTACTTGCTGAGACAACTGTCTCATCAGCCTTCTGGTCTGTCAGCGACAAAAGTAAGGCTTCAAGCGGGCCCTTAATGGGTCTGCCGAATAAAAGCGTAGCTGGCGGACATCCTGTGGAAGTATGAGGAGATTCTCTGTAGCCAAATAAAGCTGCAGGAATACAAAGATCCCAATCTTCAGGTTTCACTTGTGCCAGTTTACTTAACATCATGTTGAGGTTTCCATTAACCCGTTCCACGAGCCCATTTCCGGCCGGAGTATAAGGCTTTGTGTAGATGTGTTGGGTCCTCAAGATCTTCACGATCTCATCCATCAACAGGTTTCGGTATGGAGATCCGTTATCCGTCAACACTTGTTGAGGGAATCCCAACCGAGTGAAAATCTGCACGAGGGCTTCTGCGACATGCTTGGCATCTGCGAATGTTAGCGGGAAAGCTTCTGCCCATAAAGTGCATGTATCGACTAAGGTCAGGATAAACCTGTTCCTTCTTTTAGTCCTTTCTAAGGGTCCTAAAATGTCGATCACAACCCGTTCGAATGGTGTTCCCACTATTGGCATTTCACCCAAAGAGACTGGGGGTGTCCGTTGCTTGGGTGGCACACGTTGGCACTGGGCACAGGATTTGACATATCTGATAATATCAGTATTTACTCCTGGCCACCAATAATGAGTGGTTATCCGTTGGTTTGTGGCGTTCTGTCCCATATGTCCGCTGAAGGGAAGAGAGTGCCCCATTTCTAGGATTTGGCTTCTGTACTGTTTCGGTACTAGGAGCTGGTTGTAACCTTGGTCAGGCTTGCCCGTTCTGCGATAAAGTACGCCATCCTTAGAAAAAATGTCCCGTGCTGTCTGGGTTCCTTAGCCATGGGCAGTTTCCTAAAGCAGGGTGCCAAAGTAGGGTCCTTTTGTTGCGCTTCTTTAAGTTCCATGGGTAACAAATTAGGTGCAGGCTCCCGTTCCTTCTTGGTTTGCCCTCTTGTAGTTACTGCTGCCACAATCGGCTCTTCCGGTTTCCCAATACACACGTATCTCCCGCCAAGTATGACTGGGTAGATGGGGTCATCCATAACAGCCGCTTTGATCACACCTCTGACAAAATCAGAGTGGATCTCCACCAATGCAATGGGAAGCGCTGTAGGTGCATCACTCTTACGAACTCCACAAAGTTGGACGGTCTCTCCTGTCTCTTGACCGGGTTTAACCAGGTTTCTGGCAACAATGCAATCATACAAAAGCCCCGTGTCAAATAAACAAGAAGTTTGAGAACCGTTCAATGTAACAGTACCTCGCGTTGAGGGTGTATCCCCAACAGGTTGGGAATCACTGTCAATAATTCCGCCTTGCGAGACTGTTAGCAAGCATCCGATGCGTTTAGGCTCGGTGTGCTCACTCTGATCATTAGTCCCATGCGCAGGGGTTTCCCTTTGTCACCTTAACCTTTCTGGCCACGCTGCCATGAAGGGCGGTCGGGTTGATCAGACTGCTTACTGTGGTTGGGGTACTTGTTTTTGTAGAACTTGGATTTTTCAGGAGGGGGGTTTTGAGGTCCAGTTTCTCTGTGGTTATTCTGATTAGAAGCATGAGAAGATTGCTCTAGATTATTCTTTCGAAAATGCTCTTCTGTCGGTTTACGTTTTGTGGCCGGCAGTTCGGCTAGCGCATTTTGATAACGCTCAGACTTTTCTAAGATGTCTTCAAGCTTTTCTGCCCCCTGCTCAGCTAGAAATCTCCGGGTATCAGCAGACAAAGTGTTCTTTATTTGTTCGGTTAAAACAAATTCCTCAAGACCTTCATAGGTAGAGGGGAGCTGTGAAAGCTCGAGGCACTTTGTCAAGTATCCCTTCAAACGAGATGAAAACTGCTGGAAAGTTTCAGAGCTCTCCTTCCTGCTGTTGCGAAACAGTTGCAGAAACTTTTGCGCATTCATTTCAAAGCGCTCAAGCAAAGCTTTCTTCAACACATCATAGTTGTCTTGCTGGCTGGTCTCCAGTTTGGCGTAAACATCATACGCAGAACTTTTTAAAGCCTGGGAAAGCTTCATATTCCAACGCGACCTCTCTAAACCGTACAGAGTTGCAATTTTCTCAAATTTTTCTAGATACATGTCAATCTTCTCATTAGGACAAGGGAAAGATTCTAGCGCAAAAGACATAGCAGTGAGATGAGTAGATTAAGTGTTAGAAGGATCAGTTAAAGAACGAGGAGAAGACTCTCCATTGCTGGAGATAGAGGCAGCCCCACGATTTTGGACTTCTAGAGCTTTAAGAGCCAGCTCATGCTGTCTCTCCTTCTCTCGTTCCTCTCTCTCTTTCCTCCTGTTGTCTCTCCTTCTCTCTTTCGTTCGCCCTGCGAATTTCCATTTCCTCGTCCATCTTCCTCTGCTCTCTAGCTTCAGCTGCTTTCCTCTCCGCGTCATATCTTTCCAGTTCGTCCCTGACAAAAGCTTTCGCTTCTTCGCCTTCCAAACCTTCTTCTCTCGCTTCATCTCTGAGGATTTGTCTAAGTTTCGCCCTTTCTGCCATAATAAGTCAGTGGCTGAGACTAGCTCGAGAAAGAAAAGAAGAAAGGATACACTGGTTCCTACCACTTACGAGAAAAATACCAAACAAAAGATGATATACTTTAACCTGGGATACCTCCTCCTATACTATAGTATCTAACTATCGCTGCTATTAATCGGCAATTAAGCACCTAATGCAGACGACTACGCCAAATAAATGGTAGTTAAGATTACTCACTGAAAAATAAGTTGCTACAGTGGAAACAAAATAATTATTGCAAAAAAATTTTAAGGAGAAAAAAATCCCTTAATTTTTTTAATCCACTATAAGTTCACCCCTGAAGATAGTTAGGGTAAGGGAGGCAATTACAGGACGTATAGTCTGATCGTGCTCCTTAGCTTAGCTCAAACACCTACTTCTTCAGAATCCTGTGAATGTTATACACTCACAAAACTTTACCAGCGTTTAGTATTACAAACTTAGTAATTAACATATATTCCGACAAAATCAACCTGTAAACCAAATGTATAATGCTCAATAATGCTGTGGAAAACAATTATTAGCCGTGTGGTCAGCACGCCCATAAAACAGATCGTTACGTCTAGGGGATAAATTATTTTTTAAAAGTACAAAACTCACAAGACATCACACTCTTACTCTATATCAGAATAAAGAAAATAATCCTGCAAACGAGCTGATATTCCTATTTGCTCAGGACTAGAGTTCAATTCCCGGAAAAACGAGCCACCATACTGTCGTCTCGTTTTCCTGTTCAAAAGTTCAAAATCCCGTTAGACGAGCCAACCATTCTGTCGTAGATTTTCGATAGGGGAATTAAGACTTGGGTTGGTCCCTTCTGAATAGATTAGAATAAGTGATAGTCACAGTGAGAAGTAGTAATAGCAATAGATTTCCACGAGAGAGATGGTAGAAATGTGATAGAGGCTGTCTCTGAAATCAAGAAATCTTCTCTCTTTCACCTATCTTCTACGACAGCTTTCGAGGAGTCAGACAGTCTAAACACACACACATATATATATATATATATATATTAATATATCTCTAACCACTCACGTGCACGCACATATAAGACGACAGTTATACGTACAGACGTAGGGAAACTATAACAAATGATTATATAAATATTCTAGAACGAGCTGACCAACACGCTGATTAATTTCAAGAGAAGTTTTAATTATCATCTAAAATTTCTTCACAACACATAGAAATTACATCAAAGCATATACACATAGTCATAAAAAAAATCAAGGAATTTCTACAAGAAATGATAGACCCACAGTTAGATCTTATCCCTCGAGGTATGCCCACAGTCCTGTTGGAAGAAAGTGATAGCCCCAAGGAAACAAGGATACATAGGATTAGGCCTAATATTTCCCCTTCTTAAGGTATGGACAGACTTGATATCTCTGCTCTATTTTAAGGGAAATATGATTAGCAATACTTGCATACAGAAAGTTAAGATAGCAAAATGGGTGCCCAATTACAACAATAAAAAAATAACTCCGTCCTGCATTCACTTTATTCATTCAGCCGAGCACACGTGCACATGTTCATACTCACAGCTTAGATAGCCACTTCTGGTAATACCATTTTTTAGGACATTCACCTACAGACTCTTCAAGAGCAGTCTTTGACCAAAAAATCCCCAGTTCCAAAAAGACAGGATGAATTCTCTGCTTCCGGGAACGACTCCTTGGGTGTTCTTATTTTTCGGATGTCTGTTTAGGTCACATTAAAATTGTCCAGGCACGAAACATTAACAACGAGCACAGTGTCAATAGCTTAGGTTTCTAGAATTTGAGGAATGTCAGACCGGTGTCTACTTTCAGGAAGGGACTATATTTGGTCACCACACCACTAGTCGAAACTCCGTCGGAATGTTACTGACGTTAATATGTTACTTGCCACAACGGCTAAATTTGTACATAGAGTTTGTGCAGAAAATCTGATCTGGCTCAAAGGCCCAGTATAAACAGTTAGTCTTTAATAAAACCCATTAGTGAGAGTTATACTCTGTCTATTTATGAAGTCACACGCACTGTCAGACAGGTGTTAACTTGTAAACCCACGTGGTTAAAAAAGATATAAATGTTTATGTTTCTCACAGGTATGTCTCTGTACTAAACGCCGGCAAAGTTTTGGGTTACCCCAGTATTCAATGAATAGGGAAGAAAAACCACATATGAAATATTTTACATATTATGTACTCACTATAACTTACATTTTTTTTTAAACTGCAAGCGTACCGCTTGACTTATCATTTAAACTTACATAAAATCAATCATCATGAATTAGGAATACCTACGTGTTCCGTCACCACTCATGAAGCATCTAGCATTAATAAAGTTAGTTTAGTAAGTTTATTCTCGTCTGATTATTTTAGCAGTAAAATTAAATTCCTTAATAGCCAAAAGCCGACTGAGTTTAAGCTAGAAATATAATTTCTGTTTTCCACTGTAACTCGTCACTATAAAATAATACAGACTATATAAATTAAGCGCTCTGCACCAAATCTAACTAGTGAAATAAAAAAAGCGATTTAACACTTTAAACACTTCACAAAATACTAGATATTAATATAATATATATAACATTTACCTCAACACAGAACTACTAAGAACTTAAACCACTTCGACCAAACTAAATGCCATCTCTATTTACAGAGATTCTAGAAATCGAACGAAGGCTTGTTCTAGTCTTGACTGCAAAGTTACTGAGTGAAAATGAAATCTAACTCCCTCCAGTATATATGAAACACCAGACAAAGAGGTAAATCTTTAATTTCGCAAAACGAAGTACTCTCCCCTTTCCGTCTTTAATGCTTACGTTTAACACCTAAACGCATGCCGTAACTGCCACCTACTGACCGAGAGGGCGCGTGTCAGTTGCGAATCTCAGACAGCTCGTCTCCAGTGCAGAAGCAGTTTTTCACACCTCCCCGAGAAACTCATCCTGAGAACCATAACTGACACTTTGCTTTCTCGCGCCTTATGCCAAAACTGGCCGTGGAACGTGAGTGTCATATCACCTGACACTGAGAATCTACCTAGGAAACTACGTCAGATGCAAACTACCAGACAAATGTCTCCTCATCATGTCTGACCGAGTGAATTCTCACACTTCAGGCCCAGAAACTTAGCCGAAGAAACACTGTCCCAGGGGAAACTGTAGACAGCTGTCTGCTCCCCTGTCTGACGGAATGCATTCTAACACTCTGCGTCTCGTGTAGGGGCTGACACGTTACGTCATAACTGCGTTCTCAGTTTTGAGAAAAGAAACAGGTAAACGTTAGAATGGGAAAATAGTAATGTATATAGTCGCAAACGAACGAATGCGAAAAACACAGGAAAAAGGTAAAGAGCGACAATAATTAGAGAACACGGATGGAAGAAAGGAAGAGGAAAATATAGAAAATCTAATGAACATAACTCTCCGTGACAATGGCCAACCCAGCTCCAGCGTCTGCCAGCTATGATGGTGTGCATGTCCTCTTGCTTGCTCCGAGTAAGCAGATCTTGGTTGGTTATGTTATTCGGCCAAAAGATTCGGAGAATTTTTCTTAGGCATGTTGTGTGAAAAGAGGACAATTTCGACATTTCCTTCTCTGTAACTCTCCAGCTCTCCGCGCCATAGAGAAGCACAGAAAGCACACAGCTCTGATATAATCTTAATTTTGTGCTTGTGCTGTATTGAGAGGACTAAGACTTCACTCCCCTACGGCAGTATCTGCTATGTGACTACTTTTACCCTTAAATCTCCTCTTTGCCCAGCTCTTTTCTTATTTGGTTTGAGCCGTTTCTTTTTTTCCCTTAGCTTCCTTGTCTGTCGTCTCATTGCCTTATAATCCCACGTGTGATGGCTTCCATGCCAAAAGTACAGTGCAGACACTATTATTTACGTACTAATTTGCAATACATCTTTTGCTATGTCCTGTCGGCTGCTTTCAAGTACATTTTTTTAGTGTTTGCATTGAGTCTGTTAAACGGTTTGGGGGGAGGGGAGGAAGAGAAAGAGGGGCATATATCTGCAATTGTTGCCAGTGCTTTAGCTATCACCACAAAGAGGATTCGGGTCAAAACCTTCCACGACGATAACAGGTCGCGGGTCTGTGAAGAGACAAAGAAAGAATACAACTACAACTTCCTTGGGGGTGTCACAAGAGGCAACTAATATGAGGTTGTACATGGAGCTGGCAACGTCACCGTGTTAAACAAATTGTTACAGAATCCACTGCCACAAGAGCACGTGAATGCTTTGGTGCATGCTTCTGCGAGGTGACCAGTGGCAAAGGTGGCTCCACCAGAAGTAAAAAAATGCAAAAGAATGAATGAAAATGCTTTTTAAAATGTTCAAGTAATCTGTTACATTTTCACTGTCATATTTTACAGGATACTTCTGGCAACATCAACAAGACCACTCTGTAATTATGATTTATAAAAAAAATCGTAACAGATGGATAGCACAGACATTAAGAACACTTGTTGATAGCATTACGAGGCAGTCCTTGTTCTGGCATCCCCAGGGAAAGAGAGGTAGAGGGAGGCCAAAAACACTTGGAGAAGAGAACTGGAGACAGACATGTAAAGACACTGAGCTGACAGTACGGGACAGGGAGACTTGGCATAAGGTTGTTGAAGGCCTTATGCTCCTTGGGGAGCTGAAGGTGGATGAATGAATGAATTAAAGATATTTATTTATGAAATTCAACAAGTGTGCATATGATCTATGCATGGAGGCATATCTGGAGTCATCTGTATATGACCACCACCAGCTATGCACAATGCTACAATATACATGTGGAAGTGAACCTCTGTTTGTGTGGCTAATTACACCCTCACTGACTCTTTAAATCAGCCACACACTTCCAGGGATTCCCCTGTGGTGAAACTTATTGAAAACCCAGCATTGCACACTAAGCTTGGAGTAGTCACTTGAGCCCCAGACGTGATACTTTGGCTTTGATCTGGTTGACTGCATGCAGGTGGATCCCACTATGGACCCAGTGATAGGGAGATGAAAAGTGGCTCTGTCCAAGACGTGACAATTCCTTGGCAGAGCCCAGAAGCAGAGCACAGTATTTTAGTTCTGCATAGTTGGAGAGCCCAGAATTTTAGTTCTGCATTGTTGGAGAGCCCAGAAGCAGAGCACAGTATTTTAGTTCTGCATATTTGGAGAGCTCCCTTCGATGGCGGGGAATGCACAGTATGCCACGCGCTCTTTACTCCCAGATTTTTTTTTTTTTTTGCTTCAATTATATTGTTGTAATACCCTGTTCAACCTTTCGGTTATATTTGGTGTATATTGTGTGTTAACCTCTTTGATGATAGCCCGTTGCTAGTCCTAAGAAACACTGGGACCACTCCTAGCTTGGGACCAGATGTGACGATCCTTTAAATGCAAGCCAAGCTGGAAAAACTGGAGCTTATGACTTCAACTCAGCACGTTTCAAAATGGCAGAAAAGCCAGAGGAAAAACCTAGATCTACAGTGTAGATAATACCAAGGAGTCTTCAACATGGTATTGGTTGCAAAAGAGCAAAAAGCTCAGCAGCCCTAGTTAAACAACAACAACAATGCATATAAACTTAAATGTTGCTTTAAAAACCCCCCCCCCCCCCCCCCAAAAAAAAAAAAAAACAACAACAACACGAAAGAAATGAAGAAACATATGGTTCTGGAAACAATTTATTCCGAGTCTAAATTCATATATCAACCAATAACAACAACTACACATTTGTCTACAGAAGGTGGCAAAAGTAGTGCTAAGGAAACAGGTACACGAGTTATTGTATGCACGCACAATGGGAGTTCAAAATATACACATCCCAACGCCAGCATCGGGGTTACTGCTATAAACACACATGACAGCAGGACTAACATCGACTATAGCAACCAGACAACTGATTCTAAAAGGGCATGATTATGCAGAGGTCAATGAATAAACACTTGATTAACGCTGTTTACAATACATCTAATCAGGTTACTGTACAACAAAATTCCATGGTTCATTATGTAGTTATATATACAGGCATACACGTCACAGCAAGTTATGTCATCTGACACAATTATTACTTCTGTACGGCAGGAATATGTGGACAGAATATTGTTACATGTGTTCTGACTGCACACGTTACACAGCGCCATTATTAACCTTTTGTCGCTGGATAGACAAACAAATCCGGGGGACGAGAGCCATTCCTACCTGCCACTGGCAGAATTACATTTACCTAAATGTGCAACAAATGGCTTGTGACGCACATACATGACATGCATGGAACTGAAATGGAAAGTTATGGTCAGTAACTTAGAGAGGTTCAGAAAGTCTGTGCTTGTAGCAAAGAACTTCAGTGGCTTAAAGGGGCTGTGTTATTAAAAAAAAAAAAAAAGACAAACCCGTAAAGGTAGCCCCACAGCAGATACAGCCATGAGGGAGTGAAGTGTTAAAGACTTCTTTACTAGGTCTCAGCTTTATGAAGTGGGATGACTGGTTCCCTTCTTCGCCGACTTCTCCTTTCCCAACTCAATTGCAAGAGTCAGGCGCCCATTTACAGCTAGGTAGAATGGAGTGTGGTGTTACGAGGTTTCAAACCCAGTAATTTTGCCTCAAGAACCAAGCACTCTACCACTCAATCAACATTCTTGTTTTTTACTAACAAAACTAAAGTAAACAACAAACAAATATGATCTTAAAACAGAATAAGCTCAGCTAAGGTATTTTTGTTCAAACCCTTTTCCCTGTCAATATCAACAGTTCTCATTTATTCTTCCTGTAACTCATGTAACTATTATTTATCCAGAGCAGTGTTTCCCAAGCTTTTTTCCCCAAGGTGGACCCCTCAAATAATTTTCCTCAACCAGCAGTGCCCTTATGATCCAAGTCTACTACCAGTAAATTGTTGCCACGAAAATGTATATTATACATATATAATGTCAGCTGTCGTCATATGAAAAAGTAATGACACTTTTGCTACATAAATTATTTTTTTTTTAAATGTCAAAATGTGTTATATCTAAGGCATTAAATAAATGTTGCAAGTAACAAAAGCAAGACAGATGAAAAGCAATATCTAATAAATATCAAAACAAAAAAGAGAAACCGAGAGAAGCTGAAGGGAAAAAAAAAATGTTGCATTATGTTTAGCTCTTGGGTATAATTTACGTACATATTTTCATACAGTGCCCTTTCACATGGGACTCTTAAAAAATGTATCCTGTTATGTGATATACTGTTGTGAAAGCTATCCTATTTTTACCTCTTTGGTATTACTATCACCGAGATGGAAATCTGTCTCTTTATATTTAAAGATAGACAAAGGGTGTTACTGATCATACAAATCTTTACAAACGTTTAAATTATTATATGTGTATGATACTTACTGATACAATAAGAAATGAACATACAACTAAATAAGAATTATATTTGGAATTTTTTTCTGCAGCATTTCAAAATTTTTATTTTTTTACACCATGAGTTCTTGTGGAACCCCTCAGGATGAGTTGCGGAACCCCTGAAGACAAATTGCGGACCCAAGGGTTCTGTGGAACACAGGCTGGGAAACACTGATCCAGAGCATAACTTCATTTCTATTAACCACTGACTGAGTGAACATTTCCCTATATCAGCAACAGATGTCTAATTCCAAAGACAAGACCAATATGTGTTAATGCTTGTAACAAGCTCTGTAGTCCCTGAATGACTCCCAAGCCATGAAGGTGCAGCATTATACAGTGTTGCAGTAACTTGAATAGATCATATTAACAAAACAGTAACAACAACAATCAATAAAACAATACAAGTGTTACAAAAAAACTGTTGCAGCTACATAACAACTTGCAGTAAATCCTTGGATAATGAGTCTAGTATTCACCATCTTTATACTGTATGAATAGTCAACTTTGTTTTATAGGGTGACCCTAAAGTCCTTGTGCGACTTTCCATTTTCAGTAACTTTGTATGCTGCCAAAATTACACCATAAACAACATTTAAAAGCATAATTTATGCATTTTAAAATGTTAGTGTTATCAATTATGAGTTAATTTTTGTTAGATTGATTGAACTGATTGAAAAATGTGACAGTAAAAGAAAAGGTTAACAGCATGTTGGAAAATCAGACTGAATGATACATGCTGAAACATGCAGTGATGTTGAAGCCTAAATATTTTAACTGTATTGCAATAAAACTTGATAAATTATGTTTTTAAATGCCATTTACAGTGTGTTTCTATCACGTGTACATACGTTATTCAAGTTTTAATTTCCACAAAGACTTTACGGACACCCTGAAAACAGACAAAATCAAATAGAATGTACCTTTTTATAGAACCTGGTCATCTGGCACATATCTCAAGAATCACTGACATATAGCTATCCTGTTCATTTCTACGTATTGCCTCATATGTCTTTTCAACACTGTATAAAATTATGAAAGAAATAACTGATGATAAAAGCACTAAAAGTCAACCAAATGTTACCACTTGATTACAAGTTCTTACCAAAAAATCATACATAAACTGGAGTTTCAGTATGCATACTTTAGTGTCATTTTTAAATGCACCTTTCCAACGGTGAATGAATGTCTGAAAAGTTGCTGTATTAACTTTCTAGCAAATCTGTTTTTTAAAGTTCCGCTGACAAGCTTTATATGAAATCATGCTCCATGTAGTACCCTGGAGCCTCTGAGGGGACCCAACAAACAGAATAGGACCACTGTCCCCTCAGTTATGCTGTACATGAGGCTGGCAACTTCATCATGTAAAACAAACTGGCTACTGAAACCACAGCTGCAGGAACATGCACTTTGACAGGAGGAGGCCAGTTGTAGTTGTGGTTCCATGCTCTATAAGGAGCGAAAAAAGAGATGATGATGATGTTATGTTTTGTTTCATGTTCTAATAGGGAGCAGTTTTCCAGATTCCCATAAGCCAATACATTTACCTTTCTTTAGTACAATAAACTTAACAGTCATAGACTGGGTGATGCGCCAGACAACAGAGGGCAGTCCAAGAGGAATAAGATGGACTACATTTTCTACATTGGAAGATCTGGAATATGCAGATGACATTGCACTGCTGGCACATTCACATCAACACATCCAGGAAAAAACGGATAGACTTAATAAATTTAGCCAGCAGGTGGGCTTGAACATCAATTTAAAGAAGTCTGAGGTCATGACGCTCAATGTGAGCAACCCTGAGCCCATATCAGTAAGGAATCAGCAATTGGTACAGACAGATGCCTTCACATACCTAGGAAGCATAGTAACACCAGACGGTGGGGCAGGCAAAGACATCAACATCAGAATGAATAAGGCAAGAACAGCCTTCTTTAGCCTAAATAACATCTGGAAGTCCTCCCAATACAGCACAAGCACAAAATTAAGATTATACCAGAGCTGCGTGCTTTCTGTGCTTCTCTATGGTGCGGAATGCTGGAGAGTCACAGAGAAGGAAATGTCAAAATTGTCCTCTTTTCACACAACATGCCTAAGAAAAATTCACCGAATCTTTTGGCCGAATACCATCACCAACCAAGATCTGCTTACTCGTAGCAAGCAAGAGGACATGCACACCATCATAGCTGGCAGACGCTGGAGCTGGGTTGGTCATGTCCTCAGAAGAGACCCCGATGCCATCACAAGAACAGCTATGCTTTGGACCCCCGAAGGAAAGCGAAAGAGAGGCCGACCAAAAACAACTTGGCGGAGGACTGTGGAGGCTGAGATGCAAAGAATGAACCAGAGTTGGGGCACTGTACGAAGGATGGCCACCGACCGTGCAAAGTGGAATCAATTTGTTGTTGCCCTACAAGACGCCACTAGGCGTGATGGCCACTGACTGCTTTGACGGTCGGTGGTTAAGGATCGAAGAAGAAGAAGTACAATAAACAAGGCAATGGCAGAAATGTATTCAAAAGCATAAAACAGACAAAATCAAATAGAATGTGCCTTTTTTTTATA
Organism: Oreohelix idahoensis; assembly: GCA_024509875.1. Classification (NCBI taxonomy): domain Eukaryota; kingdom Metazoa; phylum Mollusca; class Gastropoda; order Stylommatophora; family Oreohelicidae; genus Oreohelix; species Oreohelix idahoensis. The sequence continues at coordinate 254,173 of JAMPIV010001130.1, forward strand.
GAACCTGGTTATCTGGCACATATTTCAAGAATCACTGGCACATAATTATCCTCTTCATTACTACTGACTGCCTCACGTTTTTTTCTCGTACTAATTTGCAATACATCTTTTGTATTGCAACTTTCTTCTTCCCATTCTGTATTTTCTCACTCTCACGCCTGTGAGATTCTGTCCTAGAATCTGTTAGAAATTAGAACATAGCTGGGACCGAAGACGCAGTAAGAGAGATGAATGCAGTCAGCGACTCCATAGATTGACTGCTTGCGTCAGGGTCAGCGAACCAGAGCTGACCAAGACCCTACTCCACCTCCAAGTGGTGGTCCTGGAAACAGTCTGCATCACTGCAGCCTGGCTGAGAGAGTACGGATCGAAGTGGGAAGGCAAACCCTGTCCCAAAAAATGCCGTGCTGAAGTCGGTAGTGTTGGCCGAAAGGTGCAAATATCGCAGCTTTGCTGTAAACGGACACCACGCAACCAATGTCCTTTTCAGGACGAATGAAGAAGAAGAAGAACATAGCTATTCTTATCTAACAGGTTGTGTATCTATGACACTGAGTAGCTCCCAACAGGTTGTGTATCTATGACACTGAGTAGCTCCCAACAGGCTGTGTATCTATGACACTGAGTAGCTCCCAACAGGTTGTGTATCTATGACACTGAGTAGCTCCCAACAGGTTGTGTATCTATGACACCGAGTAGCTCCCAACAGGTTGTGTATCTATGACACTGAGTAGCTCCCAACAGGTTGTGTATCTATGACACTGAGTAGCTCCCAACAGGTTGTGTATCTATGACACTGAGTAGCTCCCAACAGGTTGTGTATCTATGACACTGAGTAGCTCCCAACAGGTTGTGTATCTATGACACTGAGTAGCTCCCAACAGGTTGTGTATCTATGACACTGAGTAGCTCCCAACAGGTTGTGTATCTATGACATTGAGTAGCTCCCGGAAGTTCTCTGATGAGACAAAGAAAGAATAAGATTACTGCACCTTCAAGCTTGTAATACAAGGAGACTAATATGCAGTTGTTCATGAGGCTGACAACCTCATCATGTAAAACAAATTGCTAGAGGAACCACCGCTACAACCAACTTCAGTGGTGCCTACATGCACAGTAAAGAGTGCATAAGAAAATGATGATAATGATGTGTCTGTGGCTAAGCACACAGTGGCATGATATGTTTGTCAGCATGTTCATTTCATGTACTTCATCAATGAATCCATTCCAGACTTGCGTCAGCAGTTTCCGATCATGCTCCACAAAATAAAACCCTTCAGTGTATAATGGTTTCATTATGTGTACACAGATTTAAAAAAACAAAATCGTAATTGGAGAAGAAGGCCTAAATTTGGTTAAACAGAGACTACTTAGTTGGTTGCAGGCATCAGCAAGTCTGAGCACTAATGTTGTATATAAATAGCCCTGTAAAAAGTTTGAGGTGTGCATGCCATAGTAACCTAAAACTCAACATTAAAATCACGACCACGTCTGATACCAGTTTTAAAAAACAGCTTTCTGTTGAGCATTCAACTGGCTCAGCGTTTAGAGCACTTGCATCTCATGGCAAAGTGACAGCGTTACTGGATCAAAACCAGATCTACTCAGCTGTAAATGGGTAACCTGACTCTGGTTTCAAGTTAAAAAAAGGTTAAGGTAAAGGATCCCGTTGCACGCCCATTGAGGCATATTGGGAATATGGTGTTAGGCCCATATTTTTTGGTTTCAAGTTCGGGATGGCAAAACAGCAAGGAAGAGAAATGGTCACCCCAGGTCATAAAGCTGGACCTGGTAAAGTGAAGTCTCTGACACTTTTCTCCCCTACGACAGTAGTATCTGCTATGGGTCTACCTTTACATAATGCCGACAACTGAAACAATCATAGCCATTTTCAGCACTTCCCTTCCATTTACGTTCACTAACACAAGACAGCACTGCAGTAGTGAACACAATAATAATGAAAGCAAGCAGGAAGCAAGATACATTAACACAGGGCTTCTTAACTTGTGGTCCATGGACCCTGGGGTCCATGAATGGATTCTAGTGTCCATGTACGTAACTTAAAATCTAACATTTTAAATTATGTCTTTATCTACATTTTATCTAAGAAGAGTTCCACAGACTTCACATAACAATCAAAGGGGTCCGTAGCAGAACAGCATGTCAGAAGCTGGACTATAATAACTTCAGTATAACACGGTAAATACACAGTTCAGAGCTTGAATGCACCATGTATATCTCAATAAATATATCCTAAACTCAGAAGAGAATTGTTTTTTTCATGCATCTTAAACTCGAAACTAATTCCTTTTTTTAAATTCAAACAATTTTTATTTAGCTCTGTTTGAAATTTTTGTCAGTCATAATTTTAAAAAATTGTTTCCATTTTAAAAAAGTGAAGCAACCTCTAACAAAGCATTATGTACAACAACAAAAAAATGTTCAATTTCACTCTTACAAACTTTTTAAAAATACGTAATCAATAAATTGTCTTCATTTTGTTGTGTACCTAGTTCATGTACAGCAATTAAGTTCAAGTCTTAGTAACATTTGTAATAATATCAATTTATTTTAAAAAATGGAGCAGGTGTTGGCCTATCTCAACTTTATTTTGTGTCTTACGAATATGGTTAGACTGGTGGCAATGACCTACTCTGTCTTCCACCGAGTTTGCACTCAGGACTCGCATCCACCCACCTTCAACCAAAATACATGAACTCATTTCCTGCATGAGTCATTCATTCTGCTTCTTCCTCTTTATCTGTGTCAGTCTCTCATTAACCCTTAAGAACTTTCAGATCCATTTCTACTGTAATAACCCATCGTTCAAATATGTTGAAATATTTTCTAAAGTTTGCTACATGTATGGGTCCATCGTGTTAAATGTCAGTAACCCTGTCACACTGATGTAGCGAATACTATTATCAAAGTTCTAGTCACTAACCAGGTAATAATAAGCAATGACCCCCCCCCCCCCACCCCCCACCTGAGAACCTTTCATTCATCCATTTCTGTCTCAGATCCCTATGAAGCATGGACCCACCAATACCAGCTGGTCCGCACTAACACATTCATAAGCTCTTGCTACAATGGTGTCTGTGGCAATTTGTTTGTTAACACAATCAGGTTGCCAGACACAACTTGACTAGTCACCTTTTGTTTTTGGCTTGCCTGAGGTAGCAGTAGCCCTATTCTTTCTCTGTCTCCTCACAGACCCCTGTGAACTACACAAGACAAGTTTCATTTACCCCTGTGAACTACACAAGGCAAGTTTCATTTACCCCTGTGAACTACACAAGGCAAGTTTCATTTACCCCTGTGAACTACACAAGGCAAGTTTCATTTACCCCTGTGAACTACACAAGGCAAGTTTCATTTACCCCTGTGAACTACACAAGGCAAGTTTCATTTACCCCTGTGAACTACACAAGGCAAGTTTCATTTACCCCTGTGAACTACACAAGGCAAGTTTCATTTACCCCTGTGAACTACACAAGGCAAGTTTCATTTACCCCTGTGAACTACACAAGGCAAGTTTCATTTATCCCTGTGAACTACACAAGACGATGTTCATTTACCCCTGTGAACTACACAAGGCAAGTTTCATTTACCCCTGTGAACTACACACGGCAAGTTTCATTTACCCCTGTGAACTACACAAGACGATGTTCATTTACCCCTGTGAACTACACAAGGCAAGTTTCATTTACCCCTGTGAACTACACAAGGCAAGTTTCATTTACCCCTGTGAACTACACAAGGCAAGTTTCATTTATCCCTGTGAACTACACAAGACGATGTTCATTTACCCCTGTGAACTACACAAGGCAAGTTTCATTTACCCCTGTGAACTACACACGGCAAGTTTCATTTACCCCTGTGAACTACACAAGACGATGTTCATTTACCCCTGTGAACTACACAAGGCAAGTTTCATTTACCCCTGTGAACTACACAAGGCAAGTTTCATTACCCCTGCAAACTACACAAGGCAAGTTTCATTTACCCCTGTGAACTACGCATGGCAAGTTTCATTTATCCCTGTGGACTACACGAGGCAAGTTACATTTAAGTGTGAGATATCTTTCTATTGTTGTGGATTCCTTCTTGACCTTCCTTTTTTTTGCTACATAGCTACGGTTGAAATCATTCTCTCTCCCACATGTGGCAAATGCTAATCAAATGCAAAATTTGCCATAATACCAACAAAACAAAATGTATAAATAATGTTATAGCATAATAAAAACACAATACAAGTGCTTAATAGAGCTTTACTCAAGCAGTCCTTATCTGTTACATGAAAGCAAATTAGTAAAAATCTCTTAGAAAACTCATGAAAGCTGACACTGCTACAAAATGTCACAATTATTTATGCCTGTTGAGCAGCACAAAGTTTGGCTACACTTCTGAAATGTGTAGTCCAGCCTCTAAACTGATATCAGCAACTGAAAACTAGGATTTAAATTTGTTTCATCTAAATGTGAAAAAACATTAATGCGCCCAGCCATACCTATGTGAACATCAAAATTAATTTGGAATAGCCGAATTTTAATCTCAGCTGATTCTGTTAAATCAGGATAAAGTCCCACATTTAAGTGACACGGCAATGTGTATAAAACTCCAGTTGTTGTTCTTGGCTGCGTGTAACCAAAATGTAGTTAAAGATGCACAGGGATTTTGTTTGTTTTTGTTTGAATTTGCAAATCAAAGAGGAAAGGATCACACAAAAAGCTTATGTTAAATGTAAAGCAATTTAAATTGAAAAAGCAGGATTGAAGGTTCCAGGCCATAATTTTTATTCAGCTGTATGTCAGAATACAGCTTTTTAAAAAAAAATTGATTTCATCACTTTTCTCTCGAATTACAACATGATTTAGATAATAAGTAAATGAAGTCCTCCACAACAGCATCAACAATTTAGCTTCACTGTTCTCAAATGTCAAGTGGTTAGTCACAAAGCTATTTTTATCTTTCACCAAAACTTCCTTCACAACATTCAACTGAGCTATAACACTGCAAAATATTCAAATCAATCTTTCATTTACAGAAATAAAAAAGTGCACTGTTCAACATTTTTTTTTTTTTCATGGTGAACCATTAAAAATTAATAAAAATAAAGTAGTTAGATTCATTTGCCAATGAGCAAATTAAAACCAAAAAAAAAAAAAACAACAACACAAACAAAAAAAAAAGACAAGGAAGAAACATTACATTTTTCTGTTTCATTAAATTAATTATGGAAAATCAAATTTGCCAAACCTGCATTACAAATTCATATCACATTTGGTGAACGACAGAGGACTTTCAACTACCATTTATATGAAATCTTCTCAATCGCTTTGAAGATTTCCAACCACTCATTCCGGCAAACAAACATTAATCTCCAGGATAATACTTTTCTCACTGAATAAAGTTAATTTACAAAATAACTTAGTTTTATAAACCAATAAATGTGTACATCTTGTGTGAAAACAACAAATTACTCAAACTAAAACAAGTACCACTGCAGTTATTTACAGAATTATACGTCACTTCACCCTTACAAACAATTTTTTTCTCTGCTGTATTAGAATTTTTTCAGCTTGTCATGTACATTCAGAGATATTTAAAAATACAAAAACAAAAAAAAAAAAAAACATGATTTTCATCTTCTTTTTGGTAACATAGTAACACAACAAACTTAGTAACAAATATATTTTTGTTAGCAGACCAACATACAAGAACAATGAAGGTGAGGTGATGAATATAGATAAGATAATATAGGATAAACATATATTATAATGTGTCCATATGTTTCTGTGTCATTATGAAGCAGACATACATTATTTACAACTATTACATTACATTTTTCTGCTTCATTTCTGTTTTTTTTTTTTTTTTTACATTCTGTAGGAGTACTAACACATGGGGTTTAAAGGTAAAGGATCCCGTTACATGCCCATTGAGGCATATTGGGAATATGGTGTTACGCCCATATTTTCTTGACCATCAGCACACTAGGGGGTGATGTGGTCAGCATCACGCCGGCTGCCTTAACCTTCCCAGAGTTGCTCTGGTACCCAATTCATGAGGCTGGGTCGACCCCAGAACCGTTTGCGGTCTAAAAAATCCCACCTCAACTGGGGATCGAACCATGGACCACCAAGCTAGGAAGCCAGTGCACTAACCACCGCGCTACCGTGGCTTACAATAAACCTTAATAGGTTTGTATCCTTTAATTCAAAAACCACGAGGACAGCTTTTTTTTCAGAAACCAGATTTTTTTCAGTTTTCAGATGTTGCCCAAATCACGCTAAAAAATAGCCTGAATCGCCCAAAATATGTTTTTAAAATAGCCCAAAGTTGCCCAAAATAGTCAGAAATTGCCCAAATTGTGCTCAGAAGTAAGCCCAAAGAAACTCTCAATTTTCAGAATATTTCGGTTTTCAGGTGTTCGGATAAAAGAAATATAGACCTATATTAAACACAGATAAAACTGCCCTGTGACTATTGTAGAGGTGTGGCAGGTTACAGGCACAACTAGCTGATCACGTGACAGGACAATGTCACTGACCATTATTTAAAACTCATAAAAACATGTGACAATATTAGCAGACAATGACAACAAGAGCTGACAGGAACATACAGGGTGATCCAAAAGTCAGGACCTACAAGTGTTAACTTATCTGGTTTTATTTACTTAGAGAGTTATTATTTTATATGTATATAGGAATGAATGGCTAGTCGTCAATGCAGATATGGTAGGACACACACTCTCATGTTAGTAACTAACAGGGAAAGGCAGTCCCACAGCAGATACTATCAAAGTGGAGTGAAATGTTAAAGACTTCACTATACTAGGTCCAGCTGTATGAAGTGGGGGTGACTAGTTCCCTTCCATGCTGCTTTTGCCATACCTAAATCAAGAGCAGAGTCAGGTATCCATTTACAGCAAGGCAGACTGTAGCGTGATGATAACAGGTTTTGATCCTGGAACCTGGTAACTTTGCCCCGAGAGACAAGCACTCTAACTGCTCTGCCAACTGGATGCTCTGTTTGTAACTAGTCAACAAAATTCAGGAATAACATATATAATGTATTTTCAACGTCATATAATAATTACAAAAGTCTCCATAAATCCATGACAATAGCGGACGTGGAATAGAATGACAGCAATCCAATTACATACAAATGTCGCAGTGCAAGCTTCCACGTGGAAGGACTAACTTGAAAACCTCTGTTAAGTAACTGTGGTGATAATATTCCAGTTGGACACACAAGTTACTGTACTGAAGTTTAACTTAGGATGGCAGAACAATTTCTAATTCAAGTCCACTCTACTCCGCTGTCACAAAAAGCTGTAAAGGCCCAAGCAGCAAAAACTCAGCTGAGAAGAAGTGAGTGGGTAACATTATTTAAATACTTCTTCAAGTGTGATGTGAAGATATGCTGCAGAAAGACTATGTAATTTAGAGGAAGCCAGAAGTATTACCAGAATGTGACAGCAATAAGAACAAATCAGATACAGACTGTCCTCGAAATATGATGCATGCGACTTCGACCGCTTGAACTTACAACGGCCATCCAATTAATCTTACTATATTATTTTCGACTCCCTACGCTCAGTCATAAATTTTTTTTCTTAATTTTTTATTAGAGTGCAGCAGTGTACAGTACAGTAATTTTATGTTACAATTTGTACATTCCAATATTTCACTATACACAATGAGTATAATTAGTGTTAAAATACAACAGAACAGACCCACACATTTTAGTATTCAGACATGTTAACTGTTAACATGTTCTTGTGGTTCACACAGTATAAAGTAATTTCTGACTTATGACCATTCTGACTCACGACAGGGTTCCGTTCTGTCATAAGTCGAAATGGACAGTTTGCTTAATGATATATTACTAGGTTGTGATAGTAAACAGAATGGATCAAGTATATTGATTTATTATAAGATTGTTACAGTAGTGAGAACAAATCAAATATAGTGTACAAAGTACAGTCTGCTTTCACTGATATCACTCATAAATTCTGACATGCTTATGTTTCGTCATTCAACTTCTCATTGATATCACTCATAAATTCTGACATGATTATGTTCCATCACTCAACTTCTCACTGATATCACATAAATTCTGACATGATTATGTTCCGTCACTCAACTTCTCACTGATGTAGTTTGTGATTCCTGTTGAGTGTTGACCTGGTTTGAAAGTTATTGCAAGCTAAAATGTTTTAGCCCTAGTGACACAAGGTGACAATACAGGTGAAATAACAGTCCTGGCCTGAAATGGCTAAACATGTGACTGTATCAGAACTGGCTCAATACATAAATTATTCGTGGTTTATATTGTACTGAGGAAAAAAATAAAAATATGTTCTAATAAGTCCTGACTTTCTGCAACAATCTGTATAAAGTGAATACATAAAAATTAACTGCAGCAAAAGTTACACCACCAAGTAATGTCTGTAGCATGCAAAATCATTAATAAGCATTAAATAAAGGTCATAGGCACTAAGATTATAAATATCTATTACAATTGAGACAAAAAAAAGGCCAAAGAGAGAAACAGAAAGAAAGAAATTTAAAAAGCGGGGGGGGGGGGGAGGAGACATGCACATACTGTCACATCGATGTAACATCATCAACTTAAGAAAATTAGTCATGAACCATTACGAACGTAATGCAAAGATAAACAAACATACAAAACAAAGGCCCTAAAACAAATGCATGAGAGAAATCAGCCAACATTTCTGTGCAGATAACCAGTAATAAGAACAAGTGAATCACAGATGTGTCATTAGATGCAACAACATTAATTCTTGTATTACTCACTCCTCCTAGTACAAATAAAGTTACTCCTCATTTTACGACTCACTCTTTCATTACCTCTCAGCTCTCTGTGAAATGCATGCCTTCAACAAACTCAAGCCAAGCCTTCCTGACCTGTGCTATCCTTTAAAAAATTTTTCACATCTTCTTTATCACCTCATTACTATTCCCGTCTTCCTGTGTTTTTGGATCCCACTCTACGTCTCTTACCCTAGGGATTCTAGAAAAAGGATTGCCCTATTAAACTATCACTTGATTACCTCAACATGTGTTCCATCCAACACCAACATTTTGTCTTCACTTCACATTTCACTGGTATCTGGTTCTTTCCATCAAATTCACAATGATGATCTAGTCATCTCCCAGGAAAAAGAGGAAGGGGTCGACCTAGACGACGGTGGACCCAGGACATCACAGAGAGTCTGAACTTGTCTTTGGCTGATGCAGGTCGACTTGCCCAGAATCGTGATGCGTTCAGAGCAGCTGTAATGGAGACAACGTTCTGGAAAGAATACGTCACATGATAATGATGATCTAGTCATCTGTTCTGTGGAAGTACCCATTTGTCAAAGTATGTAACTTCATGGTGGTCAATTTTGTTATTCTCCATACTTCAATACCATACAATAGAACTGCCTTGATATTTGGGGTGAAGATTCTTATTTCTACACTCAACTTGATTTCTTTAGATTTCAATATATTTCCCAATGCAATGAAAACGCCTTTTTATTTTTATTTAATATATTCTCTGTCTGTTCATGCAACCATCTGCTGCCAAGAGTCCACATCTTGTACTACTTGTAGGGATATTTCTCCAAGTGCAATTTGGCCATCATCTGCCACATATTCTCATTATCTTCAGATCCAACTGATATGACCATGAGCATTCTCATTTTGTCTTGAACCTAGTTAGAGTTACAGGATAGACGAGTCAGGTCATAAGTAAAATCTAGCTCATCAAGCTGGTTTTTGTTGGCTTACATTTTTGTTTTAATAATCCAGTCAACAGCCAGTCTTAAAAGGTTCCATAAGTTGTCCTTCACGAAGAATTCTGTGTTTCACATCTTCAGTTTCCAAAGTGATTCTCTATCTAAACTGTCGAATGCCTTCTCATAATCAACAAATCCATTGTAATGGGGCAACTTCACTTCCAAGTCCCATTCAACTATTATGCAGTCTGGTGCAGTTTCTGTTTTGTTGATTGCCTCCTTGATCTTCTCTCCCTTGTCTGCATATGGCCTCTTTTAAACTCTCAAGGATGATTTTATTCACAGCTTTATGAATTTCAGAATTTTTTATAAAGGTTGTGCATTTGTAATTATATCCTGTTAGCTTCTTTGCAATATTATACAGGCCCTTCATATTTCCTTTGGTAGCAGCTTTCTTCATCTCTCTTGCCAGCATGTCCATACATTATCTCTTGTCTCGTCTGATACTTCTGACTTTTTTGTTTGTCTATATGTACAGTTCATGATCCTTGGCTCTAGAACTTTTGGTTTTGCTTCTGTTTAAATCTGCTCATTTTTTTTTTCATTCCTTTATATTAATGATGGTTTCATTTGCCATTTGCATTGTGCTGGCTTTCTCTTTTTCTAAAACCTTCTCCATGTTGTCTCAGTCTATATATTCTTTATCTGTTGCCAGTGATCTTCTGCATTTCTTATGTCTTCTAGTTGCTTAAGTAAAAGGCACTTACTGGACACTGTAACTATAAATGTTTCTTGATTTCCTAGATATCCGAAGTTAAACTGCTGTTTGTAGCCATGTGTTGTTGTATTATCTTCTGATTTTCATCTTTATTATGGCTGATAGCAGATGTGATCTGATGCCAAATCTACTCATCTGTATATTTCTATGTCAAGTAATGAACTGAACTTCTTGTTTATGCATCTATGATCAATGTTATTTTCTGACCTGTGGTATAGTGATATCTATGATGCTTTAAATATTCTTTTATGTAGAAATATGTTTCCTTTGATAATCAGTTTGTCTGAAGCATTGTCTGCCAATATTTCTCTATTTTCATTCACATCCTATGCCATGTTTTCCCATGAGCTCTTCAAAGCTGCTACTGTCTGTTCCAATGTTTGCAGTTAGGTCACGTATCAAGACTGTAAAGGCTTTATCTCTTTCTTGTTTTTTTTTTTTTAAATCCATGATATTTTGATGTCTTCTGTAAAAAAATTTTCTTTCACAGATTATACTGTCATTATTTCGTACAAAACACTGGATGTATTATTCTTTGGGCAGTTTTGAATGTTGCTGATAGTAGCCTGAGTTGCATCATTTCCCATTCTCAGAGTGCCTTCTGCACTTGCTTTGACAGCGTTAGTGCCACAACATTACTAGGAGGTACACTTTCATCCTCATGTTGGGAGGACAGCACTACTTTTCCCAATTTTCAGTTACTTCTTTTCCCTTCAGTCTTGTTTCGCTTAGCCCCAGGATGTTAATTTTCTAGTTTCTTGTTTCTGCTGCCACCTGTGCAGCTTTTCCTTGTTCTCCATCTTTTATTACTCATGTATCTTTCCCCGCACTTATCACACTCTATTTGCAATAACTGACAATCCCTTGTATTACATTCACTGGATGGCAGAATACTAGCAACAACTTACACAGGGAGTCAACATCATTCACTATAGTACAACAATTGCTCAAAAACTTCTCTATGTGAGGCAACAGCCAACAAATAAATACAGTGAGTACGCTACAAGTAAACATAACATTTTGACACTCATTATTGGATAAGATATTAAAGTTAAAATATCCGTGTAACTGATCTTCTTTCCTTGGCATCTTGTACATCTCACCAAACAATACATCATAATTATTTTTTAACCAGTATATAACAAACTTATGTGATATAGATGTCAGGCAGGACTTTCAAATACATATTTACAAATATAAGACCTGACAATTCATCAGACTCAAATGACTGAAAATCTCAGATGAGAAGAAAACTAATAGCGCAAAGTCATGACAAAGAATATAATGCTTCCTGATTATGATACACAATTATATTTACTACAGTGATATTCTTGATTTTAAAATTGGAAGTAATGAATAAACTGAGTGTTAACAGACACCTGATATTGTCACATGTCTGATGGATGCTGAAAGAAGTTACGCTTGAATAACAGAAGAAACATACAGTATTTAAAATCAAGTGAAGGTACGCAATATTATTAGTAACTCCATAATACAGTATATAACAGCTCAAAGCACAAATGCTGTCAATTGCCAGGCAACACAATTTCTCAGGTACCCTAATATCTCACTGACATTCAAACAGCTAAAGACTCAAAACAGTCTTTACACTTTCTAATGTTAACAGGGTCAAACATGGATGAATAACAAAACTGCTAAGTACAAACAAATTTCAGCCTGTGTGATGTAGTTATAAGATAAAAGTACTAATGAGATAATGAGGGACAAAATATATATACATAAGCTATCGATAACTATGAATTGGCAGCGGTGCACCAATTCACATACCTGGGGTCTACCATCAACGACAAATTCTCTTTGGGCACAGAAATTGACAGACGTAAGCCATATTTGCCCGCCTCACAACGTGTGGTTGGGGAAACTCCAAACTCACAGCGAAGAACAAAGCTGTGGTATATAAAGCCCGTGTCACCAGCACACTTCTATATGGCAGCAAGACATGGACAACCTATGCTAAGCAAGAAAGAAGACTCAATACCTTCCAAAAATGGTGCCTACATCACATCGTTGGTATTTCATGGAAGGACAAAGTGACAAACGTCGAGAGGTGCTGTCACGTGCTGGCCTTAAAAAAAAATGTAAACACTGATTAGTGCAGACTACGCTGGCTTGGCCATGTCCGCCGCATTGAAGATGGTCGCATCCCTAAAGATATCTTCTGCAGACAACTGGCAGATGGCAAAAGAACAGTTGGGCGACCACAGCTGAGGTACAAAGATGTGTGCAAGAGAGATATGAAGGCACTGGACATAAATCCAACAACTTGGGAGGATGAAGCTGCCGATCGCACCAAGTGGCAATGCTCCCTATGCACCACCTCAGATTGAGCGAAAAGAAGCTTTTGCAACAAGCAGAAGAGAAAAGAACATGCAAAAGGAACAGCTGAGGGCCATCACCTCAGGGGCTACTACTACTAATATATAAAAAATATGACAGGGAAAACTGTTGAAATTCAAAAATGCAGAGTTTACATAAGAGAAGCAAAACATGAAATTATTTAGCCAGCTGGTTAGAATATGGTCAGACCAACCAACAGTTTGTAGATTCTACATCAGAACAACCTGGAAAAAAGCCAAAGGCTCAACCCAGAAAGATGAGGCTTGAAAATGTTTTGCAAACATGTAAGAACAGCAGCCACACTGGCATCCAGGCAATTTACTAGTTTAATAACCCAACTAACCTGTCCAGAAAGCAGTTCAAAGTATGAAAAGACAGTAATGCACTTCAAATGTAAGGTCACAAGATGAAAATATGGAGAGGTGGTGATCGCTTTTTCTTCCCTCACTTCTATACCACCTTTATTTTAAGAAATGATTTGTAAGACCACAGCCAGGTGTGGATTATTAATATCTGCTTCACATCAAAATATAAAAATGCTATGAAAATAACCAACAAATGTTAGAATATGATTATGGAAAACCTGGACAGTGCAAGCAAGGGAAGTAAGGGTGGGGAAGTGTGTGTGTAATCATTATTTTTCTTATCGCTCCACTAATGTAGTTGGTCCCTTTCACTTCACCTATGTTCAAGTCTTGATGTATGGGTGCGAGTAATGAGTAATGACTACAACCCACAAAAGTTAGCTCCAAACATCAGAAATGAAGTATCCGAGGAAGGTGATTGAAGTAACAAGAACATGACATGGTCCGCAACCAGACAATACGACAAGGCCTCAAAACCCAGCCACTGCAGACCCAAGTAGAACAGTCTCAACTTCGATGGTTTAGCCATGTCTGCAGAATGAGAGAAGATCAGCTACCACGACAAGTATGGGAAACTAAGGGCCAGAGATCCAGACCTCCAGGATGACCCAGTCTGGCTGGGAGTACAAAATTAGACAATCTCTGAAGGACCGAAGACTAGATTGGAACTAGGCCACGAGGAAGACAGCCAATAGGATAGTATGGTGCTCTCTCTTCCAAACCTCTACACCTAACATTTGAAGAGAAACGACGAAGTAAGTATTCTTGACACGGACTACATTAATTTCTTCCCCCCCCCCCCCCAACCTAAAAAAAATGCTACTATTTTGAATGAACAGAAACACAGATATACAGGGAAAGACACAGAAAGTGATGTACATATGTACTTACTACGCAAGCTCCAAATGTTACCAAAAAAATGCTTCATATGAACAAAATAGGGTTAACAGTTGTATCAGAGTTAATAATGAAGCTGAAAACACATAAGATGGATTATCTCCTGATAGTGTAAGTACCCTTCATAACACTGAACAACTAATATCCTTTGATACAACAACAGAACTCAGCAATGACAATTTGTTTTTTCCATACACAACAGCAATTAATACTTGTCCACACACACGAGTACAACATAAGAATTATTTTTCCAAAATCTGACTTGAAAGAATGTTAAAGAACTATTTTTTTCTGTATACAGCTGATGTTTTTACAGATCATTTTAATAAGTATTTTTTTTTTTAATTAACTGATATAAATGGCCTGACTTGTGTACAAAATATAACAAGAATTAAGGCATTGTAACACAACTTCTAACAAACATATTGTTAAAAGTATATAATAAGCTCTTCTATCAGCTGACCATTCGCTACTGCCATTAAACTCAGACACACCTGAACAAGTTACAAAACTGATATTAAAAACTGTAATTACATGGAATTCAACAATTAGTCATGTGAACAGTTATAAAATATGAATACAGTATCATCAAAGAAGTCTGTCAGAAGTCGGTGTCATGTGTACAAAGTAAATAATATACTGCAGACAAAAATGAGTGAATGTCCCATGCAGGCCAAAGGATTTCTCAGGAGACAAAGAAAGAACAAGACTAATGCTCCCCTGAGAGACAACTAACATGAGGATGTGCACGAGGCTGGTGACCTCATTACGTAAAACAAAGAGCTACATGAGCTCATGAATGCTTTGGAGCAGGTTTCCTGCAAGCGGTGGCACCATGCTCCATAAGGAATAAAAATGGAAACGCTAATGATGAAAATGAGGGAATAATGAAAATTATAATAGGTTAAAAATATTTTGAAATGCCTCAAATTTGATGACCAAAAACATAAATTACACGAGGACTATTATAATCGTCACACATTATGCACATGTATGTGTTGATAAATGACTGAAATTAAAGCATCTCTCTCACAGCAAACAATGTTGAGATGCTGTTTCATGACAGTTACGACAAATTCACTACCCTTCAGCTACCTAAGGAGCATAGGATTTCAACAAACTCATCCCAAAGTTCGACTGTTATGTGCCATTAGCTCATGGTCTTTCCGTATCTTACAATTTCATCATTTTCATTTCTGCCTCTAGCCTTTCCTACCCTGGTGATTCCAGAACAAGGACTGCCGTGTCATGCTATCCACGTTGTTCTCAATGTGCGTCCTATCCATAGCCAGCACTTATGCACACTGTGGCTGAAGTCTTTGTGGTGCTAAGTTTCTACAGGACAAGGCAGTCAGGCCTATACCCAACCATCCTTTAGTCACTTTTTTTAAAAATGACATGCTTGGTAGCTTACAATGTTACTATTCTCTGCCCCCCCCCCCCCCCCCCCCCTAACTTTGACAACACACAGGGTGGTTATGAAGAATGCATCTAATTAATTTTAAAATGATAAAATCCATTATATGAAATAATTAAAACTTAGCTTCAAATATAAATGGCGATACTAAAGTGAAGCTTTAAATTAAGACAAACAAGAAAATATTGCTTTATAAGTGAGCACAGCTTGTTTTAGATAACATTCATTAACAAAGATATTTGTATACACAGGAACATTAAAACTTGAAATCATAAATAATAATAATATATGAGCATTTCTAGATATATCTTAAACTGCTCATTCAACCAAGAGTGCAGTCAAGCCTTCAGGGTACCACTTCACTACTGTGAGAACCTGCGCGTTTTGAATTTCACCGTCAGTATTATATTGGGTGATTGAAACGGACACTCCCTTGTTTCAAAATTGTTATTTCTTCACTCCTATCTAATTTATATCAAACATCACATCAAAATAAAGAGAATTAACTGTTATTTTATTACATTAATTCTTCATCTTTGGTCCTTGGCCGCTGACTGACAAAGTTATCAATGACCATCACGCCTGCTGCCATCTTTGTAGGGCAGCAACAAAGTGTTTCCACTTTTAGTTCGGTCAGCAGCCATCCTTAGTGTGGTGCTTCAGCTCTGATTCATGATTTGCATCTCTGCCTCCACAGTTCTCCCCCAGGTGGCTTTTGGCTGACCTCACCTTCCCTTTCCTTCTGGAGACCATAGCATGGCAGTTCTAATGATGGTGTCAGGGTCTCTCTTCTGATGATGTGGCCAACCCAATTCCAGCGTCTACCCGCTATGATGGTGTGCATGTCTTCTTGGTGGCATTACATAAATTGCTGTCACATAAACATTACATCTTAACGTGAGATCAGGCCTGTTCAACACATGATTTCATAGTGTTTAGCAATTTTTGCTAGTCTTGAAATGTCAGTTTAGGCTTTACTGTTTTTGGAAATAAATATAAAAATGTATATGTAATATGGCAGTTACCACTCCTTGTCTGACATTTATTTCAGGTATATCCAACAAATACAAGTGAGTAAATTGACATTTTAAAATAGATCAATCACTCTGTACCAAGTTACAAGGGCACAGAGCAAGTTTCTACTGTGGACAAAAATGTTCTTACCAAGAATTATTACCAGACTACAAGAGATGGTGAGGAGACAGACAGACACACACAGTAAAGGTCATGAAGGGAAGTGTGTGACTACTATCTGCCTTTGTAACCTGAAGCCAAGATCATTAATTAATTGAATTTAAAATATTAAGGAGCCAAAACACTGAGTAAAAGATTAACAAGATTTAAGAACCAGAAAATGCCAAGAATAAAGCAAATACCATGAGAAAATTGTGCTGGTGGTTTTCTTTAACACCTGCACAAGTAAATAGTCAACTATACTAACATTTCTGCAGAGTAAGCAGTGTGTTGTACTATTGTATCTTCTGAGAACAATGACTTGTCAGCTATAACATTGCCCTTTGGAACACAGGAAGTCTGTCAGCACTGTATACTGACACATTAGGCCATACTGCATAAACGGATCTTACTATACAACACAAACCATAAGCAACATCTACATCATCAACTTTTTAAAACTCATCCTATTACTGTTATCAAAGTTCAACAAGCTCCTAATCAAATCTTTACCAGAAAGCCATAGCTAACTTTCTCTTCTGTTGTCAATAGTTCTGTTCCTGGCGAAGGCCTTGTGGCCGTAAAGTAAGCATTTTCTTTGTCCCAATATTGATGCATTACTTATTTCCGTTTACCCTGCCGTCAGTATGCCATGAAGACTGAAAAGTAATGTTTTTAAGTTGCTAAAATAATTAAATTTCATTTCATTATCAGGACTTACATAACAAGGTCATTCAAAATATGATGTCAGTTTTATTTAAATTTTGCCTCAACTATTTTCTTTTCAAGGAAAGAAGTTACTAAAAAAAAATAGCTTTAGTTAATTCTCTATTTTACACCCTTTTCTATTTTTCTCCTATGCTCCAGTGACTACTGATAAATAATTAGAACTAAACATTCTCTTCTCGCGTAGCAAACTAAACAATGTTAACAAATTTTTGGAGTCATATAGTGATATAAATGGATACTATCACACAAACAGTGGTCTAATATATATACAGGAAAAGTTAATTTCATTATTGATATAACAGATGATGAAGGTCTTTTCAGTGACATCAGAAATGAATACCACTAAAAATTTACAGTCAAAAGATCATAATATTAACATTTTCATCTCCGTGATGGTGTTCGTTACAAGAATTAGACTTCTACACTGGCAACTAAAACAATGATACAAAAAAACAAAAATAAAAGTCACATTGTTCCTATTCACACAACAGGACAGCATTTAGACTCGATGTGAACCACTGGAGCACTAACGCCTACTTTACAAAAGGTCGAGGTCAAGTCACTGTGGTTCATATGAGCTATTTTGGGTAACTGGTGCACTGGCAAGGCTAGCCCACAGTTCCCTAAACTGACTGTAACCTTGGCCTGACCATCTGTGTAGTCATACATTTCTGAAAAATCCAAAGACCGGGTTAAACAATCCATCTCTCCTGTCTCCTTGGATAAGAAACGTTCACTGTACCGAGCAGTCACCTGAGTATGAGCTGGGGAAATCACTACTGTGGCAAAATGATTGGCTGCATTAATGAACTTGTTATTACTAGAAGTGATGTTGTTATTGTTGTTGTTGAGGGTGTTGTTGTTGCTAACATGTTTATTACCACCTCCTGACAATGATGATGCACTTACAGCCAACAGTTTTCTAGCAAGAAGAAGGAGGTCGAAGTCTCCGCACAGCTTGTCTAGACTGTCCAACTTCATGGTCATTCCATTAAGAGGCTTATGTCGAACTAGATGGTTCCTCTTGCCGACGGCACTGATCATATTGCTCTTCAAGTTCACACTTCTGTTACTATAGCTGTGGCTTCCTTCTTCAGGGTTAATACTGACCATGTGAGCACAGTTATTGGTCACAGGTTTATTCACAGTTTGAGATGAATCAGTGGGACCTTCACTACTAGACTTACTACTATCACTACCATGTAAACATTGTTGTTTGGAATGGCTTTTGCCACTTTTATCACTATTACCTCCTCCACCTCCTCCTCCCCCACCACCACCATCACGTCTACTACTTCTCTGGCTGGGCTTTGACCCTCCACCTCCATTTCCTATACAGCCTCCACCTCCCATGCTGTTTCCTCCACTTGGGCCATCAGTATCACTAGAATGGTCGCTGCTATCACGTCTATGCATAAACTTATGTTTGAGTTTATCTTTCCGGGATCTCCCTTCAGTGTCATCGGTGTCACTGGCATCTGAGCTGCTACAGCTTGTACCTCTCTGCCCTGCCCCTTTTCTGCGTCTTCTCTGCTCGTATTTCCTCAGAATCTCAGGGGACGCCATCCCACCATGAGTAAACCTCCCACGTGGGGCTGACAGTTTCAAAGGAACAAAATCATCATCATCTTCTGACTCATTCTCTTCGTGAATCTGGTTCAGCAACTGCGGAGAGCTACAAACAGATTTTAGAGGTCGGCGGGGACTGACTTGGTCATGCCCCCCACTTCCTGACATTGATGGCAGACTCAAAGTTTGACTAGAGCAAGAAGGCAACTCCATGGATCGTTCAGACTCCTCTCGAATGAGGCTGCATTTTCGCACTGCAGCAAAAACAGCATCTGGCGACAAATGTGTCATTTTTGGAGATGCCGACACTGGTGATGGATGAGTACCTGGTGGGGAAACTAGAGACTGAACGAGACTGGATGAATCAGAATGCTCTGAACTCGATGATTGGGTCCTGTGAGATAGAATAAGAACAGTTTTAAAAAGAATTATCTTTCCAATATGTTCAGGTGTATTAAATATGCAAACATTAGAATTCCTTATCTGATGTCAGATTTCTAAAACAAGACTCTTCCTATATGACTAACGTATTTCAAAGAATAAAACTGTTTCAAGTTATATGAACTCTCATTGTAATTCCTACCTGGCAAAATTTCAAAGCACGAGAATTGTCTATTTCAAAGAACAATATCTTTTAATTACTGATCATATAGAATCTACACCTGTCATTATTATTATCATAATCATCGCCATAATCGTCTTCAAAGCTCTGCCCTGAAATACAATAAATGAAGCTCTTTATGTGAAAAAAAAATTAATTTACAGTAAAATATATTTTCACAATGATTAGCAAACTACCAAGTAAAACATTTACTTGTGAAGAATATAACAAGAGTTAAGTAACTTGTTACAGTGGATAGCAAATGTAACCAGGGGCATTATAATGTCTTGTGTTATATTTAGTTAATAAAACTCAAAACAGATTAGACTGCAACAAAATAAACACAACAATGGTGGGGAGAGGAATAAAATAAAGCAGGTGTTAAACAGCCAATCCAGAGGCAAGTTCAAAACAAGGCACCCAAAAAATGGCACAAAAGAACAAAAAAAACAGGCAACAAACACAGAACTTGCAAAGTAAATGTTGGATATCGTAATAAACAACTCAATATTCAATGATGCATTCCAGAAAAAAAAAAAATTGTTTGTG
This sequence comes from Oreohelix idahoensis, assembly GCA_024509875.1. Lineage (NCBI taxonomy): Eukaryota > Metazoa > Mollusca > Gastropoda > Stylommatophora > Oreohelicidae > Oreohelix > Oreohelix idahoensis. The sequence continues at coordinate 274,360 of JAMPIV010001130.1, forward strand.
TCAACAAAACAGCAACTCAAAAATGGTTCTGTTCTTCATTTGTGTTCAAAATGTAAAGATTACAGTACTAAAAATATCTTTTCCACTTTTATCAAACAGAATACGTGGTTAAAACATCTAACCAACTGTACAGGAAGTAAAATGACACCAACAGCTTACTGTATGTATGTACTTGATATCAAAGCAACACTCAACAGCTGAAAGCTACAAATAAAGGCATTAAAGAACAAAATAAGATCATGTAAAAATTCACTTTGGGTTTCAGATAATTATGATGTGAATTTTCTCAACTGGGCCCCCTGAAATACCATTTTATGAAGAAGGATTACTATGACAAATCAATGTATGTCAGGAAAACTTAATGTAATTACCAGAATTCAGCCAGCTCGACCTTGACTATAACTGTATACAATATTATGAATCTCAGCATTTAAACATGCATCTTAATTTTTTTTTTTTTTTTTTTAAATAGACATTTCTGACCCTATTCTCAATCCCACAACAAGGCAACATCATGTGTTGATCACTCTGCTCCACTGAACAGAGGCAGAAAAGAAAAACATAATTAAGCAAATAAATGGCATAAAATGCAGAGTATTATCTCAGCAAGTATGTGAAGCCACAGCTGTGGAATGCAAGCAATTTCTGAAGCACCAATCTGTATGGAATGACCAATGAACAAACATTAGAAGTTTTCAACACAGCAGAATTAGATGGGGCATGTGGGACCAATCTTCATATACTACTCAGCCCAGCCTAGTAATTTAATGCACTGTTTTAGTTGTAGTTTTATTTGCAGTCTTTTACGGCACATGAGGCTCCCACTACAGTTCCGTCCCCCCCCCCCAATTACTAAACCAAAGCAATTCAAGTGTTCTTGCAGCAATGCTCTGTAGTAATTTATCCTACTGAACTGAGTAAATTTCAAACAGGGTCATTCTCCAGCTACACCCTCCAAAGTTTATTCAATAACGTCACTATTTTGCCAGACCTGCAAATGTTTTACTGTAACTCTGTTGATATTTTTCACCTACAAACTTCAATTTCTTATGAATCTGTCAACCACATCCCAAACTGCATTGGACTCTTGCAAATCAGTTGACAGATGATGAACATACAGCCAGCTATTTTCAACAAGATGTTGCAGGACTACGCACATCAACTGCAAACATGAGGGAAAAATTAGTTTTGTTTGGGTATGTGTGTGTGTGCACGCGTTTCTCTTTCTCTCTCCCCCCCCCCCCCCCCCCTCCCAGAACTATACTCTCTCAAAACATCACTGGCTTGCAAGATCTCAAGAATTAAACCCCAATACTACTTCTTATGGAGCCTGCTGAGACAGGAAGCTTGCACAAGACCTCAAAGAAGCCATACCAAGCAAATGCAGCCATTATATTGGATGCTTTAGCAAGTTAAGTTAAGATGCTGCATTTGACCAGTTTCAGCATATTACGTAAGAGAATCACAAAGTTTGAGTCGAGTGTATATACATTTTCATTGAAACCTATCAATCCATATAATGACTTTATCACAGCAAATGTGTGGAGCCTCATATCAGTAGAATCACCCACTGTGGTACAATCAGGCAATAATGCTAGATAACTTTCTCAATTAAGTACAACTATTTCTAAATGTGAAGCCTAAACCAAAACTCACTGTACTACCTACCATAAGTTGTATCATTAAAAGTTCTGAATATGGAAAGTTATTTTTTTGTAAAACTATATTTTTAAAAACTGTTGTGGTAAACTCTGAACAAAATTTTAGTATGAAATTTTGAAAACTGTCTTACCAGTAACATCTGCATTAAATATACAGATTGCTATTGGAAAGAGAAAAATATTATGTGTTCTTCAATACTGGGAAATTATTTACACCTAGCATCTCATCCTTACTACAACAATAACAAAAATATGACTCTTATTATTGCTTATGAGTGCTGCAGTTTTTCATGTTTTTGTAAGAAGACAGAGTATGTTTAAAATCAACAAACAAAACTTTTAAACACCCTTTAAAACAGTATACATCCAACATTAAAAATAATACCACATTTCTTTACACTGAAGACAAGACACATTCCTTTACATTAAAGAAAGTTCTGGGAAGGCTCAAACAAGGGACAGTAATAGAAGTTCTGAAGTCAAACTCCATAGAACTAATGCTGCAACAGCGTGTAAGAGAAATAGATTATCTAATTTTTTGGAAGAAACAACATATTCAGGCCACAAAAGAGAAACAGAAAATGTAAAACATTACCACTCAGGAGAACCATATGCACCGATTCCAGATCATTACAGTCTTGCAATAAGTAGGAGATTGCATTAAGTGACTTAGCAAACTACGCTGCCTAAAAATGTTTTCACAATCAGAATGTACCAAAAATGAATCTGACTGCAGATTAAAAATACATTTTTCTATAAAATTAAAAATATAAATAAAAAGAATTTCAGACATTTGAGAAATGTTTACATGAAAGGAACTTCGGCCACAAAAGGATGATTATGCACATTTTCTAGTAAACTAATCTGTTAGTGTTTAAGCTATCAAAGCATTTATGTTATGACCAGTTTTTTCACTAAAATACATATTTTTACAGCAGTCAATAAATACTTTATATGAGAAATGTATAGTTTCATATTATCACAGCAACAAGAATGTTGATTATTTTTATGTAGTGTACAGAAAATACATAATGAACACATGAAATTCAAATAAGAAGCTTTCCCAACTTTACAGGTGTATACATGAGTAGCAGGTTCTTCACCAGTGATAAGCCATTGTTGTAATCTTTTCTCCGTTTACCCTCAGACATCAACTTGAATATGTTCAAAGAAAGCAGTGATCAGTCTCAGACTGTTGACATCTGATGATAGGAAACTCTTTACAGAGCTATACAACAGGAGGCAATCTGATCATCAGAAGTGGCCCCCCAGTCCGATAAGTGTTTCGGCCCATTATACTCCTTTACACTCTAAAGGGTGGGGGCCCACTTTGGTCATGACTCCCAAGTGTCTCAGCCTCCTGTTGTCTTGTATCGAAAATGAACCCATTTCACTCCGGTAGCAACTTTAAAAACCACAACTCCACCAGCCGTGGAAGCAATTGTGAAAGTAACAATGAGAAGACAAATTATCTCGATCATTCCGTCGCACACAGACACTGACACCCCTGCGCGAAGCCGACGAGGCTAGCCACTACGCTTTTCTAGGAATTGTACTGGTGATGGCCATATGTGCTTTCTCTGTTCCTTATATGTTGGGCACCTTTGAAGTAGATGCTCAGCAACCATGTTGTAATCATATACAGCATATCTCCAATCACCTTAAGCCTGATCATCCAAACTGGCAAATAACCAAAAACCATGTGACAAGGTGGAAATAGAGTAATTAATTGGTTGGTTTGGTTTTAGTTTTAAGGACTTCATTGCACATGGACAACTCTATCAGTGCACCGATCTCCTCCCGTAGATCACACAAAGGGAATCTTAGCACAGTGCACGAACTCTGTAGACACCGGCGAGAATCTTAATATGTGTATATAGGAATCACATATTCTATAAATATTTTTGTGGTGAGTAGTTTTAACATTTTTCCAGGGCAGAGGCCTTATGGCCTGCTCTTTACGATTTCCAACTGCCTGCTGTGGGACAAAAACAGTGGGGATGGGAGACTTCAAATTTAAAATGTCATTGCTCTGAAAGAACAACTAGGACTTTTAAGAACGATGACTGATTGGCACTGCAGTAAGTGGTTTAATATGGTTTAGTTAATCTGCTTGATACATTAGGGAGCTGGAATATTTCATAATTAAACTATGGAAATGGATTGTCCGCCAGGTAAAATATTGAAGTTAATGACTCTGATATTTTTATCATTTATGGAGCTGGAAAATTTGCTACACAAAATATAAACAGATGCATTTCCTAAGCACATTATCATTTCACTATTGGTTTGTTCACAAAATATAAACTAGTGTATTTCCTATGCACATTACAACAAGTATGATGACAGATGTCAATAAGTGCAATAACATCAATAAGCACAACAATAACTGTCAATAAGTACAATGACATTAACAAGTATGATGACAGATGTTAATTAGTACAATAACATCAACAAGTATGATGATAGATGTTAATAAGTACAATAACATCAACAAGAACAACAACAGATGTCAATAAGTACAATAACATCAACAAGCACAATGTCAGATGTCAATAAGTACAATAACATCAACAAGCACAACAACAGATGTCAATAAGTACAATAACATCAACAAGCACAACAACAGATGTCAATAAGTACAATAACATCAACAAGCACAATGTCAGATGTCAATAAGTACAATAACATCAACAAGCACAACAACAGATGTCAATAAGTACAATAACATCAACAAGCACAATGTCAGATGTCAATAAGTACAATAACATCAACAAGCACAATGTCAGATGTCAATAAGTACAATAACATCAACAAGCACAACGACAGATGTCAATAAGTACAATAACATCAACAAGCACAACAACAGATGTCAATAAGTACAATAACATCAACAAGCACAATGACATATGTCAATAAGTACAATAACATCAACAAGCACAATGTCAGATGTCAATAAGTACAGTAACATCAACAAGCACAACGACAGATGTCAATAAGTACAATAACATCAACAAGCACAACAACAGATGTCAATAAGTACAATAACATCAACAAGCACAACGACAGATGTCAATAAGTACAATAACATCAACAAGCACAACAACAGATGTCAATAAGTACAATAACATCAACAAGCACAATTTCAGATGTCAATCAGTAAAACAACATCAAGCACAATGACATATGTCAATCAGTAAAACAACATCAACAAGCACAATGTCAGATGTCAATAAGTACAATAACATCAACAAGCACAACAACAGATGTCAATAAGTACAATAACATAAACAAGCATAACAACAGATGTCAATAAGTACAATAACATAAACAAGCAAAACAACAGATGTCAATAAGTACAATAACATCAACAAGCACAATGTCAGATGTCAATAAGTACAGTAACATCAACAAGCACAACGACACATGTCAATAAGTACAATAACATCAACAAGCACAACAACAGATGTCAATAAGTACAATAACATCAACAAGCACAACGACAGATGTCAATAAGTACAATAACATCAACAAGCACAACAACAGATGTCAATAAGTACAATAACATCAACAAGCACAATTTCAGATGTCAATCAGTAAAACAACATCAACAAGCACAATGACATATGTCAATCAGTAAAACAACATCAACAAGCACAATGTCAGATGTCAATAAGTACAATAACATCAACAAGCACAACAACAGATGTCAATAAGTACAATAACATAAACAAGCACAACAACAGATGTCAATAAGTACAATAACATAAACAAGCACAACAACAGATGTCAATAAGTACAACAACATCAACAAGCACAATGTCAGATGTCAATAAGTACAGTAACATCAACAAGCACAACGACAGATGTCAATAAGTACAATAAAATCAACAAGCACAACGACAGATGTCAATAAGTACAATAACATCAACAAGCACAACGACAGATGTCAATAAGTACAATAACATCAACAAGCACAACAACAGATGTCAATAAGTACAATAAAATCAACAAGCACAACGACAGATGTCAATAAGTACAATAACATCAACAAGCACAACGACAGATGTTAATAAGTACAATAACATCAACAAGCACAACGACAGATGTCAATAAGCACAATAACATCAACAAGCACAACGACAGATGTCAATAAGTACAATAACATCAACAAGCACAATGTCAGATGTCAATAAGTACAATAACATCAATAAGCACAGTGACATGTGACAAAATGTGCTAACATTTCATTAGAATGTGAGTAACTATGAACACCAGCCTCCACAAGCAGAGTGACAGAGATGAGATTACAAGCGCTAACAATCATGAGTATGACAGCAGCTATGTATATTAACTTCCACAATGTAAAGTGACAGATGTGACTAAATGTGCTATTGTCAATGAGTATGGTAAAAGCTATTATTACTATAATATAATTTTCTTAAGCATCACGACAGTCAAAAACTTTTTCCCACCAAAGTTGCAGTATGAAAATTATGTAAAAGTCGTGTGCTTTCTGGCCATTGCATTAAACTGCACGACACTCAAAACAGTGTGCAACTTTTTTCCCCACCAAAGTTGCAGTCCGGAAATTACGTAAAAGTCATGCGCTTCTGGCCATTGCACTAAATTGCATGACGCTTGAAATAGCTCGCATTTCTTCCTAATATTCTTTGCAATGCACTATCAAAGTAAATGGAAGAGTTTTAAAACAAGTCAACAGATTCAAATACCTGAGAACGTTAGAGCTCACTATAATTAAAATCCTGTCAATTTTGATGGGTTACTTACGTAAACAGCTACCAAAAACATACAGCAACAGCCGTGAATAAGTAAGATAACTCAGTGATAGTAACGAGTACATATATGCTGAAGATAACTCAAGCACTGTGTCCTCCTTTCATACAGAGACATGCAGAAGCAAAGCTGTGGTTAATTAGGCAAGCTGTGGTAAATAGTCATAATGAGCATGTATTACTAGGGTGGGTTTTAACAAAAATATGTAAGCTACGCCTTCTTCTTGTTTAACTTGGGCTGCTGAGCTTGTTGCTCTTTCACAGTCAATGCCAAGCTAAAAACTCTTTGACATTGTCTACAATGCAGCTCTAGGCTTTTACTGTGGTTTTTCTGCCATTCTGAAACTTGTTGAGTTGAAGCCATAAGCTCCAGTTTCTTTCCTTGGTATTCCATGTGGGCATGGCAAGCATTTAAAGGATCCTCACACCTGGTTTCAAGTTAAAAGGAGGGTGTGGAATGTTCTGAATTCCCTGCCATCCAGTGGAGGCTCTCCGATTAGCAGAGCTAAAATACTGTGCTCTGGTTCCGGGTCCTGCACTGAGCCACTTCCCAGCTCCCCTCACTTGTCATCTAACCTTTATGAGATCCTTTTGCAAGAAGCCAACCTAGTCTTCTTCTTCTTCTTCTTCTTGCGATCGCTTCTTTGATGATTACACCGTCAGACGAGTTCTCATGATGAATTCGACTGTTGTTTGAAGTTCCTCTTTAACTCCATATAGCTTTGAGTTTAGTGTTGAGTCATTGGGCCAGTATATCTTTCTTAACTGGTCATACAGAGGACAGTCCTGTAGAACATGCTCAGCAGTTTGTTCGTTTAATCCACATGTGCACAGTGGTGAAGCAGACAATCGTAGCTTGTGCATGTGTTTATTCAGTTTGTTATGCCCTGTCCTGAGTCGAAAAATAGTTATCTGTCCCTGCCGGTCAAGAGTGTGATAGTCGTCTTTGGGTTGGTTCTGTTCTCTTCTGATAGTCTGGATAGCTCTCTTTTTCTCAAAGTATGTGACTTCATTATCTTCTTGTTCACATTCTCCTCCCTTTTTTGCAAGTTTATCTGCCTTTTCATTTCCGGGTACACCACAATGAGATGGTACCCACTGAAGTATGGTTCTCTTTTTGGCAGCTACCTTGTTTAGTTCATTTCTCAGATGCGGGAGTTTACCACCCTTGAGAGCTTGCAGGACAGACAGTGCATCTGTGAGGATGACTACCTGGTGGCAGTCAGAGTTGGTGTTATAAATCATATTTGCAGCTTGCTCTAGAGCTTGAACCTCAGCTGTATAGTTGGAACAGAATTTACCAGTGGGAATGTGCCTAGTCTCATAGTGGTTGTCAGGATATGAGATAAAGATACCGGCACCTCCATTCCTAACAGCATTAGTTGCTGATCCATCTGTATAGGCATGTATCCATGATTGATCGGGATAGCTTTCTTGGATCATACTCAATGTAGCAGTTCGTTTTTGCAGATCATTATACTCATATCCACTTGTGAGACCACTGACTGATGTATTAATTTGGAGGGCACTGCTGGCCTGCTCCCATGGTACAGGGTATAGGGTGGGCTTCAGTGGTGTTGTCTTCATGGATAGGTCTTCTTGATGCTGTCTTATAAGTCTTTTTCCCCGATGCACAAAGCTGCTACGCTTTAGACGTCCCAATGCCAGATCATCTAGTCTTGCCTTCATTGGGTGCATTGGCATACTGTAGTACTTTTCCATCTGGATCATGGTTTTTGTGTCTCTTCTATGGGACAATGTCTGTAATCTAGCAACCTTCTGCATCTCTGTTATTGGTGTAGTTTTCATGGCTCCTGTAATGAGCCTGAGAGCTTGATTTTGCACCTTGTCCAAAGACTGCAGATGTGAGTTAGCAGCTGATGACCATGCTGCTGAGCTAAACTCTAAGTGTGGTCTTATTACTCCATTATAAATCGTCTTTAGATTTCGTTCATTTGCTCCCCAGTTGGTACCTGCTAATTTTCTGAGTATGCCTAGTCGTCTTCGGGCCTTTCCTTCTGCATTTTCAATATGCTTATTCCATGTAAGCCTTTGGTCAAATGTCACCCCAAGATAGGTGGGGTAGCTTTCTTCCTTGATCACGGTTGTCCCTAGGTGTATGTTAGCTGATTTGTCCTTGGGGGCGAGGGGGAGAACAGTGTTGTGGAGGTTTTTGTCTGTGTTTATTGTGATAAGCCATTTCTCTGCCCATGACACTAGCATGTCTGCTGCCCGCTGCATTCTATAATTTGCTGTGGTGACATTTTCATCAGCGCACCAGAGTACTAGGTCATCTGCATATAAGGCAGCTTTAACTCCTGCAGGGAGATCTTTCACCAGGTCATTGATGTAAACAAGGAAGAGTGTTGGGGAAATTACTCCTCCTTGAGGTACCCCCTGATGGAGCAACACTTTTCTGCTCTGCAGACCGTCAAGAGTGACTCTAGTTCTCCTGTTATGCAAGTATGACTGGATCCATTTCATCATGTTGCCTTGGATTCCACTTCTCCTAAGTTTTGCAATGAGGCCATCTTTCCACACCTTGTCAAAGGCCTGCTTGAAGTCGACCCAGATCGTTAGGACCTTTTTCTTCTCCTGGAAGGCATCTTCTATTGCTTGAGACAAGTAAGTAACTTGGTCTTCTATACTGTAGCATTCTCTAAATCCAGCTTGTTCCGGCACCAGGATCTGCTCAGACTCTAAATACCATTTCAATCTGTGGTTGACTATTCGCTCCATAGTCTTCCCAACACAGCTTGTGAGACTGATTGGCCGGTAACTTGCAGCCTCGGTCTTACATTTCCCTTTCTTTAGTATGGGTATTGTGATGGCTTCTCTCCATACTTGGGGTACCGTTCCTTTCAACCAGCTGTGGTTGAATATCTCAAGCAGTTTTGTCTTTGCTGCTGAGCTCAGATTTACTAGCATTTCGTTGCTGATTTTGTGTGGGCCGGGTGACTTTTGAAACTTAAGCTTGGAAATAGCCTTCTGTAGTTCTCCTAGTGTGATGGGTTCCCTCATTGGGGCAGGAGTATCTGTCTGTCCCATGGTTGCCAGTATTTCTTTTCTTATCTCTCTCTGATGATCTATGTTAATGGGTAAGTTGCTTTCTGAACTGTATCTTCTAGCAAACAAGTCTGCAGCTTGTTTTCCTCTGAAAAGTTTGCCACCTTCATCCAATGTGATAGTCTGCCTAGGTGAGGAACGCTCTTCTTTTAGAGACTTGACTAATCTCCAAAGTTTCCTGCCGTCTTTCTCAAGGTTCAGCGATGCCGTTTTAGTTCTCCAGCTTTTCCGTTTTTCTTCTAGCTTTGTTCTCTGAAACTCTGCTACAGCCTTTTTCCATTTGTTGTGAGTTTCAAGTGAAGGCTGAGACTCTGCGTCCTTTCTAGCCCTGTCCATAGCTTCCTGACGTTCTTGGAGTGTGCTGGACCAGTATGGTATGTAGTTACGCCGGCATCCTTTGGGAATGGTTTCTTTTGCAGCTTGTAGTATGCATCTGTTGAAGTCTTTTACCACTTCATTAATGTCTCTGTTCTGTACCTTGAGGGTAGACAGCAGCGTGTTCACCTGATGCCTGAATAAACCCCAGTTGGCTTTTTTGTAGTTCCATCTTGTAATGGCTGGGCCTGTACTGAGAGTTGCACTCTGGACAGTAAGAAAGATTGGGCGATGGTCGCTTCCCCCTAGTTGGTCTCCTACTTCTCTACTAATAGATCCAGCTATATCTGGTGTGGAGAAGGCAAGATCTGGTGTTGAAGTTGTGTGCCATCCTCTGGAGTAGAAGGTAGGAGTATCTGTGGCATTATTGACTAGGATTAGGGAGTGATCATCTTGCCAAGTTTCAACCTCTTCACCTCTGTGATCCAGATGGTTATAGCCCCAGCTCTGGGAGTGGCTATTAAAGTCTCCAACTGCTATAAAGTTGGTGGCTGGTACCTGTATAGAGCTGAGACTCAGGGGTTTGTTGTTCGGACAGTAATAGTTCAGGAGTTCTATTTCCATCTTGTCTACCTTTATCTGCAACAGCTGATATTCTGCTCCATCCATGAAGGTTTTCCTTTTGTGTGCAGGAATGTTATTCCTTACAAGAGTAAGTACTCCCCCTTTTCGTCTATCTTTTCTGTCGGATCTGAAGCATTGATATCCCCTTATTTTAAAGGTTTGATCTGCTTTCAAGTGAGTCTCTTGGATACAGCAAACACTGACTTGCTTCTCATCACAAGATGTTTTCCAGCTCTGTCTTTTTGCTGTATCCAGCCTGCTTGCTGTTCACTCCCTCTGCATTCCAGTGCATCATGACAAGTGGCACTCTGGGTTTCTCTTTTTCTGTTTTGTTTTGGTCAGTAGTTCTCCTCCGCCGTCTGCTGACTCCACAAGACGGTCTAGAGGGTCCTCCAGTAGCTGAGGGTGGGCTCTGTCGAGGCTCAGAGCCCGGCACTGCACCTGCCTGGTGGAGCTCCACAGGGCGAGCACCAATACGAGATTTATTTGACGGTGTACTCTCCATAGAAAAAAAAAAGCGAGTTGCGTGATACTGTGGTTTCCGGTGTGCCTTCTAGCCCAGTATCTATGACTTTAGCACCTGTTCAACGGGAGAGTGGGCTCATCCCTAATCTGTTTATGTTCCCAGTAGTAGACTATTCGCAAGCAGCCTGGGGGTGTCACTGCTCTGCGCTGACCTTGTTTACCGAGGCGGCGTCCGAGCTCGTATGGTGAAAATATGGTTGTGTTATCTTCAAAATAGCCCTGTCTTTCCCATGGCTTTTCTGCCATCCTGCAACTTTGAGTTAGGGAGTTCTGAGCTCCAGTCTCTTTCCCAGGCATTTTATCCTGGCCTGGCACGCATACAGAGGACCCCACTTCTGGTTCTAAGTTAGCAGTTGGGGATAGGTGGGGTAGCACACTGTGCATTCCCCGTCATCCAGGGGGCTCTCCAACTATGCAGAGCTTGCACAATGCTGTGCTCTGGTTCTGGGCTCTCCCAAGGAATTCTCACGTCCTGCACAGAGCCACTTCCAGATACCCACCACCTGCCAACCCTCCATTGTAGAAATCTCCTGCATGCGGCCATCCAGTCAAGAGCCAGTATTAAGTCTGGTCCCCAAGTTCAGTGTGCAATGCTGGGTTCTCATCATGCTGCAACACAGGGGGGATTGTGATGCTCAGCCATCTCTCTCAACTCTGCACCGATAAGTGACATCGGGGACTTAACTGTGCCTCAGTACTGGGAGGCCCCGTTTCCGGGTATACCACACAGCCAATTGAGGCAACGGTCGCCATGGGCGTGTCTTCAGTGGGGAAGTTGTGGAGTCTTCCTGTCCATGTTCTTGCACATCCTAACACTGCCCGCAAGACATCGGAGGTTTGGAGAGTGGCCTTCTCTGGCCAACCTAGTAAAAGCTGGAGATAAGAATGTATACCTTACAAGGCACAAAGGATTTGTCTTCATCCTAGTAAGGCATAAATTACTTATTTTCGTTAACTCTCATAGTTTACAATAGCCTTTTTGCAGTCCTCATTTTCTTAAGTACACCAGTGTGCAGACTACAGGCATTGCAGCATATAATGATATTCCTTCAAAAACCCAGTCCATTTAATCTATCAATAAGGCCTTAACAGCTCTGTTAATCACACTTGTTGAATACACATTTCTAAGACGATACTATTGACAAACTATTCCAACTAGACAGCGTGATGTTACTATAGTGCCATGATTAAATGTGATACCAAGAGTATAGTCAACTGCTTAAAGCGTTACCGTAGAAGTGGGTAATTGTATTCCGAATAGTCAAGAGATGTGGGTGAGTTTGGACTGAGAGCAATTCGTTGTTTCGATCTGGGAAAGTGACAAAACACATCACTCAAATCATGCAAAAGGAAACCAAATAAAAATCCAAAAAAAGAAGCAAACACTTACTGCAATAAATAAATCTAAAACATTTAAATAATATAACTAAATCTAACATGAAGTAAATAAAAATTAGGCAGAAACATTTCCAACCAGCCAGAACAATGACATATTTTTCTTATATTTATCTTTGCGAGTCATTTATGCCCACACACCCAAAAAAAATATTTATATCAAGTGGTCCTTCAGACATGCACAATGCACACCATATATTCACAATCAACAACTTCTACCTCGTGCTTAAGTTACTTCCAACATTCAAGCTAACATTACATAGCACATTTTGTGAGACCCACAGACATGAGATGAATGCAAACTACCATTTGAATGCTTACACAGATAAACATTACTCATACACAGTAACTAAAGTCACTCCTATTTTTTAAATGTTTATTTATTCCCTCCTGTCCAACTAATTTATACGAAACAAATGTTAAAATCAAGAGAATTAACTGTTATCTTATTACATAATAATAAAATGTCATATTAACACTAAAGGTCATTGTGAGATTGGCCTGTTCAAGACATGACCTCGTAGCGAGCAGCAATTTTTGCTCTGTCTTGTAACATCAGCATTTTAGAATTTAATTTTATTTTGTTTCTGGAAATAACAACAAAACAAAACTTATTAGCCAAATGGCAGTTATTGCTCTTGTTTTGACATTTGTTTCATATTATATATCTAAGGGATACAATCGAGGATATAAACATTTAAAAATAGGAATTGACTCTTTAATCACCCTATACATGCATGTAATAAAGAACATTACATAAATAATACATAAAAGTATGTTTCAGGCTCTCGATAGAAATTTGAAGACTAGACAACAGAAAAACCACAGAAGTGATAGGCTTACATTATATTGAACTCAGGACCTTCCAAACGACACCACCGCCTAGCTTCGGATTAAAAGTGAGCTACAAACATTAGTTTATGGTGCGTTAACAGTTTGATGCCTTCATGATGCCACATGACATAATATGGCTGCTTGCAAAAGGATCTCATAAAGGTTAGATGACAGTTGAGGCAGCTGGGAAGTGGCTCAGTGCATGACATGATGATTCCTTGGGAGAACCCAGAACCAGAGCACAGTATTTTAACTCTGCTTATTTGGAGAGCCTCCACTGGATGGAGGGAATTCAGAATATTCCACTCCCTCCTTTAACATTCTCACTGTTTACAGGCCTCGGGGTTTCCCCTCCTTATTTGTTTAATAAAGAATATACATGCAAAGCTTTCTCTGTTTCTCTAGTAGTTCTTACTGCAGAGTATATATATATTTTTTTTAATGTATGTACAGAACATAAAAATGATGGGGAGAATGAGACTGGCAACATAAATACGGGGGGGGGGGGGGGGGGGGGCGGGGAGGAGAAGAGGAGAACATAGTCGGATGCACACGGATCAGAAATGCAGTTTTTAGTGGGAAAGAGCATATGTGATTCGCTTGTTCTTATTATTGGTTGCCTGCCTAGAAATGTTAGCCGATTTTTCTCACATATTCATTTTAGGCAAACACTGCATGTCTGATAATCTTGTCAGTGTCAAACATGGTCTTTGACCAAAGAGGAGAAGAATATCACATCCTGTGAGATGAGATGTTAAAGAAAAGCCATTAATGTTACCAGGAGAGACAGAACGAGAAATGACATCAAAAGAATTGTATGAACTACATCCTGCATAAAGTATAGAGAGAGACAGTGGTTTGGCTATCTCATGAGAATGGAGCCCTCTCATGAGAATGAGCCCGATAAATTACCACTGTATACCTACCACACTAGAAGATCTGGGTTCAGGGCAAGGGTAAGATCAAGAGGCAGATGGATTGACAACTTGACAGACATCCTATAACAACACGGGCTTAAAGCAGCCAAAGCGACACACACACCTCAAGAGCGCAAACTTCAGCTCCACACTTTGCTTCATGGCAATAGTGGAAGAAACAAGTCAAGTAATTCAGATAATCTTGTACGTCTGCTTATACTATAAACTAGAACTCCACTTGCAGAATTTAATTCTGCATTATTAGTGCTACTTATTTTAGTTTACGCTTCCAATAATCCTGCCTATTCATAATACTGAACTCTAGCATTTTGTTCTCCAACAGTTTAACATTGCTTTTCTTCTGCTACATATCTTCTTCTTCTTCTTGCGATCGCATCTTTGATGATTACACCGTCAGACGAGTTCTCATGATGAATTCGACTGTTGTTTGAAGTTCCTCTTTAACTCCATATAGCTTTGAGTTTAGTGTTGAGTCATTGGGCCAGTATATCTTTCTTAACTGGTCATACAGAGGACAGTCCTGTAGAACATGCTCAGCAGTTTGTTCGTTTAATCCACATGTGCACAGTGGTGAAGCAGACAATCGTAGCTTGTGCATGTGTTTATTCAGTTTGTTATGCCCTGTCCTGAGTCGAAAAATAGTTATCTGTCCCTGCCGGTCGAGAGTGTGATAGTCGTCTTTGGGTTGGTTCTGTTCTCTTCTGATAGTCTGGATAGCTCTCTTTTTCTCAAAGTATGTGACTTCATTATCTTCTTGTTCACATTCTCCTCCCTTTTTTGCAAGTTTATCTGCCTTTTCATTTCCGGGTACACCACAATGAGATGGTACCCACTGAAGTATGGTTCTCTTTTTGGCAGCTACCTTGTTTAGTTTCATTTCTCAGATGCGGGAGTTTACCACCCTTGAGAGCTTGCAGGACAGACAGTGCATCTGTGAGGATGACTACCTGGTGGCAGTCAGAGTTGGTGTTATAAATCATATTTGCAGCTTGCTCTAGAGCTTGAACCTCAGCTGTATAGTTGGAACAGAATTTACCAGTGGGAATGTGCCTAGTCTCATAGTGGTTGTCAGGATATGAGATAAAGATACCGGCACCTCCATTCCTAACAGCATTAGTTGCTGATCCATCTGTATAGGCATGTATCCATGATTGATCGGGATAGCTTTCTTGGATCATACTCAATGTAGCAGTTCGTTTTTGCAGATCATTATACTCATATCCACTTGTGAGACCACTGACTGATGTATTAATTTGGAGGGCACTGCTGGCCTGCTCCCATGGTACAGGGTATAGGGTGGGCTTCAGTGGTGTTGTCTTCATGGATAGGTCTTCTTGATGCTGTCTTATAAGTCTTTTTCCCGATGCACAAAGCTGCTACGCTTTAGACGTCCCAATGCCAGATCATCTAGTCTTGCCTTCATTGGGTGCATTGGCATACTGTTGTACTTTTCCATCTGGATCATGGTTTTTGTGTCTCTTCTATGGGACAATGTCTGTAATCCAGCAACCTTCTGCATCTCTGTTATTGGTGTAGTTTTCATGGCTCCTGTAATGAGCCTGAGAGCTTGATTTTGCATTCTGCTACATATCAAAACATGAAATAATCACAGCTAGTGTGGATCTACTCAAGTCTTCAAGAACTGGTGTGGATCTACTGTCCTGGTCACACAGTGGTACGTGGCAATGAGAGAGCTGACAGACTGGCCTCGAGAGCACCCACAGTGGGGACACTGGACATGGATAAGGGAGAGATACTAAGGGCAATTAATGATCGCGTGCTGGATAATGACACTGCAATGGATGAATCAACAAGGTTGAGACTGTTTGAGTTAGACATCAAACGTGGGACTAGCAGAAATGGACGTGAGAGAGGATGCATCTGTCGTATGTACAACCAGCGTGCTACAGGTACAATTAGCATTCAT
The DNA here is from genome assembly GCA_024509875.1 of Oreohelix idahoensis. NCBI lineage: Eukaryota > Metazoa > Mollusca > Gastropoda > Stylommatophora > Oreohelicidae > Oreohelix > Oreohelix idahoensis. Next base: position 290,441 of record JAMPIV010001130.1, read on the forward strand.
ACTCTTCGACATTTGCTGAGGGAGACTGAGCACCTATGGGTTTGCCTGGACTGCAGTGAGGTCAATTCTGATTAACAATAACAATCACAGCTAGACTTCTAACTTCTGATAGTTTTCTATGTCTAGAAATAAATCAACAGAAATAAATACAACCTTTGAGGGTTGAAAAAATAATTATTTAAGAACATTGTCAAAACAAAATAACTCAAATATTAGGAACGGAGACAATTACTGAACTGTGTTTTTCTAATACACTGAAACAGATAAGACTTTCAAAAATGAGATAACAGATTTCAGAACAGTATCCCAATACAAAGAAAGGTTACAACTGTTATGAATTAAAAAAACAAAAACATATTCAAGTACCCTACCAATCAGATCAAATGACAAAGAGGTTACAGAACAGTGACTGGGTCTGAAACCAGGTAGTGTGTCATACTCCAGTCAACCCCAGCTGTACTCCACTCTGTTCTTGACACCCCACTTGCCTACAGCAGTTTCTCCTCAGGGACTACCTTTCCTCTTTCTTTTCTTTCATAAACCCCTACCAATGAAATGTAACAACTAAAACGAACACTTTCAGCAGTAAAAAAACTGATTTCACAATGGCAGTCTTTCAATACCAAAACTCAGTTACAACTTCTGGAATGACAAAGTTTAACAGAAATAACATTTTTAAAAAAACAAACAAAACAAAAAACCAAATCCCGAAGTCTTAGCATCTTGAAGTCATTTTTAAATTTAATTTTAATATTTAAAAAAAAAAGGACTTTAAAAAATAGTTTCTTTAAAACTCAAACTAGACACATCACTGTTTTTTCACAGTTCAACATTTTAACTAATATGCTAATCTATAGTTCCCAGAGCTCTATGTTTCAACACACACCACAAAAATCACACCACCTATAGCCATCCAAGATTGTATGATGTCATGTGGCATCATGAAGGCATCAAACTGTTAAGCCTCAGAAACCGATGTTTGTTTGTTGCTGACTTTTAATTTTGTGTTTTACTGCTACCGCTGGAACGTGTTACACTTTTTATAGAAGGCGGTACTGTTGAACTTTTCTTACGGCAGGTGTTCGACGAGTTTTTTTCTTGATGAGCAACATGGTGAAAATGATCAACTTTTACTTCGTGAGGTACTTGCTGAGCCCGACTTGTTAGATTTCTTTTTGTGAGCCAGTGAGGCAGGTTTACTTATCATTGGCGGAGGAATCACAATACTGCCCAGTAATTTTACAGTTTTATCCTGTTCATAATCGTTCTGCTTCAGTACATCCGTGTCTTCTGGATCTGTTAGCTCAGTCGCCGAGTCAGTTATATTTGAAGTATCCGTTCGTTCTGTCTGTTCGTTTCCACAATATAAACCTGCATCTTCATCAGGTGCCTGTGTAACATCTAGTGTTCTTCTGGAATGCCTTTTTATTCCTAGCAAATTTTCTTGTATCTCGATAATGGATGTGGATTCTCTCTTTGAAGGAGTAAGTAAATTATATGACACTTTTGCATCTAGGGACAGCTTGCTGCCTTGAGCTGTTGTGGACCCTCTTAAAGTTTGACCAGATGCGCCTCTGGGAAGTTGAATGGAGCTGCTTTCTTCCACCACAGAATTTAGCTCAAGCTTCTGCCCTTTAAAACCCTGTTCGCTAGCCCGTCTTTTCACACTTTCAAATTGTTCCACCAAACTGCCAGTAAAAAGCAAATATGTACAAGTGTTTAAAATGAGTACCTTTACATTACAACTTAACTTTGTAAGGAAATGGTAAAAATGCAACCTAAAATAAGAACTGGAAAATAGATTAGCAAGTGAGTTTACCCGATTAATTTCATCACAGCAAAAAAACTAATGCTTCTTAGTCAGCCGCATGTTACCGGAGCCTGAAAGGGGAGCAATGAATAGTAACACTGTAACCTACTATGCATGTCGTAAAAAGCAACTAAGATGGGTTAGGCATGGGGTTGGCTACCCCATACTGTAGAAATATGCCACAAAAACTTCAACAACAAAAATTTGGACAGGTCGACTACAGAAAATGATTCATATCAGTCATCCAATATGGGAGAAGATCCTCTCGTAAAGAGGCTCATGACATGACTCAGAAAAAGTCGAAAGGTGTTTGGGTTGCTGATTCAACTTTTTTCTTCATGAAAATCTTCATATTTGGCACCTGGAATTCGTACATTAAAGGCTACCTGGCAGAGAACTGTGGAGGCAGAGATGCAAAGCATGAACCAGAGCTGGGGCAACACACTAAGGCTGGCTGTCGACCGAGCAAAGTGGAGACAGTTTGTTGCTGCCCTACAAGATGCCACCAGGCGTGATGGTCACTGATTGCTTTGTCAGTCAGCGGCCAAGGACAAACAAAATTGAACAAGGGAAAACTGCATAGGTGGCAGCAGAAATGGGGTATTACAAGACTGATATCCTGGGACTCTGTGAGACAAGGTGGAAAGGCATAGAGAGTAAGAAACTGTTCACAGGAGAAATGGTGCTGTCCTCAGAATATGAGGAAGAAAGTTCCAACGACAGTGAAGGGGTGGCTCTAATGCTGTAAGGAAGCACAGAAAGCACTCATAGAATGAGAAACAATGCGACCCAGATTTATAACAGCAACATTTAAAACAGCCAAAAAGAAAAAACAAAAGAAGAATTCATGAAAGAAGGATTTTACATCAGACTACAACATGTAGATAAAAAGAGAAGAAAAGCCATCACAGTTTCAATGGGTGACCTAACTGTAAAAATAGGAACAGACAATAGTGGCTTTGAAGAAATCATGGGAAAACACAGACTAAGAACAATGAACGAAAATGGGGAACTATTCACAAACTTCTGTGCTTCAAACCAACTGGCTACATAAGAATACACAAAGAAACATGGATATCACAGAAAATCAGACTGATTAATTTAAAACTGCCCATGATGATGATGGTTGAAAAAAAAACAAAAAACATTTTTTAGTCAAAATAATCTTTTAAAGGCTAGTCCCTAGCACAGCCCATCTATTAATCGCTTTTGCACTTAACCAACTACCTCCTCACTCCACAAAGGACATATGAATAAGTGAGGCCTCACTGTATCCATATTTATGCATCACAATTCATAATAATTTTCCTCTCCTTATGGAGCATAGAGCCGCCTTGCAGGATGCTTGCAAAAATCATTCACACACCATCTGTTTTATATGATGAGGTTGGGAGCCGCGCTGGTGTAATGGTTACCACATCTGGTGTTCAAGGTTCAAGCCCGGGCGTGGGCATTTGAAGAAGTGTCACCGACCAGGATTTTGACTGAATAACCTGAACGGCACCAGAGATAAACCCACTGTGGATGAGAAGGAGCAAAGCTCCTGACCAGGTTGGAAGGAAAGTCCACAGGTTCTCCAGCCTCGCAATGACATAACATTGGGCCGAAGGGCTGAAAGCCCAAGTGCCACTGGTTAAGAAGAAGAAAAAAAATATGATGAGGTTCCCAGCCCCATGCACAACCTCATATCAGTTCACCTCATATCAGTTCACCTCATATCAGTTCACCTTGTACGACATGCCTGAGGAAGTAGCAGTCCTATCCTTTCTTTATCTCATTGGATCCCCGTAAACTTCGCAGACCAATGATATATAATGTTATAATAATATATGTTATAATGATATTTAACGTTATAATGATATATAATGTTACACACCAAATATTTGTCTGAACAAAACAGCCTCTAAATAAGCTTAACCTCTGTTCTCAACCCTAAAACCCTATAATTTATGTCAGTTTTTTAACAAAAAGTTCTATTTCAAATATGAATTTAAAAATTTATTATAATGAAAAAGTTTAACAAACGGCAAAGAAAAAGAAATCAGTAACTTTCACTAAGATTATTTTAAAAATGGAAAAATATATCCTAAAGAAAAATAAGGAACATCGATATGACCTCAAAAAAAAATAATAAAACAGCAGTTTAACTATCAATGCCTTTTACAAATCTATGCTTTGCATCTGGCTGCCTGGAACTAACTTTGAAGGCCATGACTGTGCAGTCTTGAGAAACAAAGGAGCAGCAAATACCGATGATGGTGTAATCAAAATCAAAATAGAACATGTTCGGTGCCAAGAAATTCTACACATGCTTCCTACAACATATTAAAGAAAGACAACAGCTCAATCACAAAGTTTCAGTCAGAAAGGGATGTAAAAATATGATTGATTGAAACAAAACAAAAAAAATTACCATAGCAACTGAAAAAAGGCATATTTTGTGTTTGAACAAAAGGAGTAAAATCATGGAACATAAAAACCAGGCTGGGTTATGCAGGCTTCTATCCACAGGATAAGAACATATAGCCAACCTTCAAAATAACAACTCATGCAGGAGGTGGGAAGAAGGGGCTAGAAACACTCAGAATGCCTACTTCCTGTCCTTTCCACCACTCCAGGGAAACAACCGTTGGTGAGGCGGTGTGCGTGGAATGAGGCCAGCTTCCTGCGCAGCCTTGCGTTCAAAAAATGAGCTGAGAATAGCAATTTTTGAGAACGACAGCCCTGGTTTTTTCTTCTTCTCTGATGTCTTCACGGTCTCACCAGGCGGAGACGCAAGTGGAGCCGATTTCACTTTTTGTTGCGATTTCCTGTTGCTTTCCACTGCACCAAGGCTGGCTGAGGAAGCACAACTTGGCATGGCTCCAGCACTCTGAGCGCCAGAGAAGGCCATACGGTGGTGCTCTTGCTTTCTGCGATGATTACTGCGGCGATCAAGTGTCATGCTTGTAGTGAGACTCTTGACAAACTCTGACCCACCAGGACTAACAGGTAAACCCATGGCCTGTGTGGTAGAATCTGCCAGAATGGGAGGGGTTATCACAAGGGTAGGGGGAGCTACAGTGATTTGATGGATTGGAGCAGTTTTTGTCTTCTTCGCATCCCTCTGCTTGCTAGAAAAAGGTAGATAACAAATGTATGTAGAAACAACAAAAAAACAGAGCAAGGTAACAACATACATCGTGAACACTGTAAATCTCCTGAAAAAATACTTGCACTAAAATGTTTAAACTTGTACTTTTTTTAAAAATGGGAAATAAATTGAAGGAACATGGTTTAAACATGAACATTTTCATACCTCGGGCTTGCAGACTTCTTTGGTGCACTTAATTGCAAAAAGAAAGTAATTCAGCAGATTTACAATGTGAAAAATCATTCTGAAAATTGTTTTCAACAGGAAAAAGCTACCAAAGGGTAATAAAAGAAACACATATTTGTTTTAAAAAGACATTAAAAGGGAAAAAATATCACAAAGCTTTATTAAACTCTAGTAAATTATCTTAACCTCAGGGTTTATTTTCAATCACTGGACAAGATTTTTTCCCCCTTTTTTTTCACTTCTACCCCATAAATTTAATTTTATAAAAATTAAAGCAGAAAATCACAAATAAATTATTCTAAAACCAAATTATGTTTAAAGTGCAAATAAGGACATGAGAGTGATAAAAAAAAGGTGACAATTTCTTTCTCCCTTTCTAACATCTCATAGCCAGAAATATAATAAAAATAACACCAAATACAAAACAAAGACAGAAGATCAATTTAAAGAGTTTAGATTCCAAATACACACAAATAATAATAATTGTTATTTTGGAAGAGACATTACAAACTGATACAGAATTCAAAATGTGCACTGAACGAATGGAAAGACCAACAATAGATATGTAGGTCTGTCAATACACTAATACGGGGCGTGTGTGCATGAGAGAATCGGTCATATGCATATCATAAAGAATACTGTTAATTTAATTTTATTTTCATTTCAGGCATGTTCTTAAATGGACATTGCGACAAAATTTTTTTCTGGTATGCGGATACAAGAGCACATGCTTAAATCCTACTCTAGTTTTGCTATTTGTGGATATCTGAAACAAGCTAATGAGTTATAAATAACAGACATGGTGATGCAATTATTAATGACAAAAATGTTGATGTAGTTGTAAATACCAGAAATGCTGATGTAATTATAAATGACAGAAATGTTGATGTCATTTTAAGAAACATAATAAAATATATATGGGACACAAACACAGAATCCCTGACTATGTTTGCTCTGACAGCCCAGAAGCTGAGTAATATTCTAAGAAATCTTACTCTCCATTTATAAAGATCTTTGAATGCTAGGTTGGTAGGATACATTTTCACAACTGAATGTCAGTGTTGTTACAAACAAATACTGTATTTTTGTATGCTGTGGAAATCCTGCATTATTATCCATATATTGCTAGTTCCAGTTTATCTTTCTTACACTCACATGCATGCACATATATAGAAACTTTAAAAAGGGTGGAAAGAGAGAGCAAATCGAAGTACTCAAGACCTAATCTTCACACTCAGACGGTTGAGTGAAAAGGCTCTTGAGTATAAGAGTGAGATCCATCTTTGCTTCTTAGATCTGGAAAAGGCATTTGACAAAGTCCCCTGGAACAAACTCGGGGACTGTTTGGCAAGGAAGAACATTCCAACACCTCTGATTCATGCTATACAGAGCTTCTACAAGTCTTGCAGAAATTATGTGAGGACGGCAAACCATAAGTCAGAAGAATTCAGGACCACCACTGGTGTAAGACAAGGTGATATCCTGTCACCTTATCTTTTCATACTCCTCATGGACGATGTCACCAAGGCATGCAAGGAGAGGACAAGAAAGTATACAGTGGGGTACTGAAAGGTGAGACAGGTCTGTATTTCAGAGCTGGCATTTGCTGCTGATGTTGCCCTGATTGCTAAATCAGAGGCACATCTTCAATCCAACCTGTAAGTCTGGAAGGAAGAGCTGGAGAAGAGAGGGATGATCATAAGCAGCTCGAAAACAAAAATCATGGTGATATCACGACAGGAAAGAAGACATCAGATTATGCTGGGAGAACAGGTCCTGGAGTAGGTCGACCACTTTAATTAAATACCTTGGAGCTGTCATAGAACTGAAGGGAGGCATCAAAGAAGAGTTGGCTACCCGAAGAGCAGCAGCTGGGAGACTTTTTCAAGCCATAAATCGAGGATTCCTCAGCAAAAGAGAAGTTGGTAAGAAGACGAAGATGGCTGTATACCGCTCCACCTATGTCCCAGTCTTGACATATGGATGCGAGTCATGGGCAATGACTCCAACCCACAAAAGCCAGATCCAAACCTCAGAAATGAAGTATCTGAGGAAGGTGGTTGAAGTAACAAGAAGAGACATGGTCCGATACGTCAAGGCCTAAAAACCCAACCCGTGCAGACCCAAGTAGAACATTCCCAACTGAGATGGTTTGGCCATGTCTGCAGAATGGGAGAAGATCGGCTACCACGACAAGCATGGGAAACTAAGAGCCAGGGATCCAGACCTCCAGGACGACGCAAAGTCCGCTGGGAGGACAACATTAGATAATCTTTGAAGGACCGAGGACTAGAATGGAACCAAGCAAGGAGGAAGACAGCCGATAGAATAGAATGGCGCTCTCTCTTACAAACCTCTACACCTCACGGTAGAAGAGGAACGACTAAGTAAGTAAGTAAGTAAGGAAAGAGAGAGTAGAGAAGATATGTACACGTCCTACACAGTACTCACATCTTAATCACATACACAAGGCAGTCTTTCACAAAAACGCATTGTTTATTCTTGTAAGCGCATAAACAGAGCAGTAATGTCCCTTAGTAAATATCTGACAAATCTTGCATCCTTAACCTTCAGACACAAAACCCCTCTAGGGTAGAGCACCTTCCAACTTCACATCGCGAACCCATCTATTAAGAGAGGCCTGGTGTAGGACAATATTGATCTTGACCTCAGAACCCGCACAGCTGGTGCAGCTCTCTGGGTTTGCAAGAAAGCCTTAGAAAACACCAGCCACATAGGGTGAACAGCAAGAAAGAGTGAAAACTCGAAATCCCAGGGATTGGAAAACAAGCACTCGCATATTGTTCAACTAGTGCTGCTGAGCTTGTTGCTCTTTTGCATCCAATGCTAAGTTGATTTCCTTGGCATTACCTACACTGTACATTTAGGGTTTTCCTGTGTCTTTTCTGCCATTTCACAGCTTGTGGTGTTTGAGTCAATAGCTCTAATTTCTTTCCTGAGAATTCCTACCTGCCTTGGCATGGACAGAACTGGTTTTAAGCTAGCAGGGGATGGAAACAGGCAGCATACTGTGCATTCCCTACCATCCAGGGGCTCTCCAAACATGAAGAGCTAAAATACTGTTTGCTGGCTCTGGGCTGTCAAAAGGAATCGTCATGTCCAGCACTGGGACACCTCCCAGCTCCCTTCACCTGTCATCCATCCACTGTGGGATGCTCTTGCATGAAGTCAACCAGGTAAAAGTTGTAGCTAAATCTGGGATTTCAGTGATTCCCCTAAACTTGGTGTGCAATGCTGGGTTCTCAATTAGCTGCACCAGTGGGAACTTCAGACACAAAGGGTAATACTTGCTCTAAATACAAATTTACATTGCTCTCACCCCTTCACTCTCTGTGATGTTCTTCAGTAAATTCTCTTAGTACAGAACACTTGACACAACTCTCACTTTTTCCTTCACTCTCATAGACACATCTAAAGGGCACATCTCTCACTGTAAGGATCACTTGACAAAACTCTAACCCTTTCCATCAATCTCAGACACATCTAAAGGACATTTCATTCATAATAAGGATCACATGACAAAACTCTCTTTTTCTTTCACTCTCATAGTCACATCCAAAAGGGCACATCTCTCACAGCTTAGATCACTTATTAAAGCAATCACTCTTATAGAATGAGATATCAATAGGGCATTATTTTCACTAAACACAGGCTTCAAAACTCACCGTTTCCATTTCACTTTTAAATGGGCAGTATTTTATCCCAATTCTTTTTGAGTGAAAACTGACAAAATATATGCAGTAAGAATTTCTGAACAGGAAACACGCTTCAGCTCTAAATATAAATGTTCTTTGTATAAAGATCAAGAACAAGATGCATTGAGGATTAAGTATCATAATGAACATGTATTGTGATTACATCATAATTAAGAATGCAGTGAGAAACCCCAATGCATTATATGTATGTGTGTATGTGGACAAGTGAGTGCACGCACCCACATACACACACAGATAGACAGATAATATAAAAGATGTGAAACATTTAAAACTTAAGAGCTGGGAAAAAATTAGTGCTATAAAGAGGACATTGACAGTGTTCAAGACCTTACACTCACATGTTAGCACATAAAATAATTCAATAAACTTTTCAGATACACAGTCCTACAGGTAATTAAGATTTAAAAAAACACAAAACAAGCACAGTCACAGAGAAATAAATAATAAACATGAATATTCACACAAAAGAATAACAGATGAAGCAACACTAGTCAAAAGTGAAGTTGTGATCACACTGAGGCTGGAAGAAATGATAACAGTGGTTACAGGCAATCAATAAGGTTTCTGTATCTTTTCTGTCTAGGAGTTAATTTTTCTTGTTTTTGTTTTAAACTAATGAGCTAAGCATGTCATGGAAATTCCCGAACCTGAGAATTACTTTCATTTCAAGACATCACCAAAATTGATTTACTTATCTCGACATGCTGTTGTTTTTCCATAAAACATTATCTACCCTTATAACCTGTCAAAATTTATACTACTCACCATTTCATCCCTGTTCCTTCCTCTCCAATGAATCAAAAATACCATTATATATAAATCCATAATACCTTGTTAAGTTCTCCTTGTTTTTTTTCCAACTGAAACATCCCCTTCCTGTCAGATGTGACTAAATACTGACATCCTCTAAAAAACATATATCACCAGTGCCTATGGCTTTGCCAAGCAGGTCAGAACAAGGGAGGGAACATTGATGCCGAAGCTCAAGGGTCCCACAATAAAAATAATTGTACCCACCGAGGTGACAACATGAGTGGCTCTAGGTGCGGCTTGCTAGTTGATGGAGATGACTGTTTCCGCAAACTACTGGCCTGGGCTTGTACTGCTGCTGCTTCCTGCTGCTGCAGCTTCCGCAGCCGTCGCTCCACAAGAAGATAGTAGGTGGCAGCAATGTGGTCATAGGCATCACGTTCTAAAGACCTGAAAATGGATTACAGTATTCTGTCACTACATGTTCACAATCTTTTATCCAAAACCCTTGAGGCCAGACATGTTTTGGAATTTGCAATTTTTGGGATTTCAGAACAGTATTATGGTACATTTATCTTATATTACAGCAACAACCTAGCGGGGTCAGCAACAGCGCCCCGCAGGAAAACATAGTTTTTTCCTATCTGTCAATAATTATTAGTTTATGGTCATCACTATCATGTGTAAAACATCAACATCTGTTTCTCGAAGTCATATACAGTGGTAGTTCCCACACCATACTCTTCAGTAAGACATCGCACGCATCAAGCTGCAATAACTCCACTAACTGTGCTATCAAGAATGAGAGATTCTTCCTTTTCTTCCTCTCACCACCATCCGTATGGGGGATATCGAAGGCTCTTTTTGACATGTTTATTATAAAATTAAAATCACTAAAACAGTAAAAAAAATCTCAAAGCCTCAGACGTACGTGTGTTTGGTGGCAATGCAAGACACCACTGACAGTGCTCTGTGCTAACAATTTTCAGCTTTTAAAAGCTTTTCAAATTTCAGATAAAAGGGTGCAGACATGTATTTTCATTCTTTTCTCGATCAATGTCAAGAAGTTACATCTTCATAGCTTTTACAACTTCCAATAACAAATTTGTCCTATACTGGTTGTACAATACCAAATCATCAATTAATCCTTAATGACTTGTACTGTGTCCTTCAACATATTTGTTCCTTGTAGCTTGTACAATGTCCAATCACTATTTTATCCTGTCTGATTGTATTATTTCTAAACGCAGGTTTATCCTTTATGACTCTTACAATGTTCAGTTACAGGCTTAACCTTCATGGTTTTTGCAATGTCTATCATCAATGTCTTGCACAAGGTACTTTTCTTCTACAAAATGCATCTCATAAAAGCATCAAATGGCACATGTTAATGAAGTTCACCAAACATCTAGCACTTTAAAAAATAAAAAATACAACTGAGAAAAATATGGTAAATCCTCAAATAAAAAATCCAAAACAAACAGACGTTATTTCATCTAGAATTAGAAGATGGATTCTGAACCTTTTCTGCCCTGCGGGCACGTTTTACATTTATGACTAACCAAATATCGCGACTCACTTATAGAAAATGGTTCATAAAAAATATTTATATTCGACTGAGTAACACATTTAATGATAAAATAAATATTCAGGATTTAAAATTTAAAAAAAAAAAAAAAGAAAGAAAATTGATCTTCAAACCATCTGAGTCAAGCATATAAGTAATGTGATCTTTGGCACTGTTTATCACTGGTCAACCTTTGAAAATAAGGAGTGACTGATGATGTTTCTGCTGAATTGTAAGTTAATGCTTAGATTGTTATGGTAGCAGCTTGTGAATATATCATAAGTTCCTGTGTCTATCTGCAAATTTTTTTGTAATTTTATTAAGACCTGTGGGAGAAAATCAGCTATCACGGCAAGTATGGGAAAATAAGAGCTAGGGATCCAGACCTCCAGGACAGCCCAGAAACCTCTGGAAGGACAACATTAGACAATCTCTGATTAGATTGGAACCAGGCAAGGAGGAAGACAGCTGATAGAATAGTATAGCACTCTCTCTGGCAAATCTCTACACCCCAGAGTAGAAGAGGAATGACTAAGTAAGTTATTGAGAGCACTAACCTCCAATACAAAAGATAACCAATAATTTCTGATGATTCAAGCAAAATTGTACATTTATTCTTTCTTCTGCAAAATATTCCGCAGGCAAACAAATAAGCATTGGCCACCATGGTGCCCGACACACCACATTGAGTACCCCTGATCTAGAATATACTGGTGGAATCTTACCACCTCACCTCTTTTTTTCTACAATTTCTTTGAGTTTAAACACCTATGTCCATTTCTCTTTATTAATTCTTTACAGCCATCATTTCTGTGGGACTGCTGATGACAACTATTTAGCTGGAATTTCCAGCTCGTCTTTATACGTGACTGTACCCTATAAAGCTGATGCAGCTTTTTATGTTTGACTTTACATATAACTTTACATGATCATCAACAATCATATGCTTGATCAACCTGGCAATACTTGGTTTCTTCACTATAATTTTAGTGAACAATGATATGGGTATGACTAATTTGAAAAAAAAAAAAAAAAAAATTCCTTACTGAAAAATTTCCTCTCTTGTGCATATTTTTCCTTCCACCATTTTCTGTACTACGTAGTTGTGATCATCTTCAGACACATGCTCCCGTGACAGAAGAGGCAAGTTGATCTGTGAAAAATTTTCATCTGTCTCATCACTTGCCAACCACTGGTCTTGCTCAATGTCTTCCACGCTAATGCGTTGAGAAGGCTCTCGCACAAGCATTTTAGAAATCAATCTGAAACAGAATAGCAAGTTTAAATATGTTTCCCATTTGTCAATTCATACATAGTGCTTTATAACATAAACACATGCATGGAGGCATATCTGGAGTCATCCTTACATGACCATCAGCTATGCACAGTGCTACAATATACGTACGTGGAAGTGAACCTATGTCTGTGAGGCTAATTACATCCTTACTGACTCTTGAAATCATCCACACACTTCCAGGGATTCCCCCCCCGAGGTGAAACTTGCTGAGAACCCAGCATTGCACACTAAGCTTGGAGAAGTCACTTGAGCCCCAGACGTAATTCTTTGGCTTTGACTTGGTTGACTGCATGCAGAAGGATCTCACTGTGGACCCAGTGACAGGTAGGGGAAGCTGAGAAGTTGCTCTGTGCAGGACATGACAATTCCTTGGGAGAGCCCAGAACCAGAGTACAGTATTTTAACTCTGTATAGTTGTAGAGCCTCCTTGGATGGCGGGGCATGCACAGTATGCTATGCACTTCTTACTCCTAGCTTGGGACCAGATGTGACAATCCTTTAAATGCAAGCCAAGCTGGAGAATCTGGAGCTCATGACTTCAACTCAACACGTTTCGGAATGACAGAAAAGCCACAGAAAAAGCCTAGATCTACAGAGTAGATAATACCAAGGAGTCTTCAACTTGGTGTTGGCTGTTAAAGAGCGAGAAGCTAAGCAGCCCTAGATAAATAACAACAATAACATAAACATGCACACTTGTTTGGTCAGGAAAGTGATATTATTGATCTGTAAATCAAATCATGAAAAGGCCTGATTTTTCAGGATAACACTTAGTCAGTTACAGCTTCAACCAGGAAGCACATATGAGGAGTACTGGTATCCTGTTTTCAATGTGTCCACTGCACGAGCATTTTTTCTGATTTTTGTTGTTTGATACTTCCTTTCTTGTTCTGTATTTGCAATGCTACTTTATTCTGCATGTCTCCTCATTGCCTTTCTATATTCCTCGTCTTTGTATCTTATTAGCAACTGTGGTTGATGATCAGTTATCCCAAAGTTCCTAGTATTTCTATTGCATTGTTCATTAGTAAAACTGATGTCCAAATGATTTGTAAATTTTTGTTTAAAAAAAAATAGCACAGAACAGAAGGTTTAAAATGGAATCACCAATATGAAACTGACTGAAAGAATCAGACAGTTACACGTGAAACAGAAGGTGAAGAAAAAGGTTATGGCCTTGGTCAGGAATTGGACACACCTGGAAACCAGTTAATAACATTAGAAGGCTGTCATTCTGGAATCCCAACGGTGAAGGAAACAGAGGAAGACTCTAAAACATGGGCAGAACAGACCTGTAGAGAGACATGGGAAATATAACGATGGCTTGGAAGAAAACAAGGATGGCCTAATTAAAGGCCTATGTTCCATACATAGCTGAAGGGTTAAAATTACAAGTAAACATTTAGACTTGTGTAAACTGAGCTAATAATTCAAACATACAGAATTGAAGAATCTGCTGCAAATGTTGATTCTGAGAGCTTAATACAGCCAGACAATCCAATGTCTGAACTAACAGTTGGTTTAGTACATAAGCATCAAAGATACAAAAATTGTATGTATCTGTGACAAGTTCCATGGAAAAGAATATACAAAGGAAAGCTTTGCATTAATTATTTTCAGAATTCACCCCTCTCCTTTTTTTAAGCTGTTAGGTTGTTATACAATTTACTGGAAAAAAATCAATCACATGAATGAATATATCATGTTTGTTTAAAAAAAAAAAAAAAAAAAAGCAACATCATGATTCTGGACTCTCAGCGAAATATGTATCGCTGCCTTTTTACATTTTGCATTGGAATTCAACTCCTGGAACTTAACTGCTGGACTACTAACTAAAGAGGACAACTGAACCACCAAAATAGTAATAAAGCCACAAGAGAAAGGTAACTGTACCACCAGCAAAGAGGAAGAAAACTGCATCTCAAATAATCAAGATGGAAACTAATATACAAAATGCATTAAGTATAGAGCAAATACATTTGTAACCCATTATGCAAAAATGGACACCAGACTGGTTAAGTGGTTAGAGGGCTTTCCTTTTGAGGCACAGTTATTGGGTTCCAGGATCGAAACCTAGTAGCTTTAAGCTCCAGTCTACTCAGCTGTAAATGGGTACCTGACTCTGCTCTTGGGTTAGGGAAGGAAAATGCAGTAAGGAAGGGGCCGGTCACCTCACTTCATAAAAAAAGCTGCATCTAGTATGGTGAAGTCTCCAACGCTTCACTCCCATACGACAGTTTCCGCTGTGGGACCACCTTTACTTTTACAGCAAAATGAAGTGAAGCCTTTTAGGAATATTAAAGCCAAGCAATAAACATGGGGAAATACACTTTCATTATCATTCATACATTTGCTTTGTTTTGAGACTCCCATTGTTATTCCTTCCTCTTCTAATGTTCTAAATCAGGTTCTCTTTGGTCTCCACTCCTCAACTCCACTGTGCATTTTGGTTAATGTCATGTATGGTACTAGACTTTTATGGCTGTATACCAGACCACAACGTCTTTTTATATTAGGAACTGCACCCTAATATAACCGATGACCTTGTGTATTGCCTGAATGGGGTGTACCTCGCCAAACTGTGTTGTCTGGTTACGCACTTTAGTTGTTTCCTGAAAGCATATCATACCCATCTTCCCTTTCCCTCTTAACCTCCAGACAAACAGTTTACCGTCTAGTTATCCTCCACAGATCTATTTTCGTTGCTATTTCTGACTATCTGATATGAAGGATGCAATAGACACACCTGTTTGTGAAGGTCTGCAATATAGACGAGATATTCTTGGCGACATGCCCTATTTCCAAAACCATAAAGCAGGACACATTTTTATTACATTAGCACTGAACAGCCAAATTTTATTTTCTGTGTGAACATTGCAGAATTCCATGCTGGTATCGGACAAATGCAAATAAACACCTCTGAAATGATGGCTAAATAATGCTGGCCCAAACAACAGGTGGCATTTTATATACACTGGAAGAGTGAGGAAACAAGTACGCACTCAAGGCAAGATAAATATTGTACCACTGCTCATGAAATCAACACTAACACAAACATCAACATGCATTCTTCACATGACAGAACATCTGTCTTGCTTCTACTTCATATCATCATTCTCAATTTCCTTCATGCTCCTTACAAAGCATGCAGCCACCACTGCGGCTGGTCATGCAGGAAGCCTGCACCAAGCAGTCACATGATCTTGCAGTAATGGTTTCTGTGGCCATTTGTTTTACACGATAAGGCTGCCCGTCTCGTGCACCACCTTTTACAGCATGCCTGAGGGTGCCAGTAGTCCTTTTCTTAAAATGGAGCTGAGCAAAAACCTGGCAATAGCTTCTAAATTGCCTAAAATTGTTTAATATGGCACCTGCAGCTGCGGGAGTGCCACGAACATATTTTATTTTGAATTTGGTACCTATAACCAAGAGTCTGGGAGCTAATGTTCTCAATAGGCTTTGTTTTTTTTTAATTTTTTTATTTAAAGAACTATTCTACATTATATTCTGGTTTGTTACAAGTGAAGTGAATAGGATTTAATAATGACACCAAGACAGTGCAAATAAACTTTTCTGAAAAAAATATATAACACTAAGTGGAACTGTGACAATAAAAATGGCATGAGTAAAACCACATTTCCCAGTCAAATCACATGCGTTCATTATTAGGCACAATCAGTCATAACCGTCATGTCATGATAACACAGTCACAAGTAGCCGGTTAGTCCATGTGCTCCCATAACCACACTGCATGCCTTCCATCTCATGACAACAGCCCACAGCCATGTGAACAATCCATCATGCTTTAAAATGTTACAGTAAATCATAGCATGCCCAAATAATCATTATTACATACTAAAACCTTAAAGTGTAATGCTCAAAACTAGACGGCATCACTAATAAAAGATATTTAAAACTATATACCTAATCAGCAGTGATTTTATTCTACATAAAGTATCAAAATCCAAAATTCTCGCTGTACGTTTGTACGTCCCGTCACATCTAAGGGATGCAACTGTGGTTGAAAGTTAGACATTAATTGTATACTTTCCCTTATATGTACTCTCCCGAAAATGGTAACACTCAACGAAGAAAAGTCTGTGTAGAACCCAGTTTCATTCCGGAAACGGATTTAACTCATCATTTTGTTAAAAATAACCTTAAAATGTCAGTTTTTGATTGTTTCTTCAAGACAAAATTTTAATTTAAAGTATTGCAGACTTATTTTTATGGATCAAAATGATAGGATGGCTGCAAAACGAGCTGCAGATGTTAAGAGGAAGAGACGATCACATCAATCAAAACGAGCAAGCGAGACGCTGGAAAAAGCAGCAATACGACGACAACATGAAGCGGCACAAAGACAAGCACAGCATCAGTCACAACGAGCAAATCAGTCTGCAAAAGAGCATGAATCTTAACGCGCTGCAGAAGCTTTTCACATTCGTCATTATTGACGGGTTATTGCTAGTTATCCTATAAACTATTATGCTACTCTGGAAGTTATCTGTCACAGCAGTTACCATTTTCCACGAGCAAAACCTGGTAGCTTCATGCTTCAGTCCACACAGCTGCAAATGGGTACCTGACTCTGCTCTGAGTTAGGGAAGGCAAAGGCAGCGAGGAAGGGAACTGGTCATTCCACCTCACAAAGCTGGAACTAGTATGGTGAAGTCTGTAACACTTCACTTTCCTACAGCAGGTTCTGTTATGGGAATACCTTTACCTTTTTGTGTTATTCAAAACAAGATGTACACTTTTGCACTCTGATGCTTAAAATATGGAAAAAGTGTGTTTGTGTCGTCTGTGTACATATCATATCATTTCATCACTTCACTTTAAACTCCTTGTGGAGCACAGAACCACTACTGCAGCTGGTCTATTTGCAGGAAGCCCTTACCAAAGCATCAACGTGCTATTGCAGACGTGGCTTCTACAGTACATTACAGTACAGTATAGTAAAAGGATGAGATATGACCTTTTGTTGTTTTGCCCATAATACAACATAACTTTTTAGAATGAAAGGACAGCACATTCCACACACTATCCAGGTATCTAAAAAACTGTACAGATAAACCACTTCTTAATTGTGGCATGAATTCAGACATTCACACCCACATATTTAGTTTCCGAGACCTGGGTGGCTAGACAGGATCAGAAATTAAAATCATATGGACAAAAAAAAAAAGCTGCAAAATGATTAACAAGACAATGAATTAAATGCACAGAAACAAAAGACAAGAGAAGAGCACGAGAAAGGTCTGCTCGACAGACCAAACAAATGGGAATAGAATAAAAGAGAAACTCTGTACGTATGCTAGACTGAGACAGGTAAGATGCGATCACTGGCTGCTGCATACAAAGGATAGAAGGCCAGAACTAACAAACTTACCTGCGGCATGATTCTGATACATGAGGTGGTATCTGGTACTTGCAATCCATAATCATGGTCAGGGTCTCACTGTCGTTGGCCTCTTGAAATGGTGCTCTACCAGCTACCAGCATGAACAGGATCACACCCAGACTCCACACGTCTGAAACAACATATGCAACAAGTTTTAAGAATGAAACCCTAGCATAATGGTCATCAGTAGCTAGTAAAATGTATCACAGCTTTGTTGAAGACTCCATGCATATAAAACATGTTAATACTGTTATCCATCAGTCACACTAGACAAGGAGGATAAGAATAATTCTTAATAATTCAGCTGGATGGGAAGAGGAAGGAAGGGAGGAAGGAAGGAAGGAAAGATGTTGTATAAAAAATTCAATGTTTTCAACAACAAAAATGGGAGGAAACCCCTAGAAATTAATTTCTATAAAAGTACAAGACACATGACGCTGATCTTGAACAGTCCCTGTGTCAAGTTCCACAGTACCTATTTAATAAATAAACATCCAACTACATAGTTTTCTTTTTATGTATGTATGTTATGTTGGTTTGAAACTAAAAGCTGCCCAGCACCACCTTGTGATGTACCGTGCATGGACAATTATTCAGAACTGCAGTATCATTCTGTGTTCAAGCTGAGAACAAGCCTGTGGCGAGTAAGACAAAGATGAGCAGTCTAAGCTATCCCATATGTACTATATTATCCAAAAGATAAAGAACGTTTTTACTTATAGCTGTTATTACAGCACTTTCGAGGAGCTTAAGCTGCAACCACTTGAAAACTGTCACAGCAGTTCTTTGTGAAAGCTTCAAGCCAGAAGCAACTGAGAGCAATTTAGCAGATAATAATGATTCAGAGAGGATTTGATGTTTCAAAGCATTCAACTGCAGCATATCTAGAAAATGAAGCCAGATATTCGCACTGATATGCGTATTCAACTCATCCAAAAATACAATGAATGTCTTCAAAGCTTTCTAAGAGTTTACATGGTACATTACATTAGACATTTCAATTGACTGATATCAGAAAAGACAGCATGCAAGTACATCGAAGATGTGTTTCATATGCATGGTAAAAAGTGTTCACAGAAGCAGGCCCAATAAGGCAGAATGTATTTTCACTGCAGAGGAAAAAACTAGAGAACTCAACAATTACTCAACACAATCAATCTAATACAGTCAACTTTTAAGGAAGTCACTGCTGCTACAGGATGATCATGTTGAAAGTCTTTCAAAGAACATATCTGAACAACGCCTTCTTTTGAGAACAGGGAAAATCAGTGGAAGCATTTGCCACAACCAGTATAGCAGCCAATTTGCTAAAATGTGGCTGTACAGCTCACAGTGGATTTTAAATTCCTCTATCCAGCAGTCATCAGTCTCGATCATGAAAATTCCATGTCATTAATATAGCAAACTGAAAGAAGCACCACTGCTTATCAAAGATGAAGGTACCATGGTTCCATGCCAGTCGGGATTTAATTCATCAGTTCCACTTCTGAGTTCTCCGACTTGTTAGTGCTTCCATATAAATGTGCCGAAGAGCAAAACATAATCCATACAGGTAGGTATAAACACATGATGAAATCTCAAAAGTAGCTAATACTGCCATTCTCACACCAAAATTGCCACCACTTGAGGATTAAACTATGAAATTTTGAAACATATCCCCAGTGAAGAAAAGAGCTATTAAAGCATAGATTCAATAATTACTGAAAACTCTGATGATACCACTGATTTCCCAGTTCAGTTCCTGAACCAGCAATGTCCACCTGGAATGCTTACACACTTACTGAAACTCAATACTGGTACATTCCTCATACTGCTCAGTAATTTGGATGCAAACAAAGAGTCTCTAGAACCAAAATCCAACTGTGATGGAACAATCATAAAAGTACAAAACCCGGCAGACAGAATCATTACAGCAGCAATGAAATCAACATCTATAAATAAAATGAACAAGCTAACAAAACTACAATCCATAAGTGACAGAAGAGATTTCAGGGCTCTACAGGAGGTAGAAAAATTGTAAAGGTTCACAAGCCACCCTTGAATGACAGAATGAGAGGATATGGCCAAGGCAGACTCCAGAGAAGCTGCTTTGCACAAAAAAGCAAAAGAGCTTGCCCCAAATGTACCAGACAAAAACAGAGCTCATAACAACTAGCATTGAATTCCCACCATGGAAGAGAACAAGGTTTCCAGAGCTGTCTGACAGCATACCAGAAGTAATGAAAAAAGGCAGTTAAACAGATGCAGAGAGGAAACACCTAGCTATGAAATACATTAGAAAGATGTATCCAAACACAGAATGGATTGCATATAAATACCGATGGATCAGCAACAAACGCTACAAAAAAAGGAGGTGGTGGTGTATACATAAAATTAAATAATGAACAAGAAATACATATCTCAATGGCCACTGGAAAACTCTCAAACAATTTTAAAGTGGTGGCAAAAGCACTAAAAACAGCTGCAGATATCCATCATCGAAAATAAAGATTTTGCTAGAGACAAGATAGTGCTCCTTACACTCACTATCAGTCATCACAGCCCTCAGGAACAATAAAAACAACAAATTAGACAGCCTGGCAGAAGTAGTGATGAAAACCAGCTATGAATTCAAACGTACAGTGGATCCGTGCCCACTGCAATATATGTGGAAATGAGAAGGCAGATAAACTTGCCAAAGAAGGAGGAAAGAAAATCCAAACAGAAGACAAGGTCCCATTTGAAGAGATAAAAGCAATAATCAGAAATAACTATAGAGAAAAATAGCATAAGGAACACCCATACTTTGATACTGCAGAACCATACTATACATTACAAACAAGAGATCAAGTGATAATTTTCAGACTAAGAACTGGCCATTGCAGACTCAAATACCATCTGTGCAATAAACTGAAAATCGGACACACAGAAATGTGCCCACGTAGGAAGGACAAACAAACAGTCGAACACATAAACTAAAACTGTCAGCTCCAAGAGAGGAGCAGGGTGGCACTTGGCCTTCTCCAACCGTTGAGGGAGAAACTGTATGGTGATGAGAGAAACTGTCTGGTGATGAGAGAAACTGTATGGTGATGAGAGAAACTGTCTGGTGATGAGAGAAACTGTCTGGTGATGAGAGAAACTGTCTGGTGATGAGAGAAACTGTATGGTGATGAGAGAAACTGTATGGTGATGAGAGAAACTGTATGGTGATGAGAGAAACTGTCTGGTGATGAGAGAAACTGTATGGTGATGAGAGAAACTGTCTGGTGATGAGAGAAACTGTCTGGTGATGAGAGAAACTGTCTGGTGATGAGAGAAACTGTCTGGTGATGAGAGAAACTGTATGGTGATGAGAGAAACTGTATGGTGATGAGAGAAACTGTCTGGTGATGAGAGAAACTGTATGGTGATGAGAGAAACTGTATGGTGATGAGAGAAACTGTATGGTGATGAGAGAAACTGTCTGGTGATGAGAGAAACTGTCTGGTGATGAGAGAAACTGTCTGGTGATGAGAGAAACTGTCTGGTGATGAGAGAAACTGTATGGTGATGAGAGAAACTGTATGGTGATGAGAGAAACTGTCTGGTGATGAGAGAAACTGTCTGGTGATGAGAGAAACTGTCTGGTGATGAGAGAAACTGTATGGTGATGAGAGAAACTGTCTGGTGATGAGAGAAACTGTCTGGTGATGAGAGAAACTGTATGGTGGTGAGAGAAACTGTATGGTGGTGAGAGAAACTGTATGGTGGTGAGAGAAACTGTATGGTGGTGAGAGAAACTGTCTGGTGATGAGAGAAACTGTCTGGTGATGAGAGAAACTGTATGGTGATGAGAGAAACTGTCTGGTGATGAGAGAAACTGTCTGGTGATGAGAGAAACTATCTGGTGATGAGAGAAACTGTATGGTGGTGAGAGAAACTGTATGGTGGTGAGAGAAACTGTATGGTGGTGAGAGAAACTGTATGGTGGTGAGAGAAACTGTATGGTGGTGAGAGAAACTGTCTGGTGATGAGAGAAACTGTCTGGTGATGAGAGAAACTGTGTGGTGATGAGAGAAACTGTCTGGTGATGAGAGAAACTGTATGGTGATGAGAGAAACTGTCTGGTGATGAGAGAAACTGTATGGTGGTGAGAGAAACTGAGATGGAATGCCAGCTTTGTAAGAGATAGGCATGGTTATTTGAGACCAAACGACGAAGAATAATATGGAGTTTCTAGAACAGCACACATTAGTTGTCAAGACCCTTCAAAACAACTTCACTGATGCCGAAATTATTACAGGCAGTAATTTTTTTTTTTTTTTTTTTTTTTTTTTTTTTTTTCTTACGCCCGCTAATACTCGAGGCGAAATCTCAGGTTATTACTATGTCTAACCTGACATTGATTTTACGTGAGTATCCCTTTTTACTTGTACAGAGACAGGTGTCCCTCGCCATTCAGGCAAATACTCTCCGATTTCGGAGGTACCCATTGCAGCTGGGTCGGCTCAGGAGCCGCCAATCCCTGGTCGACAACACTCCTTCAAATGTCCTCGCCAGGTCTCGAGTTAATCCAGTCCAATTCCCGGTCGACGAAAAATCCTCAAATGCCGTCGCCCGGGTTTGATCCTGAATCACCCGGTCGCCAGAGCGGTGTTGTAACCACTACGCTAGCGCGGCTCCCACACGGCAGTAATAAAGATGAACAAGTTTTCATTCCACTCATCACTTTAGAGTCAAGCAATATCTGCCTTTCTTTCATCCTGAGATGCCATCAATTTTCTGTGATTTTAGCTTTTTCCATGTCAATCAACAAAGCACAGGGACCACCGTTTGATCATGTAGGTGTATACCTACCAGAACAAGTTTTTGTTCATGGTCAACTTTATGTAGATCTCACAAGAGGAAGGAATCCCAACAATCTTAAAGTATATATTCAGGACCAAGCTACCAAAGCAATATTTTGAAAGATAACAGTACATTTACACAAAAAAACACTGTGATAAAACAATTGTTAAATTAGTCAAATTACAATATTTAACTTTTTCACTTCTTTCCCATCATTCTTTAACGGTATTAAAAATATTACACCCATTACATATGCAACAAATATTGAGGTGAAATGTGAAATTCTAATAGGCCTAGCTTGGCATCAGTTACCTGTAATAAAATCTTGAAATAAAATAAATGAGAAAATCAAACTAACAATTAAGAGAATGAATCTGAAATGGACACAGTAACACAGTAAAACACAGAAAGATCGACTGCCAAACAACATATACACATAAAATACTAATTTCACCATGAGAAAAGAAAATGCCAGGAAAAATTTGGCAGCTATATCATGCATCAACTATGTTGAGAAAATGGAAATTAAATGTTTTGTTATCTTGGCAACAACACTGGCTCACTGAACTTCCATTCTTTCATATTTCCACAAGCAGGGAATACATGTGGCATGGTTTAAGATCGCTGCAGGGTAGTGAAGAAAGCAGTGAGAAAAGATTAATAAAACTGAAAGATATACAGAAGAGATCACAGAACATCAAAATCTGAGATAAACAACAACAACAAAACATGCAAAGGAAGCAAAAATAAGACGAGATACAGAAATTATAGCCTCCTTATTTAAAATACATCAGGTAATAAAGGAATTTCCATTCAGCTAAACCATTAAGAAATCACATAGGCCTCAGCATAATAAAACCACTTTTGACCTTCCCTGCATAAACTCCCATCCTCAGACCAGAAGAATATAAGATGAATGTACGTTCTCATAATTCTCCTTTGATCTTCATCAATCACTTTGGCAGATCATATAAATGGTTAAAACAAAACCAGCAGAAGCAAACATCAACAAAGGTAATATATTTGGATATTTCCATGTGTTTTTTTTTTTCTCTCCCCCTCTTGATAAATAAGCAATGAGAAAAGCATTAACATCACTGGAAGGGAGGTGGTGGTGGTGGTGTTTGTTGTTAAATTCCTGTTTTCTAAAAACGGAGTATGCGGTGGTATCAGATGCAAGCTAATTGCAGAATGGTTAACGGCAGTGCTCTGTAGATGAAAAAGATTTGTTTTCTGCAAATAACACTTCATTAACTTTCAGAAACATATTTCTTGCAAGTTTAGGACTGGCAGGGGTGTTATGGTGGGGTTTGAGAACTTTAAGGTTGAGACTTGATGTTAAAAATACTGAGTATTACCACAAGTGACTGAACCATCTAGTGCCTGAGGATCTCTGACAAGACAAAGAAAGAATAGGACTACTACACCCTCAGTCATATGTCGTACAAGGCCACTAATGAAGTTGAGCAAGGAGCTGGCAACATCATCATGTAAAACAAAGTGCCACAGAAACCAGGAGCATGTCAATGTTTGGTGCAGGCTTCCTGCAGGGGGAGACAAGCTACAGTAGGGGGCTCCATAATGAGTGCAAAGGAAAATAATGATGATGGTGACCATGAGTAACTGGGGTTGCAAAATTTAAAAAAGAAAGACTGAAAAAAAAAAAGCAGATGTGGGCTAATATTAACAATTATCTGAGGTTGTGTTTTTTTCTCAGAATTGATGTACATCTCTTAGAATACTTATCCTTACTCGGCTCTGTGATAAATGCAAAACACAAGATGAATGGAATAAGACAAGAGACAAAGTTCGACAACATTAAGAGAATAAGCACCGAATAACAGTGTTAAATGGATATTACTGGTTGAAAATGTCCATGTTTTAGTCATTGCTCCATGTGGCACAAAATTTGATCAATACATAGTTCCAGAAAACTTATAAGCATGTACAACAACAAACAACAGGAAGCTGAAAATCTCATTTCCTTATAGTATTTTACTGCATCCTATATATAAAATCCCAGCTTTTTCTGTCAGTGCATAACGCAAAGGGATGTAACTTTGGTTAAAAGTTAGACATTATTGTATTGTTTCCCTTATATGTACTCTCCCGACAATAGTGACGGTGTACTCTCCATAGAAAAAAAAAGCGAGTTGCGTGATACTGTGGTTTCCGGTGCGCCTTCTGGCCCAGTATCTATGACTTTAGCACCTGTTCTACGGGAGAGTGGGCTCATCCCTAATCTGTTTATGTTCCCAGTAGTAGACTATTCGCAAGCAGCCTGGGGGTGTCACTGCTCTGCGCTGACCTTGTTTACCGAGGCGGCGTCCGAGCTCGTATGGTGAAAATATGGTTGCATTATCTTCAAAATAGCCCTGTCTTTCCTGCCATCCTGCAACTTTGAGTTAGGGAGTTCTGAGCTCCAGTCTCTTTCCCAGGCATTTTATCCTGGCCTGGCACGCATACAGAGGACCCCACTTCTGGTTCTAAGTTAGCAGTTGGGGACAGGTGGGGTAGCACACTGTGCATTCCCCGTCATCCAGGGGGCTCTCCAACTATGCAGAGCTTGCACAATGCTGTGCTCTGGTTCTGGGCTCACCCAAGGAATCCTCACGTCCTGCACAGAGCCACTTCCAGATACCCACCACCTGCCAACCCCCCATTGTAGAAATCTCCTGCATGCGGCCATCCAGTCAAGAGCCAGTATTAAGTCTGGTGCCCAAGTGATTCCCCCCAAGCTCAGTGTGCAATCTCTGGGTTCTCATCATGCTGCAACACAGGGGGGATTGTGATGCTCAGCCATCTCTCTCAACTCTGCACCGATAAATGACATCGGGGACTTAACTGTGTCTCAGTACTGGGAGGCCCCGTTTCCGGGTACACCACACACAGCCAGTTGAGGCAACGGTCGCCGTGGGCGTGTCTTCAGTGGGGAAGTTGTGGAGTCTTCCTGTCCATGTTCTTGCACATCCTAACACTGCCCGCAAGACATCGGAGGTTTGGAGAGTGGCCTTCTCTGCTTTTTTTGAGCCGGGGTGGGCTCCCCGGGCAAGTCTCGATGGGGATCGGGACGTGTCCACGCGCCAGTGGGCCCAGCATCGGCCGCATCTGTTGGAGGACTTGCTCTGCCAGGTTTGAGTTAGTAAATTCCAACTTTGTCATCTTCTTGGCATTGTGATGCTGGGGTGCCTGTGGATTTCCTAACGCCCCGGGTAGAAGCCAGAAGTGTACTGTGCCAGCTCTGGGGGAGATAAAGGGGGTGTTTCTGCGTCTCCTTGTGATACGTAGCCAAGGTAGGGCTCACAGTGCTCTTTCCCCGCCACCAAATTGCCTGCTGGTTACGCCGAGTTCTCCGAGGCTCTAGGCATGTGACCAAGAGTTGAAGGCAATAGGATCGTCACGTCCTGAGTCTCTGTGCCTGTACGATGGGTTCCGATCTTCAGGGAACAGTCCACACTCGTTCCCACTCCCAAGACTTGTTCAGTATCCATCTGGCTCCTTCCCACCCACAGAGGGCGTGTACGGTGTAGTGCACCGGTTTTATTATCGAGGTTTGCTCCTCTAGATCCGTTGTGTTTAGCCTGAGGATTCGCACCCTCAGTTACCAGGACTACCTCGAGGAGGGTGTGGCTCTTCACCACGCACAACGATCTTGGGGTATGAGAGGTTTTGCTAGGCCAAGAGACTAACACCGCAATGGTCGCTCCTTTCATGAACAGAATTCACTAGGCCTAGGATGAAGCAAGGGGGGAAACCCACTACCCACAACACCAGCACATCATACCCCCTGTCTGTAGACTTTGCCCCCCGACAATAGTAACATTTACCAAAGAAGAATGTGCAAATGACGGTGCCACTAACATCTATCTTTCATACTTTGTACAAAATTATTTGGTTCCCTTATATCAGTGTATTTTTTCATTTAAAAAAAGTACTTAAAAATATACTAATATTAAAGAGTGTAAAACTACATTATTAGTAAAATTTTACTGGAAGATGCGGAGATCCATGATTTAAGTTGTTCTAGATTAAAACAACAGAAAATCAAGATGCTCTTCTGTCATGTTCAGACTTTTAACATAAGATGTAAAACAAATATTTTATTTTATTAATACTTTTGAATAAGTAAAATTGTCGTTAGGTATTGGTGCTTTTGAATTTAATTCCCGTCTTATGACGAGCTTTTACACTAGTATTTATATATTTTAAATTGCAGCTTGCTTTAATTATTAATAACATATGTTAAGATACCACTGTGTAACACCCACTTTCTCGATTCAAATGTAACCAATGACAGCTGCAGAAAGCACCAATAGGGTCTGGGTCATATGCTACATGAAGAGTTACTTCTAAAAAAAATCACTGTTGTGATAGCATACTGCTGTTGTGCCTATAACTTGCATCTCTGTGTAAGCAAAACTGCAAATCTCTTACCATCTTCAAATTTATATTGTGCTGAAACAGCTAAACATGGACACTAAACAGCAAAAATTGGAAAATAACAGACTGCAAACAAGCGTTGCTTGAGAATGATAACCAATATTACAAACGAAATCATGCAAATAATCAGGACGAAAACAAACAAATCATCATATGCCCTACACAGTAAATAACTACAAAGTGAGGCAACAAGAAAACAAAGAGAAATATGAATTCAGAGAATTGCCAAAGTGTGTAGGAGAGGATACACCCATACACCATCACGCAGACCACGTGAAATGATCAACATTACTATATCTTTCCATGGACCAAACACCTACAGCACCACTGGAAGGATAAAGTAATGTATTTAATTATATGTATCATGTTGACTACCATAATTACATATTATCACAATTTGCTTAATATTTACATATGTTATCTTCTTTATTCTTGAACCTACTGTGCATACTGTGAAGCATTATGGATCTGGTGTGCTGGTGTGTTTGATTAAGATGCCTGATTGAATTCATTCTCTCATAAAGTGTCCAAACTCTTTGTTTCTCTGCATATTCCTGCAGTTCCACAGAGGTCTCTCCACTTTGTGTTTCTCAGCAGCTCTTTTCGAGATTTATTTTTCACGGTCTTTGACAATCAGCCTTTCTTAGACATCTATTTTACACATTTTGATTGTTCTCTCATGTCCTTTGGTTATATCCACATAATTTTTGCTGAAGTACAGATTTTATCAAAACAGCTTGTGTTTAAATTGAATAACTGGATACTTAAAAACTGAGCAAGCAAATAGGTCTTTTTTTTTTTTTTTTGCTTCATCATCACTGCCTTTCAGCTCCCTGTGGGGCATGCACCCTCAACAAGCCATCTCTCTGCACTGTCCAAATCAAGGTGGTTTTTCCATGTCAACTTTATCCTAGTGAGGTCTTGTCTCAAATTCCTTTTCTCCACAAGTTTTTATGTCTCCCTCCATTTATCTTATCCTGGGGATTTCAAGAAACAGGACTGCCTTGTCATGCTTATTATACTTGCTGCATTAATCTGATATATTACAGAAAATCAGGCTCATATTTAAGTTAAAATGTAAAGAAGACAGGCAGCAATTAAGGCAGATAAAATCAGCACAACTTGGGGCTGAAGCCACAGAAAAGAAGAAGTGGCAAGCATTTGCAAAGACAAGCAGACCATCAGTACTTGGAGAACACACAACAATTAGCAGCTGAGAAAGGAAAATAGTGACACATTTTAGAGACCCGAAATAGGCAGCTTCAAGTAAAAGCCCCACCCTGACATGAAAAGGAAATATGTGTGCTGATGTAATTATATCCTGAAAAGATTCTTTCAACAGCCAAGGGCTTATTCATTATATATTGCTAAACGGGGCAGTATTCAAAAGAATGCTGCAGGCACATTTTAAAGTGTTCTAGGACAGAAATGTAGCATAATAAGATGTTTTAGTTTTCAAGTGTATAACATACTGTCCCTAAACTTCTCTAAGCCCCTTTTCTAAGAGACCGTAAAAAAAGAAAAGGATATGTAACTGGTCAAGATGACAAATATCACAACATATTGTGAACATTTGATCAAATAGCAATGGTTAGATAGATAATTTTTTGCTGAAAGGCTAACAGAAAGATAAATCCATTAAAATAGAAAAATATTCTGATAATATGAAAGAGTAAACATGATCAAATCTAATAAGAGACTGAAAGTGCTTTTCAACCCTTCATCTTGCACATCACTACATAAAAGACATATGCTATACATACAAACATATAAAATGTAGCATTTTAAATTAAAATGATTTCATCATGCAACTGGCATTGGCACAAGCAGAAAATAAGGATTCTTATCACCTGATAATAGCAAACAATGTCTTCCCTCACTTTTGACTGGTGTGGACCAGGCTTTTAAGAATGAATCGTTCAAATGAACATTTAAAAAATAACAAATGCTTTGCAGACAATGCACAGAACCTAACAAAAGAAAAAAACACTATCAAACAGAAAGTAAACTGCTGCAAACAACAAGAAGAAAAACAATAGACTGCTAGATGTTAAGCAATATCATTTGAATTCCATCAAGGAAGCAGTAAAATCACAATAAATCAGTGAAAGACCAGAGAGGATAGATCAATAGGAATGAAATGAAAAACGTAGAACAGATAGGTGGGATACCTGAAAGAAACTGTAAACAGTAATTAAATGTTACTAAAACCATCACAGAACTAGCTAATAATCCTTTATATATATATATATATATATATATATATATATATATATATATATAGATATATATATATATATATATATATATATATATATATATATATATATATATATATATATATATATATATATATATATACACACACACACACACACACACACATACAGGCACTAAAATGACTCATGCTGAACCAGAAGGAAGCCGTAAAAGCTGACATTTCATCCAATGCTGAGATGTTACACCAGCTCTTAAAGCAAAAGGTATCCCCGAGAAATGGAAGGACTATGCCGCAGAATGGTAACTTGCCTATACTCAGCAAGTAAGGCTTCAACTTTTATGGCTGCGGGCCAGAAAGTTCTCACTACACTGATGTTAGACCATCTACTGGCAGCTTTCGATGGAAAACTCATGGATGAAAAAACAAGATAATGCACAGATCAAACAACAACTTAAAAAATTATCATATAGCATTCAAATAAAAGCACATTGCGATTAATAGTGGAACAAAGTCTAGAACACATTGATAATAACAGTCGAACAAAGTCTATAACACATTGAGAATAACAGTGGAACAAAGTCTAGAATGGATCTCACCTCTTTACATTGGATTTGTGGACTATGAAAATGCATTTGACTGTGTAGACAAAGAATCACTTTAGAAACTGATGAGGCATTATAGAGTACCCCTGAAGATCATTAACTTAATAATGAAAACATAACTTGCAGTTCTCCGCTAAGGACAGCTTACAGAACCATATGGGATAAGAACTGCGGTACGACAGAGATCCCTCTTGCCTCTATTACTTTTTTTTTTACTAGCAATAGATTGGGTTATAAAAACATCAACGACACTCAACAGAAATGGAATCCATTGGAACGTGACTAAACATCCTGATGATCTAGATTTTGCCAATGACTTGGCTCTTCTGTCCCATAACCGTAATCAGATGCAAGACAAAATGAAAATACTCGATGAAAGGTCACAGCTAGTGGGTCTGAAAATACACAGGAAAAAGACAGATAATGAGAATAAATGCAAGAAATGATAACAAGGTTGAACCTGAAGAAACACCACAACAGGAAGTGGGGTCATACACGTATCTTGGCAGCAGCGTAGACAGGGTTGGTGGGATGGACTGTATATCGAAAACAGAATACAAAAAGCAAGAGGGGCTTTCATTGCATTGGGAAATGTATGGAGATCAAGAGAAATCAAGTCCAACACAAAATTTAGAATCTTTGGCTCAAATGTCAGGTCGGTCCTATTGGGTGGTTCTGGGGCATGGAGAGCAGCAGGGACAACAACCAAAAAGCTACAGACTTTCATAGATGGGTGCATGCATTGAATGGAAGGATTAAAATGGTATGATAGGGAATGGGGGTATGTATGATCAGGCATAAAAATTTAAGGACTCTTTGGTGCATTTTTCTTCTGCTGCCCTATTATTTTGTCTGGTCACAGATGTTAGTACTTTGAGAATTGTCCCACTTGGTGGCACCCTCACTTGCTCCTCTTTTATTTTTTGTTGTTGTTTGCTACTACCCTATTCTGAACACTTCAACAAAATCTATTAGTTCATACTGAGTTGTTTAGTCTTCAGGCAGAAAATGTGTTTCAGTTCAGCTATTGGCATCTATTTTATTGTGATTTCACTTGTTCCTCCGGAACACTGGCACAGCTTATAAGTGTGCATTAGGCAAATAGGATAAATGAAAATTAGTGCACAGTGCAACCTGCACCTAACTAGTGTTACTATGGGATAAAACACCAATATCATTCATAGCCATCTAGGAGGATTGCACCATATCAATGTAGATAGCAAAAGGAAAGATGTTAGCTGGACATGAAGCATTTCCACATTCTTTTCTTCAAAGGCAACCAATCATAGCAAATCAAAAGAATTTAAAATTGACCTAACACCTGTCGGGTGACTGCGTACTCTTTGTTGGTTATATGCCAGATATATGCAGCGGTGGCAAGCAGACACTGCTGAAAGAAATTTAGAGCCTCTGATGAACTTTAAGTGGCATGTATCCCAATCCAAATTTGAGTGTGCTTTACTTTGTCTCAGAATACTCTTTCTTCAAAACGTTACAGAAATCCCTAGGCCCAATAAATAAGGCTACTAAAATAACGCTGGTTCAAGCAACTTTAACCTTAACTCATGCTAGCACCGTATATGAAAAACCTTACATTCACACTACTGACCACAGTTGCCTAGTAACTGACAGGCGGATGAATGCTTAATTGGTGGAAAGTTTTTCTCTGTATTTCCCAGTCTTATGTATGTAGTATGTTTTGCTTGTCTCTTTGTCTTGAAACTGAACAGACATGTGGTTTTTTTTTTTTTTAAGTTTTGAGGTAATTCACAAGTGACTAGTAAATAAGGAAAAATAGACATTTTAGTGTTACAAAGACACTTGCCATGATACCAAAGGTGACAATGCTGTTTAACATAAAAGTTCTAAGAACAATGAATACAAAAGTGTTTTGCAATGTCTATGCTCAGAAAATGTCCAAATTATCCTCTTTCCACACAACCAGCCTAAAGGGAGCCGCGGTAGCATAGTGGTTAGTGCACTGGCTTCCTAGCGCAGTGGTCTATGGTTCGATCCCCAGATGAGGCGGGAATTTTTTAGGCCACAAACGGCTCCTGGGTCGACCCAGCCCCAAATGGGTACCAGAGCAACTCTGGGAAGGTTAAGGCGGCCGGCGTGATGCCGACCACATCACCCCTAGTGTGCCGACGGTCAAGATAATATGGGCCCAACACCATATTCCCAATATGCCTCAATGGGTGTGTAACGGGTTCCTTTACCTTTTTTTTTTAAACACAACCAGCCTAAGGAAAATTCTGCAAACTTTTGGGCCGAATACCATCTCCAACTAGGTACTGCTTACACGGTGCAGTCAAAAAGGCATGCGCACCATCACTGCAGGCATACGCTGGTATTGGGTTGGCCCTGTCCTCAGAAGGGACCCTGACACCATCATCAGAACTGCTATGCTTTGGACCCAAGCAGAAGGGTGAAAGAGAAGCAGACCAAAGACAACCTGGTGGAGAACTGTGGAGGCTTAGATGCAAAGCATGAACTTCGCATGAATCAGAGTTGGGGCACGGCACGAAGGATGGCCACTGACCAAGAAAAATGGGGATATTTGTTGCTGTCCTACAAGATGCCACTAGGTGAGATGGTCACTGACTGCTGCTTGGTCAGTCAGGGGTTAAGGATCCAAGAAGACTAGATATATTTAGGTGCCATAGTCATGTCTTCTGCAGAGGTTCAGAAAAGTAAACATAGTCCTCCATATTGGATAAGTATCTATCGACAGATAAACCCTGTCGCTTCTACCGATAAAACCGGCCAGTGACGAAGGTATTTCACTTGAGTTATTATAGAATGAAATATCACCAGCGCAGTCAGTTGATATTTTCTTGTATGTGTATGTTAGTAGCAATAATTCGTACAGATGTGCAGTCAGTTGATACACCGACTGGTAGCAATAATCTGTATACTGGGCTGGGGGGGGGGGGGGGGGGGTACAGGGTATCCCCATTGAGCAAACAGGTCTCCGCAACATTGCCGCCCCTCCCCCAAACGAGTGGCTATGCGTGATATGCTCCACCTGTGTCACTGCTTCGACAAATTACAATATAGCCTCAGTCTAACTGTAACCTTAACCCCTTAACCAACAAATATCCACCCTGTTTGACCTTTTTTCCAGTGCGAAAAACAGCCTCTAACATGAGGAACTGAACTTATGCTCAGCTCATAACAGGATGTTACGTTTATGTTAGAGGCTATTTTGTAATGAATCGAAGTAACACGGACATAGCCACTCGGGCAACATGGCAACATGCTTACTTTTCTGAACTTCTATCAAGTCTTTTTCTTGCCTGACCTTCCCCCCTCTTTTAAAATAAAAAAATCAGATTACAAGACTAACGCTGCAGCTAGCCCCAATGCAAGAACCCGCACTTAAGTATTTTATATTTTCTTGACTTTTATGGTTTCTATAACAAATTGGTTTACATTATGAGGTAGGCCATGCACGGCGTGCTTTGATTACCTTTTATAACATGTTCAGCAAGGATCAGTGGTCCAATTTTTCATTCCTTTAAATCCGAACCTGATATCCATAACTAAGGGCTGAAATGAGTAACAGTAGTAAATGTTTTTCGATGCCATTCAAAAAGCCGCCCACATCATTACAGTCGGGATTAAGGTTAGGGTATAAGATTCCTAAACCTAAAACCTTCTTACTGCCTCTCTGAAGTCCTTTTTTTTTTAAGGCTGCATCGAACACATGTTTCACTGCTCTTCTTTTCAACCCCACTGAAAGTAGAAACTAAACTGTTCAAGTAAAGGGGAACATAAATATGGATAGCCAGTCTGGTAAAATGGGGCAACATGGCAGACCTTGTCTACTGTCCTCATCATCTATCAACAAAGCAACTTAACACGTGCTTACCAACTGCTGGTGGATCATATGAGTCTCCTAGAAGTATTTCAGGTGCTGAATATGCCAATGACCCACAGGATGTCTCCAGTTTTTTGCCTGGTGCAAACACATTGCTGAACCCAAAGTCTGTCAGTTTGACAAGACCTAGCTTGTTAAAAAATACAACATTTTCGGGTTTTAGGTCTCTGTGGACTACATGTAATCTATGGCAATACAATATTGCTTCCACAATCTGGTGGAAATATTTTTTGGCTAATGTTTCGTCTAAACCATCATTGTGCTTCATTATATAGTCATACATATCTCCATCTCCGAGTTCCAAGATGAGGTACAGCTTAGTTTGGGTATCAATAACTTCATATAAACGGACGACATTTGGGTGCTGTACCAGTTTCATGCACCTTACTTCTTGGAAAAGATGTGAGCGTGAGATGTCATCGAGTTTCTGTTTATCGATGACTTTGACAGCCACTTTTTCGCCCGTAAAAACATGCCTTGCAAGTTTCACGACAGCGAAATGACCCTGGCCAATTGTTTCTTCTAGATCATACAAGCCGGCGATCTTGCCATCGTAGCCACTTCTCTTTTTCCCCGCCATCCCATGTGGGCGTGGGAGAACGTTTACCTAAATGAGCGTTCTAAATGTCCATGATCAATAATTGTTGAATAACACTACCGGGATCGAAAATCAAAACACTGGTATCCATCATATTCAGATATGTTGGCAGCCATTACTAAAACAACGCGCACAGCCATAGCGCATGACGTGTTTGTCACATGACCATATATTTCCTGAATGAGAGTTAAAAGTACATGCACATTACATTTTTTTTCTAATCAGTTCCACCTGTCGGAGGAGGCTCTGTCCTTGTGCCAGGCGCGGTGGTGGTACCTGTTAGCAGTTGGTGGAATCGCACAGGACGATTAAGGAGGAATGGGGCTGGCTACCCCCATTCTTTATAAATTTAAGCAAAAAACACTTCAAGTCAGTAAACTGGTGAGCCAGTTTGAAGTCTACCTGAATATCATTAACCTAATAATGAAAATATTCAGTGCGCAATTCTTCATGAAGGACAACTTGCAGAACCCATTGAGATAAACTGGAGTGCGGCCTGATTGCCTCTTGTCTACATTTCTCTTCTTACTAGCTATAGATAAGGTTATAAAAACGACATCACCCAACAGAAATGGAATTCAGCAGACTCGAATAAAACAACACGAAGATCTAGATTATGCCGGTGGTCTGACTCTTCTGACCCATAATCGTAAACAGATGCAAGACAGAATTAAAATTTTTGATGAGAGATAGCAGTTGGGTTGGAAAATGCACACAGACAAGACCAAGATTATGAGAATTAAAGAGTCTAATGATAGTCGGATTTCATTGGGAGATAGTGCCTACAAGATGTGGAGTCGCATGATATCCTGCAGTGGCGTATCAATAGGGTGGAAGGGGACGGTCCGCCCCGGGTGACAGCCAGGAAAGGGTACCATTGGATACTATTATGACAACACTGTGCTGTTTAAAATTCTGCTTGCAAGCATAATATATTTTTCTGTATGTTTATGGGAGAGCCAGGGGGAGTATCCACCCCGTGTGCCGTTTACATTAAGTACACCCCTGATATCTCGGCAGTAATGTAGGCAAAGATGGAGGAACGACAAATGATATCAAAATAAGAATGCAAAAGGAAAGACGAGCTTTCATATAAATGGGAACTACAGTAGAACTCCATTTATCCGAACCCCATGGGACCGAGCATCGTTCGGATAATCAAAAGTTCGGATAATTGGATTACATAATGTATCGAGTACATGTACACATATTTCTAAAAATAATTAACCATCACAAGAAAAATACACTATAAAACATGTTTACCTGTACTGTAATAATAATAATACCCACACTGTATTAGATCACTGTATCACCAAAATTTTTCATTACACTGCAGTGCATGTACTACTTGTATTAATTATTTTTTTAAGAAAGAGAAATGTTTTCAAAATAACATTACAAACGATTCAAAACCAGGCGCAACTTACGTATACATGTACTTGCACAGATGTAGCCCACTATTTAAAATAATGAGGAATCTCTTTTGCACCAAACTGGATAGTCTCCTTTTGGCTGCTAAGTCCCGCATTCTCTTCAACAGCAGAAGCTGTGTAGGACAGCTGTCATCTTCTTGCTCGTACCAAGCCATCGCTGTTTCTAGTGCTATAAAGGCCTCTTCAAGACGTGGTCGACATTTTGGGTTTTCTTCATAATCTACAAGTACATCATGTACTTCTGAGGAGTCTTCATCATCGGTCACTACATGTATTTGTTTTTCTTCTTGCACAAAAGACAAAATTTCTTCGTCATTCAAAAACTGAAAACCAGAATCATTATCATCTTCTAGCCACATGTGTGCATCATCTTTGTTACAGTCCGAAAATCCGGGCATTGCTTGAAACAGTTCCACAACTTCATTTATACTATCCTCATTTGTGTCTACTGCAGTAGTTTCATTTCCTCCTTCTTTCCCAAGCAATCTATTCCAAGCCTTGTTGAGATTATCTTGTGACAGGGTGGTCCAAGCATCAGCTAACATATAGCAGCAGTCTTTGAGATTAAGCTTTTTGGAAAACGCCACCACACTTTCTTCATCTTCAGCCAACAATAAACGACGCAGGACTTTCTTCTTGTACATCTTTTTAAGCTTTGCTATAACACCCTGATCCATTGGTTGAATCAGTGCTGTTACATTGGGAGGCAGAAAAATTACTTTAAAGTTTGCATCAACTGCATTCAATGTATCCGTCTCTGGATGAGATGGTGCATTGTCCAGTAGAAGAATTACTTTTCCAGTTTTCTTTTCTTGTTCTCTCAACCTCTTCACATTTGGGATGAACTGATTTGTATACCAATCAAGAAATATTTCACTATTCATCCAAGCACTCTGCTGTGCTTTGTAGCACAATGGGAGACATGTCACATTCTTTAAACAACGTGGTTTTGGGCCGATCATTAGCACCGGTAAACGATGACTTCCACTGGCATTCGCGGCTACCAAAATTGTTACTCTCTCTTTGCACTTTTTAAACCCAGGGGCAACTGCTTCGCGCTGAGATGCAAGTGATTTTTGAGGCAATGATTTCCAGTATAAGCCAGTCTCATCGGCATTATACACATCTTCGAGTGAATAGCCGCCTTCTTCCAAAAAAGCCAAGAATGTTTCTTTAAAATTTTCAGCGGCAGTTGCATCGCTAGATAAAGATTCCCCTTGAATCTCCAATTCTCGTATGCCATGACGAGATTTAAAGTTTCTTAACCATCCCTGGCTAGCTTTAAAGTCAGGAGGACCGTCAAGTTGATTGTTGAACTGAAGTGATTTTTCACACAATAGAGAGCCAGAGATAGGTTCCTTTGCTTCTTCTTTGCACAAACCATATACACAAAGCCTCTCCCAATTTCAAATCTTTCGCATTTCTCATGGTTTTACGTTTCTTCGACCCATTTTCACTATCCAATTTCGATGCAAAACTCTTAATTTTATCCTTGTTACTTTTGATGTCAGAGACGGTAGCTTTCCCAACATTGAAAATCCTGGCAAGTGAAGACACAGTTTCACCTTTTCCTAGTCTCTTGATAATTTCTGTTTTCGTTTCAATTGACAAAACATTGCGGTTCCTTTTATATGCTTTAGGCCTACTGGAAGATGCCATATCGCACAGAGAAATACTTGTACACCAAAATTATTCTGCTGTAGTAGCAGACACAATTATTTTAAGTTGAACTGTCTGTTTAGCCAGTGTTCTGCCTAGAACGCACACGTACACTGGATTGGTAAACCAGATATTAACTGACTTTATGATCTAACTGACTTCCTGTACGTAAGCGACCGACCATTAGCCCATCCCATCCTCTACAAATTGTTCGCATACATTTGAAGCTTACCGCATCAAAAGATTCAGAAATGTAGTCTAACGTGACTGGTGGCGCCTGATTTTTTTTTTTTCTCTGGAAAAAGTGTTCGGATAATTGGATGTTCGGATAATTGGGGTTCGGATAAATGGAGTTCTACTGTACATAGCAATTTAAAAAAAATCGTGTCAAAATATATATTAAAAAAATAAGAAGAATAAACGCGAATGTCAAAGCAGTCCTATTATAAGGCTCTGAAACACAGACAACAACAAACAAAGATGACACTCAAGTAGTTATAGTCTTTCATTAATGGTGCTTATGCATGGCGGCATATCTGGAGTCATCCTTATATGACCACCAGCTATGCACAATGCTACAATATGCATACGTGGAAGTGAACTTATGTCTGTGAGGCTAATTACTTCCTTGCTGACTCTTGAAATCATCCACACACTTTCAGGGATTCCCCCTGTGGTGAAACTTGTTGAGAATCCAGCATTGCACACTAAGCTTGGAGAAGTCACTTGAACCCCAGGTGTAATTCTTTGACTTGGTTGACTGCATGCAGAAGGATCTCACTATGAACCCAGTGATAGGTGTCGTGAAATATTCTAATCCACATATATAAATTAAAACGAAAATGTAAAGCATAACAAATAACTTCAATAAAAGGAAAGAAGAATGGTAAAGAACAGTGCTGTCACAATGACTGTACTCGAAATCCCCCTTGTTTTCTACTTCGTCTGCAAATTGTAACGTTTCACGTTGATAGTAAAAGCCTACTGCTTCAATACCCGCTTTCTACGATAAAACGTGTACTGCCTTTCTAAGAAAAACCTTGAGATACGCAAGTTGACCTAGATTTAAAATTCCATTCATGTCATTTTATACACTACGTTACCAAAAAACGAAAGACAGATGGACTGAAGATAGAAAGAAAGGGAGGGGCTGAAAGCAGGAACGCATGCAACACTAAAAACGCGTCTCACTATACAATTACTACCATCACGCGTGAAAGGCCACAAGCACTAGCTTTTTTCAAATCGACAGTGATAAAAAACACTACACACACGAGAGTTAGTTTTTAAAAACTTACAAAACGCTTATTAGGAAACATGACATTCTACGGTTTTATGTCAAAAATCCTGACATTAGTCTGACAGTACAGCAGGACAGGTGGCGGTTCTAAACATAAAAAATAAAATAAAAACTACACGACTATCCTGGAAAATACATATTTTGAACGCAGCCCCTTAGCCCCATTAAACTTATATATTTGGGTTCATTAGGACTTGCTGACAAATAATATGTTGAGTGTTACGCAAATAGTCTAGGAATTGACAAATTATAGCCAAAAGAAAATAGTGAGGGTGTCAGACAACACCCAAATCAGAATCGCTCAGTGGCAGATTTTCACCCCACCATTGTACGGGAAATGGGTCTCCATGTTAAATCCGATGTGATTGGAGCGCAATAAATGTAAGGCTAAACACGATTAGTCGGGCTATAAATACTATCTTTTGTTGTCAGGGGAAACGGGAGTAGGAGTACTTTTTTTCAAACGATTGGGTAAACATATCACGATTGGTTAGACCCGCGAATATAGTCAATTAGAGGCGTCAGGTCAGCACCACATGTTCAAATAAACTTACTACAGAACCAGTGCGTTGAGCACCAGTGCATATTTTTCTAAATAAAAGCCTGGGACATCGGCAGATCGAAATTGTGCTATATTCAGTGCCAGTCAACGTAATTCTGTATTATTTCCATGAATTGCGGTAAGCTTGAAATATTTGATATCTTTTAATGAAAATTGAATGTAAATTGATAATTTATGTCTGTATATATGTGTGGTTCAGTAGCGAACATGAGGTGAAGCCTATATAGTGCTCCAACCTGAACAGAAGGTGTCGGAGGAAAGTAAAACTACATGGAATTGCCAAACAGTACACTGACACCTATTTTATTGACTAGAAAGAAATAATGCTGGAATTGCAGAGGCGTGGTAACCATTAGGGAGGAATATACTGGTGAAAATTGTTTCAGATGAAGCTGACAGTTGGCCTACCGCTCTGAACTCAGTGTTTGTTATGTAATGTGTTCAGTCTGTAAATAGATTATAAATTAGTTATGAAGTAGGAGGTACAACCTTCTTGTTTCAGGGACTGTGGTCCTAAAGTTATTGAGCAGCACCTGGTCAGAGCGTTGCTGAATCCAGAGGCGGACAGCAGACTCCTTGGTTCATATAGCAAACAGTGAGGTGTCTCCAGAACACAGGGGAGCAATCGAGCAGAGGAGTATTTTCCTGCCGCCATCACGAAAGATAAGCCTATGTGGCCAGCGGAGCTCAACATTATGTAACCCCATCTTAAACTGACATTGTATAAAAATAAGAGGGGAAATTAATTGTTTTAATGAACGGAACTGAGAACATCTCCAATACTAGTTCCAACAGAAACAAACACTTGAAGTCATGATGACAAATAACAACATAGCTTGAAAAAACAAAACCAGTATTACCTCATATTACTACTACACAACTGACACACATAAGATAATATTAATAAAATATGTCACTACAAGATTCATATTGATAAATCCTGTACATATAAATTGTGATTACATTTTATTATGATTCCTGGTTCACTGTGTATTTGAATCAGGATCTTTATTAGTGAAAGAAATTAATACATATATATTTGAAAATTTACCAGTGACTCATTTAAGATAGTCTCATAGAGTGTTATATGTATGTGAGTGTCACAGTGTTGTCAAGTGTGGTGGAATAAATTAAATTGTTTATCTGTCTGTTGTTGTTCTGACTTACACTTCATCATATACATACCCTAGACATTCAACGTAGTCATCACAATATTCCAGAATAATTCTGACTGAGGTATAAATATGTGGTAGCAAGTAAGGTCATCTGTAATACACTACCCTTATTAGATACAGATACCTTCACAGCTGATCTCAGTCAGTACACTAAGTCCCCTATAAATATTTATAACATCCCACTTTACCACAATAGGCAGGGGACGCTGAGAAGTGACTCGTGTGCAGGACGTGACAATTCCTTGGGAGAACCCATAACCAGAGTACAGTATTTTAGCTCTGCATAGTTGGAGAACGCCCTTGCATGGCGGGAAATGCACAGTAACCCACACACTTCTTACTCCTAGCTTGGGACCAGATGTGACGATCCTTTAAATGCAAGCCAAGCTGGAGAAACTGGAGCTCATGACTTCAACTGAACACGTTTCGAAGTGGCAGAAAAAGCCTAGATCTACAGTGTATATAAAACCAAGGAGTCTTCAACTTGGTATTGGCTGCTAAAGAGCGAGAAGCTCAGCAACCCTAGTTAAACATTAGCAACAATCAATGATGCTTGCGTACATAGATGGACTGAAATGGTATGACAAGAACACCAATGTGGAGAACCAGACAAGTGCCATTGGAACAAGAGGTGAGAAGAAGACGCTGGTGTTGATAGGACACACACAGAGGAAACCAGTTGATAGCATTACAATGCAGTCCTTGTTCTGGAAACCTCAGGGTAAACGGGGAAGAGGAAAACCGAAAAACAGTTGGAAACTGCTAGAAACAGACAAGAAAGGTATACAGAAGACATGTGTTGAGGATTGTTGCATGGTCAGCGAGCATTTTGGTTTGAACTTGATTCAGATGGTCGCACCATGCAACACCTCACTAGATATAAATGAAATGGTTAGCCTGTGGCGATGCATGACGCGTTAGACTTAGTTACGCAGAGTCCTTGTGTGGCCTTCGAGCCTTATGGTAGTGTTTCGGAATATGTGGCATGGCCACTAACGTAGGATAGTGTAAAACTATACAATTATATTATGGTAATGTAGAGCTGGTAAAGCAATAAATAAATAATGTGTAAGGACCATTGAGTCCAAAGAATTACGTCGGTAATATTAACCGCAATAATTTATTAGTAGCGTAAGTCGTGAAATGCGAAACGCAGTTATTATATGAAAGGCTGATAGAGCCAGACTATGGATGCCAAAATGAATTAATAATATGTTAGAGTTCCTGTTTTAGGCAGGGTACCTAATAGAGCTATTAGCAGAGTGATTAATTTTGTATAAATATAATAAGTATTTGAAGCATTTGATTACAAGATATTGAATGTTAACTAAACACCAAAGTGACAGACGTGTATTGTCTGATAAACTGTGAACTATAAGACTGTGCTATATCAAGTGTTCTTTAACGTGAAACATATTAGTGTTGATAAATCATGATGGAAAGTTGTGTGAAGATTAAATGATTATAAGTCGTCAAAACGAGACTTGTTAAATGGAAAACGTTCTACAGTTCCAGTTTCAAATGTTGTTTGCATTTTGACCGTTAACCTTCAAGGTCGATTCAGATTAGAACACCTCAATGTTCTACGGGATTGTCCTCTGTATGACCAGTTAAGAAAGATATACTGGCCCAATGACTCAACACTAAACTCAAAGCTATATGGAGCTAAAGAGGAACTTCAAACAACAGTCGAATTCATCATGAGAACTCGTCTGACGGTGTAAACATCAAGGATGCGATCGCAAGAAGAAGAAGAACACCTCAATAACAGCGATTAATAATAGCAATAAATAAACACTATCATTCTTTAATACAAAGTTTAATGAAGAGACACTGAAACGAAATTTATAAAAATAACGTAGAGAAACCCAAATTTACTGCAGAAAGATACTCCGTGGTGGCAGAACAGATGAATTTAAAATACATGAAATGAAACATAATATCAGCCCAATTATCAAAGTCTAAAAGTCTGCAACAACATGGAATGACATTGAACGGCTGGCACAGGATATGAAGGCTTGAAATTTATTTGTTGAAGGTCTATGCTTTTTTTTAAAGACAAAGTATCCCGTTCAACCCTTGATGGGTTATAATTAGGATGTATAATGTAGTAAATTTAAGATAATAAAATCTCGTCTCCGATATCTAAATATAGTATCTTCTCCCTCCACTCCAAATACAGTATATAAAGACTGTAAAATTGTGTGAATGTATGTGTCCAACCCCTTGCAAAAAAAATAAAAAAATAAACAACAAATACAAAAAAAAAAAAAGATAAAAAGGAAAAGAGTAAAGTCTCTCATAACAGCCCTGTTCTTAACAAGGTGAAAAGGGGTGAGAAAGCCCGAGAGTGTTTGGGATAACACCCCTTCAGACTACCCCTTATCCTCACATCATCATTGATCCTTTTATACTAATTTTAGTTCTTGTTATATACCGTTTTACTACATTGTGCAATTCTCTAGGTCTATCCATTCTCAACACCTTTCCACAGTTATGGATGAATTGCATGCCTGTAAATAATCTAATACTAGTTTTCTCCTTTTCGGGGAGCTGAAAGGTATGCATAATGAAATGCATAATATGACTGTCCAGGTATAATAAATATATAAATATGTATACTCTTATCGTCCTCATCTTGAAGAGAGCACCTCATCTTCAGCTTCCGCGTGACGCCATTGTGTTTCGAACCCGGTACGTTTGCCGTGAGAGCCCAGAGCTCTAACCACTCTGCGAATCATAGGCCCAATTTGAATTTAGGAATAATGCCACAGTTGTTGGTTTCCTTTGAAATCCGTATTTTACTTCATGTTCCAAATTACTCAACATCAACAGGTTAGCAATGTTTTCTAAGTCCTGAACCAAGAAAATGAGAAGCATCTGTTGCTGTTTTGCAATAAATGTATCTTTGGGGGTAGGGGGGAGAGAATCCTTCATTGTTAAGTTGAGCTGATCTCGTTATATGGAAGTGGATCGTTGACAATAAAGAAATCATCTCTTGAGAGTCTTACAATGTTTCCATTTTTATGTTTTTTTTTTTTTTTGTTTTTTTTTATAATGGCTTATTCAGGAATCATCTTGACAAGGTTTCTGAACTTCTCTGTATCTAAGTATATTAAATTCATGGCCCCATATTGCTTTAGGAGCTTTAAAAGGAGATGGGATGCAGTTCGACCAACGGCCCTGATCTCTTCTCTTTTTTTAATAGGACTTTTCACGTTGGTATAACTTGTACTCTTTGGCATGTCACACAAGGCGAGTACTATGAGATTGTGCATAGGGCATGCAACCTTCTCATATAAGAGTATATTGTTAATGTTGAGCAGAATCGACATCATTGCACTCCGGGCAAACCCATAGGTACCCAGTCTCCCCCAGAATATGTCGAAGAGTGTGAATGCTA
The DNA here is from genome assembly GCA_024509875.1 of Oreohelix idahoensis. Lineage (NCBI taxonomy): Eukaryota > Metazoa > Mollusca > Gastropoda > Stylommatophora > Oreohelicidae > Oreohelix > Oreohelix idahoensis. The sequence goes on from JAMPIV010001130.1 coordinate 334,410, forward strand.
ACAGTTCCTGAAGCTCGCTGGTTGTGTACACGACGGGTGCATCCTCTCATACGTCCACTTCTGCTAGCCTTACGTTTGATGCCAAATTCCAAGAGCGCATAATTACTCATCTTTGTTTCATAGATCTGGAAAAGGCGTTTGACAGGGTCCCCTGGAGCAAACTTTGGGACTGTTTGGCAAGGAAGAATATTCCAGCACCTCTGATTCATGCTATACAGAGCTTCTACAAGTCTTGCAGAAATTATGTGAGGACAGCAAACCATAAGTCAGAAGAGTTCAGGACCACCACTGGTGTAAGACAAGGTGATATCCTATCACCTTACCTCTTCATACTCCTTATGGACGATGTCATCAAGGCATGTAAGGAGAGAACAAGAAAGTATTCAGTGGGGTACTGGAAGATGAGACAGGTCTATATTTCGGAGCTGGCATTTGCTGATGATGTTGCCCTGATTGCTAAATCAGAGGCACATCTCCAATCCAACCTGCAAGTCTGGAAGGAAGAGCTGGAGAAGAGAGGGATGGTCATAAGCAGCTCTAAAACAAAATCCATGGTGATATCACGAGAAGAAAGAAGACATCAGATTAAGCTGGGAGAACAGGTCCTGGAGCAGGTCGACCACTTTAAATACCTCGGAGCTATTATAGACCGAAAGGGAGGCATCAAAGAAGAGTTGGCCACTCGAAAAGCAGCAGCTGGGAGACTTTTTCAGGCCATAAATCGAGGATTCCTCAGCAAGAGAGAGGTTGGTAAGAAAACGAAGATGGCTGTATACCGCTCCACCTATGTCCCAGTCTTGACATATGGATGCGAGTCATGGGCAGTGACTACAACCCCATAAAAGCCAGATCCAAACCTCAGAAATGATGTATCTGAGGAAGGTGGTTGAAGTAACAAGAAGAGACATGGTACGCAACCAGACGATACGTCAAGGCCTTAAATCCTACCCCCTGCAGACCCAAGTAGAACAGTCCCAATTAAGATGGTTTGGCCATGTCTGCAGAATGGGAGAAGATCGGAAACCACGACAAGCATGGGAAACAAAGAGCCAAGGATCCAGACCCCGAGGACGACCCAGAGTCCGCTGGGAGGACAACATTAGACAATCTTTGAAGGACCGAGGACTAGAATGGAACCAGGCCAGGAGGAAGACAGCCGATAGGATAGTCTGGCGCTCTCTCTTCCAAACCTCTACACCTCACGGTAGAAGGGGAACGACTAAGTAAGTAAGTAAGCATAATTGCGTTGACGCAGGCTTCTTGCAAGGGGGGTCAAGCTGTAATGATGGCTCCGTGACCCACAAGGAGCAAAAGAAGAAGAGAAGAATAATCTGCTTTCTCAGATGTCCCATGTGGTGAGATTTGTTTAAATGTTCATGTTTGACAGTCAGGGGCGTACTTAAAGTATCTGGCACCCAGAGCGGGTCCTACCTTTGGCATCCCATCTTTCATAAAGAAACACACATGTACGTATATTTTTAACAGTAAGTACTATCATAAAAACATCCGAAGGCACCCCCTCATGGCTGTCACCCGGGGCGAACCGCCCCCTCGCACCCCCTTTGGTACGCCACTGTTGACAATGACAGCACAATGTACGTATTGACATGTCAGATATTCGTTGTCTTGTGAGGACTGTTGAGTTTTTCTGAACACCATGTACCTGTAGTTGAATTGTCGAAAAAGATAGACTTGTGATTGACAGAACAGCAGCAGTAGAAACTTGGTAGATGTTAACATCCCTGGTGGTAGGCCAGTTTCGCATAGATGTAAGGTACCAAGATAAACTTTAGGAAATGGCAGAGATAGAAGAAGATATTACTAGTGAATAAAATTGACAATAGTGAAGAAAAACGTGTAAACATGCAGTGATTCTCAGCATGGGACCAGGCCACCACAAGAGCGTGAGAGTGAACGGCAGCAGATGTTTGTTTTGTACCAGGTAGCCAGCAAGTATATCGGAAGGCTGGTTGCTGTGAACTTTATCAGTCTATTTTCAAGTTCTTCATTTATTTGTAAATAAAGTTGAGTTAAACTCAACTGCTGTCGTCGTTCTCGTCAAATATGCCTTTTAGTGAGTCTGGTGTAGCGAAATCTGTGAGATAATCGCTTATTTCAGTAAGATTTTAGTCCTATGATAATAAATACACCAGCCCTCAGATGTCTGACTATTTTCATCTTCAACGCCAGTAGAGCGCTGCCTTTTGTGCAGTGGAAATGCTTAAAAAATGACCCGCCGTAAAATCTAACACGCTTTTAGTTTCGGTTTAGAAACGTACAATAAACATTTTAACATCTCGCCGATCTGCTGCACGAAACGGTGGGAAAAGTTTGAATTAACGTAATATGTTAACTTTAACACTAAAATTTGTAATAATTCGGACATTTCCCAGTAGTAAGAACGAGACGATTGTAATAATTAACGCCAACACTACTAAAGTTTGCTAAATCAGAGGCAAATCTCCAATCCAACCTGCAAGTCTGGAAGGAAGAGCTGGAGAAGAGAGGGATGGTCATAAGCAGCTCTAAAACAAAATCCATGGTGATATCACGAGAAGAAAGAAAACATCAGATTAAGCTTGGAGAACAGGTCCTGGAGCAGGTCGACCACTTTAAATACCTCGGAGCTATTATAGACCGAAAGGGAGGCATCAAAGAAGAGTTGGCCACTCGAAAAGCAGCAGCTGGGAGACTTTTTCAGGCCATAAATCGAGGATTCCTCAGCAAGAGAGAGGTTGGTAAGAAAACGAAGATGGCTGTATACCGCTCCACCTATGTGCCAGTCTTGACATACGGATGCGAGTCATGGGCAATGACTACAACCCATAAAAGCCAGATCCAAACCTCAGAAATGAGATATCTGAGGAAGGTGGTTGAAGTAACAAGAAGAGACATGGTACGCAACCAGACGATACGTCAAGGCCTTAAATCCTACCCCCTGCAGACCCAAGTAGAACAGTCCCAATTAAGATGGTTTGGCCATGTCTGCAGAATGGGAGAAGATCGGATACCACGACAAGCATGGGAAACAAAGAGCCAAGGATCCAGACCCCGAGGACGACCCAGAGTCCGCTGGGAGGACAACATTAGACAATCTTTGAAGGATCGAGTACTAGAATGGAACCAGGCCAGGAAGAAGACAGCTGATAGAATAGTCTGGCGCTCTCTCTTCCAAACCTCTACACCTCACGGTAGAAGGGGAACGACTAAGTAAGTAAGTAAGTACTACTAAAGTTTTGAAAAACCCCTCTTCGCTCTGCAAGCGGTCTCTTTAATATATACACGCTGTGGGCAAAGCCAGCAGAGACAAACACACAGACAGTTTTCCATTTCCTCCTAGCGGTAATATTCTGACGTCACTCAAACTAGTTGGTTATTTGAATAGTGAGAGAAATGATAGAGACAGGGGAAGGGGGGGGGGGGGGAACATGGCCGACTTGTGTAAAAGTTATATTTGACGATTGACAGTGACAAAACTGAAAATCTGAACCATAATGAAACTGACCATAAAAATCATATGGTAGTATAGCTTAGAGTCCCCGGAGCAAAAATATGTTTTAAAAAATATGGTAGTCCAAGTATTAGCCAAGTTATTGAGAAAATACTAAATGTCTAAGAACGCTTGGACGGACAGACTGTTGTTCTTGCTCGTTACACATAACGTTATTGGGGACGCTAGTTTAAAAAAGAGGCATTGGAGTAATTCAAATCCTATTGGTTGGTATAAGAGTATATGAGTAAGGGGGGTGGGGGGGGGGGGGGGGGGGGGGGGGGGGGGGGGGGGGGGGGATGGGGTGGGGGGGGGGGGGGGGGGGGGGGGGGGGGGGGGGGGGGGGGGGGGGGGGGGGAGGGGGGGGGGGGGGGGGGGGGGGGGGGGGGGGAGGGGGGGGGGGGGGGGGGAGGGGGGGGGGGGGGGGGGGGGGGGGGGGGATAGGAAAATGTTAACTAAAACTAAACATCTTTTTCTATTGGCATAACTAACGCAGACTGACCAATGGACTACGAGGCACATAGTTTGTTTGGAAATTTTGTTTTGTTTTTTCAAACTAAATTCAAAAAGATGTAGTAGTGCCTGCTTTCATTGGTCGGCTCTAATAGATATTGGCAAGAGGCATAGTGGTCTCGTGGCCATTTGACTAGAAAATTTTATACAAACAACTACGTTGAGAGCAGATGTGATGAATTGTAAAATTAACTACTAATTCACAATCTGGACGAGGCAGAGCAAAACTGAGGCCATATTCTTTGCCAGTCAACGTTATTTGTGACATATTTCTTTGAACTAGTGGTAAGAATGCTTTATGTATTTACATGCTTGATTAAAACTGCACAAGTTAGATACTGCTATGGGGAAAAGTGAAGGACATGCCGGGGGCAAACATTATTGAGTCCTCACATTGAACTGTATTTGACTGTTGCATATTATTATGATTTTGTATTAACTATTTTGTATTGGAAGATGTTAGGAAGCCTCAGTGTTCCATGAACACTCTTTAACATGCCTAGAGCGTTTATAATTTAGAAAAGAAAAGAAAAATCATATAAAAGGAGATGTGGTTACTCCACGTTATTGTATTGAAGCAAACTAGGTAAAAGTACAGTGGCGTATCTGCCATAGGGACCTGAGGTGTGGTCACAGAAAGGTGTGAGTCATATAATTAGGGGCTGATGCACATGAATGCACACGAGGCTGACCCCATACCATCATGTATACATAGTGATAAGAAATGGTGATCAGATATAAAAAGGCCAGGGTGTCTTTTTATTGCAGAGTTTTTATTTCCTGTTACCATCCGGTGACAGGAAACCTGATGAGTGAGTGAAAAGTGAAAAGTCTCCATTTAAAAGTATATGCTGTCAGCTGATAGCCTGAAGGAGCTTGTGTGTGGGTGCTGATCTATTATATCTGCAACGACATCCTGACTTATTATCGTCATACCAAGAATCCCAGGTGACACGTTAACAGCTGGGACATCTGACACTTCAGCATAATAAACTGATTCTTATCAAAATAAAACTGAATTATATGGGGAATGACGAAAACAACAGCTCCTCATAACCAATGACTAACACTAGCAGTTATTAAAGTTTTAGTCTGTGAATACACCTACAGGAACTCTATATAATAACATTACATTCATAGGACCAAGAGTCCATACTTTTTTAGTTAACTCTTTTAGTCCCAAGCAAAAAAGTGGGTTTGGCCCAAGCAAAAATGGCCACCCCAGTAAGTTTTTATAGTTGTTTTTTTGGAAATAATTTTTTAAAATGTTCATATGCATAAATAACTTTAGTCCAAAATGGATGGCTATACTTTAAGAAAATAGCATTTTTGAGTTGTCAAAATTTGAAAAAGCCCTAGAAAGGATCAAGAGATACGAAAGCCAGTATACTGTTGATCGGGCCAAATGGGTCTAGAAGGAAGTACAGTATACTGGCTGTTGGGACTTAAAAAGTTAAAGCATTATATGTAAATATATTTCCTCATTTTCAAAGACCTGTCCAAAAGAGATGGCTGGACAGGCAGATTAAATTGTACAAAGAAAAAACATTCCAATTTTAAAAGAAAACTTTAACCACAGTCTTATTTATTTTCTTATAGTGAGTTAAAGTGTATTGTGTTGATGTACCATCATCTTCATTTCACCCCTAGACACTAGAGACATCATACACCAGCCACTAGAATCAAAATACGGACTGTGTGAGATCTAGGGAGGTAGCGTTAGGTTCCCTGATATATATATATATATATATATATATATATATATATATATATATATATATATATATATATATATATATATATATATATAATTTTCATCATCATCATCTTTTTTAGAGTCAGGGACCTACATGTGCTTGACCTCACACAGTTGACACAGACACAGCTATCTTTCTTGTTAGGTATAACATCTTAACCTCCCCAGCAAAATTATCTTTGCTACATTCTTCTTCTTCTTCTTTCGTTCGCTTGAAATATATTGTCTATATCTGCAATGTTGTTTCTTGTATAAACTTCACTGTCTTTTGTAGTTCATACAGGGGTCCATATAGTTTTGCTTCCAGTGTTGTTTCTCTGGGCCAGTGGGTTTGCCTCAATATATCATATTCGGGGCAATCTTGCAGTACGTGCCCCGCTGTCTGGGGTGCCTGTCCACATGTACACATGGCTGAATTGCCAATCTTGAATTTTGTATACATGTGGCTGCGGAGGCGGTTGTGTCCTGTTCTGAGGCGCAGAATGACTATTTGTTCTGATCTGTTCATAGCTTGGTAGTCATCCTGCGTTGATGTTGGTGGCTTTCTGATAGATTTGATCATCTTTTTCTTCTGATGGTACGTTACTGGTACATCCGGTTGTTCGTCTGCAGCACCTTCTTTAGCCAGTCCGTCTGCTCTCTCGTTTCCTGGTATTCCACAATGAGACGGTATCCACTGCATGGCGACCCTGCGCTGGTTGCACAGTTCAGAAAGTAGGGCCTGTATAACTGGCAATTTTCTGGACTGAAGTGCTTGGAGTGCTGATCTTGCATCTGTCAGGAATACTACAGGCTGTGGACCGAGATTGGTGTTCAGTAGTTTCTCAGTTGCCACCTTGATTGCCTGGACTTCTGCATCATAGTTGTTACAGAATTTCCCCGTTGGTACTCTGACCGTATCCCTAGTGTTGTTTGGGTATTCTATGTACACTCCTGCTCCTCCATTCTTTACTGCATTCTGTGCTGACCCATCCGTGTATACTCGGACCCAGAGGTCCTGTGGGTATTCATCATCCAGGAAACTGAGAGTGACTGTCCTACGTTGCACGCTGTTCTGTTCATCCCTGTCGAATATTCCTTTCACTTTTGTGTGGATGTGTACTGGTAGTCCATGCTCCTCTCTCCAAGGGGTTTGTTCTGGCACAGACTTTAGAGGGCTGTTAACTTCAGGCAGGTCTGAGGTTTGTCTACGAAATCGTTTGGCCTGGTGGATAAAGCTGCTTCTTTTCAGTCGCCCCATTGCTAGGTTTTGGAATCTGTCCTTCATTGGATGGCTCGGCATACAGAGGAACTTTTCTGCCTGTATTAGCACTTTCGTGTCTCTGCGTTCTCTCAGTGCTTGTATCCTCCCCATTTTCTCCATCTCCACTATAGGCGTTGATTTCATTGCCCCCGTGATGACCCTAAGCGCCTGGTTTTGCACCTTATCTAGCTCTTGTAATGTGGTGTTTGATGCTGGACACCACGCAGCTGACCCATATTCCAGGTGTGGTCGTATGCCCTGCTGGTAAACTTTACTAAGTATTTTCCCGCTGGCTCCCCATGTGGTTCCACTTAGTTTTCTCAGGATGGCTAGCTTCCTCCTGGCCTTTGTTGCTGCCTTGTTGATGTGCTGCTTCCATGTCAGCCTATCATCGAATGTAACTCCGAGATAGGTGGGTTGTTTATCTTCTCTCAGGAGCTCTTCGTTTATCTTGATGACACCAGCTTTTTGTTTGGGAGAGAGGGTGAAGAGCGTAGTGCTGCACTTGTCTGTGTTGATGCTGACACACCATCTATTTGCCCATGAGGTTAAGGCATCTATAGCTCTTTGTAGCAGTTTGGTGGCCACTGTTGCATGCTCGTCTGTGCACCATATTACCAGGTCATCAGCGTACATTGCCACTTTCATTCCATGTGGTAGTTCAGCAACCAGGTCATTGATGTAGACTAGGAAAAGTGTGGGGGACAGAACCCCTCCCTGAGGGACGCCATGACGCAGTAGAATTTTCTTACTCTTGAGGCCATCTAGTTGTACTCGGGCTCTTCTGTTATGCAAGTATGCTTTCACCCATTTGTACATCTTACCATTCACTCTACAATTTCTCAGTTTCTTCAGAAGCCCTTCTTTCCAAACCTTGTCAAATGCTTTTCTTAGATCTATCCATGCTGCTAGTACCAGTTTCTTATCTTGGAACGCATCCTCAATCTCTTGGGAAAGGTAAGTTGCCTGATCTTCGGTGGAATAACACTGCCTAAAGCCCGCCTGCTGTGGTACAAGAAGGTTTTCACTTTCAAGGTACCACTGTAGCCTGAGGTTGATGATACGTTCCATTGTTTTGCAGAGGCAGCTTGTAAGGCTGATTGGTCTGTAGCTGGAGGCAGTGGAACTGTCTTTTCCTGGTTTTAGGAGTGGTATCATGATTGCTTCCCTCCAGGTCTGTGGAACTCTGCCTGAGTTCCAACAGATATTGAAGATCTGCAGCAGCTTTGTTTTTGCTGCGGTTCCCAAGTTCTTAATCATTTCATTGGACACTCCATCAACTCCTGGCGACTTTCTCATTTTCAATTTGGATATTGCAAGCTCCAGTTCTCTGAATGTGATTGGTGCCTCCATAACTTCAGGTATGGTTCCATCTCGTCCTGCGTGTTGTTTCTCACGAGTCTCCTGTTGCTTCTCTGGGCTAACTTCGATGTTGTTGTCTTTAGCAAAGGAGTCTGCAAAGTGATCAGCTGCCTGTTTTCCCATGAGGATGTTTCCATCTTTGTACAGAGCAATCCTTGAGTTTCTCTCTGTACCTTCATCGTTAAGTTGCTTTACCAGCTTCCACAGTTTCCTCGTATCTCTTTCAAAGTTCAAGGACTCTGTTTTCTCCTTCCAGCTTCTTCGCCTGGCCTGCAACTTGGCCCTTTGAAATTTGGCCTTAGCTTGCTGGTAGTTATTGTGGTGTTCTTGGCATGGACTGGTCTCTGCCTGCTTTCGAGATGTTTCCACGTCGTTGTGCAGCTGCTCTAGTTCACTATTCCAATATGGTTTGTAGTGCTTACGAGCCCCTCTAGGTATTGTTTCACGAGCAGCCTGTAATATGCATCTGCTGAATTCATCAACTAGCTTATTGATGTCTTTGTCTACAGTCAGATCTCTAGCCAGTATACTAGTACGGTGCTGGTACATTGTCCAGTCTGCCTTCTTGTAGTTCCACCTAGAGAGAGTGCTGCTCCCCTTGACAAGTTCATTTTCCACAATTAGGAAGACTGGCCGGTGGTCGCTGCCTCCAAGTTGTTTCCCTACAACGCGTGGAATATTCTAATCCACATATATAAATTATCAAGTAAATATAAAGCCTAATAAATACATATAATAAATAAAGGAAGAAGAATGGTAAAGAACAGTGCTGTCACAATGACTGTACTCGAAATCCCCTTGTTTTCTACTGCGTATGCAAATTGTAACGTTTCACGTTGATATTAAAGGCCTTCTGCAACATACACGCGTTTCCCAAACACACAATAAAATGTGCTGCCTTTCTAAGAAAAACCTTGAAATATGCAAGTTGACCTAAATTTTAAATTCCATTCATGTCTTTTTCTACACTATGTTACCAAGATCAAAAGACAGATGGACAAAAGGATAGCGAGAAGGGAGAGGCAGAAAGCCGAACACTAAACACGCTTCGCGCGATACACAAATGCTGCCATCACGCGTGTAAGACTACATGCACTAACTTTTTTTCAGACGGACAGTGATAAAATACATTACCCATCCCAGAGTTAGGTTTATAAATCCTGAAAAACTCTTATTAGAAAAGATAACATTAGATGGGTTTACGGTTGAAAACATAACAGTACCCAGACAGCACATCTTCGAAACAGGAGGTAGAAAATACATATTTTGAACGCAGCCACGTAGCTCTTTTAAATTTGGATATTTGGGTTCCTTAGGGCTTGCTGACCAAGAATATGTAAAACGTTACGCAAATAGTCCAGGAATTAATAAATTATACCCAAAATAAAATAGTGGGGATGCCTGACAGCATGGAATCATTTCTGCTCATAAAATTTTTTTTTATAACGTGTTTGAAAAAAATCTTACGTTACAGAATTAGCCTACCATGTAAACTCCAAATTGATTGGAGCGCAACAAATGAAAGACTAACCACGATTGGTCGGGCTATAAATACTATCTTTCGTTGTTAAGGGAGACGTGAAAAGGTAACATTTTTTCAAACACTTGTCGAAACGTGGCCTCATTGGCTAGACTCGCTGATATACTCACTTAGGAGCGTTAGTTCGAGACCACTAGTGCAAATAATCTTGATAAAGCAACAGTGCGTTGAAGCCAGCTCATATTTGTGTTAAATAAAAGCCTGGAACATAAGCAGATGGGAATTTGTGCCAGTAATTGTGCCAGAATTCATTGCTAATCAACGTATCTGTGTTTATTTCCATGAAATTGTGGGACCGTGGTCTTGATGGTACTGAGCAGCACCTGGTCAGAGCTTTGCTGAATCCAGAGTCGGACAGCATACTCCTTGGTCTTTTTAGCTATCAGTGAGGTGTCTCCAGAGCCCAGAGGAGAATTCGAGCAGAGGAGTCCTTCCCTGCCGCCATCACGCAAGATAAGCTGATTTGGCCAGCTGAGCTCAACATTATGTCCCCTCATCTTGAAATGACTTTGTAAAAATAACATTCAGAGGGGAATTTAATTGTCTTAATATCAGGAACTGAGAACATCTCCAATACTAGTCCCAAAAGACAAACTATTGAAGTCGTGATGACAAATACCAACAGAGCTTGAACAAAACAAAACCAGTATTACCTCATATTACCACTACACAACTGACACACATAGGATATTTTAATAATATATGTCACTACAATATTCATATTGATAAAGTCTGTACATATACTTGTAATTAAAATTGATTGTGATTCCTGGTTCCTTTGTATTTGAATCAGGACACATATACCTTTATGATAACCATGAATACATATTGTTATTTGAAAAGTTATCAGTGACTCCTTAAGATATTCTCATAGAGTGTTATATGTATGTGAGTGTCACAGTGTTGTCAAGAGTAGTGGATTAAATTAAATTGTTTATCTGTCTGTTGTTGTGACTTACACTTCATCATACAATACCCTAGACACATAACGTAGTCATCACACTATTCCAGAATAATTCTGACTGAGATATATAGATATGTGGTAGCAAGTAAGGTTATCTATAATACACTACTCTTAATAGATATAGATACCTTCACAGCTGATCTCAGTCAGTACACTAAGTCCCCTATAAATATTTATAACATCCCACTTCACCACATATATTGGGGTCTCGCTCTTGGGATTTTGAATCTTTCCCTATTAAAAATATTGGGGGTAATTCACTTCAGGGAATATAAGAATTAAAAGGTATCCTTGGGTGGAATTAAATAAGGTTGAGCTCACGGTGCCTGTGTTGTCCATTAGATATATTTAGAGATTAAATTGTTGGTTAGACATTGTAGAAACTTACCTGATAGACAATGGCGGACCTGGCCAAGTTTCGATCTGCTGCTGTACAGACTGCAAAAGAGTTAGGATTAGATGGGCAAGTTATGGTTGCCTATGTCACTACGGAATGTGACAAATTTATTGAACGCGAAGAAAGAAGGTTTGAAGCCGAAAGAAAGTTAGAGGCTGAAAGGGAAATTAAGAGGTTACAATTTGAGGCTGAGGCTGAGACTAAGAGGTTGCAGATTGAGGCGGAGGCTAAGAAATTGGAGGCAGAAAGAGAAGACAGAAGATTGGCTGCAGAAAGGGAAGAGAAGAAATTAGCTGCAGAAAGGGAAGCAGAAAAGGAGGAGAAGAGATTACAAAGGGAACATGAGTTACGACTAAGGGAGTTTGAGTTTCAGGGCCATGCTCCTGAAAATGGTGCCAGTCCCTTTGCCTCTGATGCCACTGCTAGCCAAGGAGCCTCAACCTCAGCTATGAATTTTCATTTAGATCATTTTGTTGAGAAAGACGATGATATAGAGAGCTACCTAAATAGGTATGAACTATTAGCTACCACGTATTGGTTAGAGAGAGAAAGGTGGAGCTTAAAGTTATCTCAGGGACTTCGTGGGGCAGCTTATGAAGTTTTTGCAAAAATGAGCAGAGGTGATCAGGAAAATTATGACATGCTAAAGCAGGCTCTTTTGTTAAGGTATGAAAAGAATGCAGAATTTTATAGGAAAAAATTTAGGAATGCTAAACTACTGTCAGGTGAAACCTATCACCAGTTCTCTGCACGAATAGAGACATACTTGGAGAAATGGACTTCTCTGGTGTCGTGGAATATTCTAATCCACATATATAAATTATCAAGTAAATATAAAGCCTAATAAATACATATAATAAATAAAGGAAGAAGAATGGTAAAGAACAGTGCTGTCACAATGACTGTACTCGAAATCCCCTTGTTTTCTACTGCGTATGCAAATTGTAACGTTTCACGTTGATATTAAAGGCCTTCTGCAACATACACGCGTTTCCCAAACACACAATAAAATGTGCTGCCTTTCTAAGAAAAACCTTGAAATATGCAAGTTGACCTAAATTTTAAATTCCATTCATGTCTTTTTCTACACTATGTTACCAAGATCAAAAGACAGATGGACAAAAGGATAGCGAGAAGGGAGAGGCAGAAAGCCGAACACTAAACACGCTTCGCGCGATACACAAATGCTGCCATCACGCGTGTAAGACTACATGCACTAACTTTTTTTCAGACGGACAGTGATAAAATACATTACCCATCCCAGAGTTAGGTTTATAAATCCTGAAAAACTCTTATTAGAAAAGATAACATTAGATGGGTTTACGGTTGAAAACATAACAGTACCCAGACAGCACATCTTCGAAACAGGAGGTAGAAAATACATATTTTGAACGCAGCCACGTAGCTCTTTTAAATTTGGATATTTGGGTTCCTTAGGGCTTGCTGACCAAGAATATGTAAAACGTTACGCAAATAGTCCAGGAATTAATAAATTATACCCAAAATAAAATAGTGGGGATGCCTGACAGCATGGAATCATTTCTGCTCATAAAATTTTTTTTATAACGTGTTTGAAAAAAATCTTACGTTACAGAATTAGCCTACCATGTAAACTCCAAATTGATTGGAGCGCAACAAATGAAAGACTAACCACGATTGGTCGGGCTATAAATACTATCTTTCGTTGTTAGGGGAGACGTGAAAAGGTAACATTTTTTCAAACACTTGTCGAAACGTGGCCTCATTGGCTAGACTCGCTGATATACTCACTTAGGAGCGTTAGTTCGAGACCACTAGTGCAAATAATCTTGATAAAGCATCAGTGCGTTGAAGCCAGCTCATATTTGTGTTAAATAAAAGCCTGGAACATAAGCAGATGGGAATTTGTGCCAGTAATTGTGCCAGAATTCATTGCTAATCAACGTATCTGTGTTTATTTCCATGAAATTGTGGTAAGCTTGAACCATTCAGTATCTTTTAATGAAAATTGAATGTAAATTGTTAATTTATGCCTGTATATATATGTGTAGTTCAGTGGCAAACAGGAGATAAAGCCTATAATGCTCCAGCCTGAACAGAGGGTGTCGGAGGGAAGTAAAACGGCATGGAATGGCCATATAGTACACTGACACCTGGATGATTGACTAGAAAGAAATAATGCTGGAAGTGCAGAGGCGTGGTAACCATTAAGGAGGTAAATACTGGTATAAAGTATTTCAGATGAAGCTGACAGTTGGCCTAACGCTCTGAACTCAATGTTTGTGTTGTATTGTGCTCAGTGTAGAACTAGAGTATCAATTAGTTATGAAGTAGAAGGTACATCCTTCTTGTTTTCAGGGACCGTGGTCTTGATGGTACTGAGCAGCACCTGGTCAGAGCTTTGCTGAATCCAGAGTCGGACAGCATACTCCTTGGTCCATTTAGCTATCAGTGAGGTGTCTCCAGAGCCCAGAGGAGAATTCGAGCAGAGGAGTCCTTCCCTGCCGCCATCACGCAAGATAAGCTGATTTGGCCAGCTGAGCTCAACATTATGTCCCCTCATCTTGAAATGACTTTGTAAAAATAACATTCAGAGGGGAATTTAATTGTCTTAATATCAGGAACTGAGAACATCTCCAATACTAGTCCCAAAAGACAAACTATTGAAGTCATGATGACAAATACCAACAGAGCTTGAACAAAACAAAACCAGTATTACCTCATATTACCACTACACAACTGACACACATAGGATATTTTAATAATATATATGTCACTACAATATTCATATTGATAAAGTCTGTACATATACTTGTAATTAAAATTGATTGTGATTCCTGGTTCCTTTGTATTTGAATCAGGACACATATACCTTTATGATAACCATGAATACATATTGTTATTTGAAAAGTTATCAGTGACTCCTTAAGATATTCTCATAGAGTGTTATATGTATGTGAGTGTCACAGTGTTGTCAAGAGTAGTGGATTAAATTAAATTGTTTATCTGTCTGTTGTTGTGACTTACACTTCATCATACACATACCCTAGACACATAACGTAGTCATCACACTATTCCAGAATAATTCTGACTGAGATATATAGATATGTGGTAGCAAGTAAGGTTATCTATAATACACTACTCTTAATAGATATAGATACCTTCACAGCTGATCTCAGTCAGTACACTAAGTCTCCTATAAATATTTATAACATCCCACTTCACCACATCTGGGGAAAACCCAAGATCTTAAGGAAATGGTCCTTATAGAGCAATTAAGAGAGTCCATGGCTCCAGACCTGAGAAAGTTTCTCATGGAACAAGGTGCAGAGAGGCTGGGTGAGTTGCTAAATGTTGCTGAAAGGTATCAAGCAGCTCAAGCAGAGGTAACAGGTAATAAAAAGAAACAAGTGGATAACTTTAGGGCACCACAGAACTTTAATAAATTTGATCCTAGGGATCAAAATATAGGTAAGCACCAATTTGATAGGCCACGGTATGAAAATAAAAATAAATTCCCACAATTCGATGAAAGGAAATATGATGAAAGAAAATCTTTCAACCAAGGAAAAAGGTGGTGTAAGAATTGTCAGATGGACAATCATGACACTGACCGTTGCAGAAGGAAACCTGTGTATATGGCAACACTTCAGGTCAGGTCGACCTCAAGACAGGAGGAGGATATTATGTTAGATACCACTCCAGAAGAGATGAGGAAGGCACAGGCTGGGGATAAAACACTCAAGCCTTGTTTCAGAAAATTGTCAACTTGTCATACAACTCCAGGAAAGGGAGATTTTTACATGAAAAACAAGTTGATGTATAGGAAGACTGGAGCTAGATCCAAAGGTCACGGACAGCTGGTACTTCCTAAAAGATACAGGACAGAATTAATAAGGAGCCTACATGTGAAACCAGATGGGGACCATGAGAAGATAGGTACCATCATTCAAAAGGTGGCTCACAATTATTATTGGCCCAAAGCAAGATGGGACATTGAGAATTTTGTAGAAAGGTGTAGCATAGCACATGAGGGAACACCCACAAGTGGGAACATGGATCAGGACCTGGACACGCCACGGGGCAAAATTAGGCCTGATAATAAAAAGAAATATAAATTTGAAAAAGTGGACCAAATGGAATGGGAAGCCCCTTTTCACGGACAAGCTTCACTTAACTGTTTTACAATGGCCACTATGCGGGGAGTGCAAAAAGATGTCTTACCCCAGGATAAGCCGACAATCCCTCAATCGGACTTAAACAAACTGGAGGAAGAAGATGTAGAGAGGAAATCTCTCATCAAGAATTTTAAGTGGGGAGACAGCCCCAAAAGAAAAATTGGTAGCGGTCGTTTTGTGAATGATAATTCTGGGAGGAAAAATCATCACTATAAAGCTTCGAGTGGAAGAGACCATACCGGTGCATGGACAAATAGGTCCACACAATTAAAGGTCCATATGTACCTTTGTTAAGAACGTGGACTGATGAAAAGGCAGAGGAAAACATTACATCTTCATACCAATATGTGAATGAGCTGACCACTCGGTTAAAAACTGGCTGGAAACTTGCCAATGAAAATTTGAAACAAGCCAGGAAGAAACATGCTGCCTATTATAACAGGAAGGCGAAGGACAGAAATTTGGCTGTGGGAGAGAAAGTACTGCTTCTTTTGCCCGGGAGTCAGAATAAGTTACAAATTGGATGGCAGGGTCCATATACAGTTCTAGAGAAGGTGTCTAGAACAAATTATAAGATAGATAAGAAGGGGAAAGAAAAAATCTATCATGTGAATCTCCTGAAGAAATATTTGGAAAGAGAACATCAGGAAGAGACACACTTGTTGACCTTGTCCATCGCCATGGAGATGAAAAAGGAACCACTTTCATCATTTGAATATCCATTACACCCCTGTGAGACAGCAGCACAGGTGAAAATCAGTACACATTTAACGAAAACTCAGAAAGAGAGAGTGCAACAGGTTCTAAATAATCATGCAGAGGTGTTAACAGACCGACCAGGGCATACAAACCTATTGGAATATGATATGAAACTAATAGACTCCACACCTGTCTGTATGAAACCATATTCGATTCCGTTTGCTAAGGAGAAAGCTTTGAAGGAAGAGATAGACTATCTGTTGAAGGAAGGAATTATTTCGCACAGTGAATCTTCGTATAGTTCCGGTGTTGTACTCTTAAGGAAGCCCTCTGGAGAACATAGACTCTGTATAGATTACAGGAGACTGAATGCTATTACAGAAGGACAGGTGGATCCATTGCCGGATACAAATCAGCTGTTTGCCAGACTAAATAAAGCTAAATATTTCTCAAAAGTGGATCTGAGTAAAGGATACTATCAGATTCCAGTGAAGCCTGAGGTTAGACCATACCTAGCTTTTAGTACCTCAGAAGGACACTATGAGTTTAATAGATTGCCATTTGGATTGAAGAATGCGCCTAGTGTCTTCTCTAGAATGATGAGAAAATTATTGGATCCTCTGAATAATCCCTGTATAACAAATTTTATGGATGATATCCTTATAGCAACAGAAACATTTGAGGAACACATTGACTCTCTGAACATGCTGTTTAATCGACTTAGGGAGGCAAATTTAACAGCCCGACCAACCAAATGTTGCGTTGGATGTAAAGAATTGGAATTTTTGGGACACACAGTTTATCAGGGAAACATGACCCCTGACCCAAAGAATTTAGAGAAACTACAGAAAGCCCCGAGACCACAAACCAAGAAGGACGTGAGATCCTTTGTCTCATTATGTGGTTTCTACCAGAATTATATCAAGGACTTTAATTCCATATGTGCACCGTTAACTGAATTGACACGTAAAGGACATCCAGATCGCATTACATGGACACCACAATGTGAAATGACTTACCAAGAATTGAAGGAAAAGCTCACAAGTAAACCCATTTTGAAATTACCTGACTTAAGTCAAGAATTCATTGTAAGGACGGATGCCAGTAATATTGGGCTAGGAGCAACTCTACTACAGAAATCAGATGCATTGGATGGGGAATTAAGCCCAGTGGCATATGCTAGCAGAAAGTTGAATAAAGCTGAAATCAATTACTCAACTAGCGAAAAGGAATGTCTTGCAGTAATATGGGCAATAAAGAAATTCAATATTTATCTGTATGGGAAGGCATTTAAGTTGCAAACAGACCACAAACCTTTATCGTTTCTAGCACAGGCTAAGCATGAGAACTCTAGGTTACTCCGATGGTCTTTACTTCTGGCTCCATATAATTTTAGCATTGAGTATATATCTGGAAAAACCAATTTGGGAGCGGATTTTTTAAGCCGCCATCCGTGTGATGAGAATCACCGTAAACCCCAGAAATAATAATAAATTTCTCTATGTGAATATAGAATAAAGGACTGACATATAATGTCTGTTTTAAGAGGGGAGGTGTCGTGGAATATTCTAATCCACATATATAAATTATCAAGTAAATATAAAGCCTAATAAATACATATAATAAATAAAGGAAGAAGAATGGTAAAGAACAGTGCTGTCACAATGACTGTACTCGAAATCCCCTTGTTTTCTACTGCGTATGCAAATTGTAACGTTTCACGTTGATATTAAAGGCCTTCTGCAACATACACGCGTTTCCCAAACACACAATAAAATGTGCTGCCTTTCTAAGAAAAACCTTGAAATATGCAAGTTGACCTAAATTTTAAATTCCATTCATGTCTTTTTCTACACTATGTTACCAAGATCAAAAGACAGATGGACAAAAGGATAGCGAGAAGGGAGAGGCAGAAAGCCGAACACTAAACACGCTTCGCGCGATACACAAATGCTGCCATCACGCGTGTAAGACTACATGCACTAACTTTTTTTCAGACGGACAGTGATAAAATACATTACCCATCCCAGAGTTAGGTTTATAAATCCTGAAAAACTCTTATTAGAAAAGATAACATTAGATGGGTTTACGGTTGAAAACATAACAGTACCCAGACAGCACATCTTCGAAACAGGAGGTAGAAAATACATATTTTGAACGCAGCCACGTAGCTCTTTTAAATTTGGATATTTGGGTTCCTTAGGGCTTGCTGACCAAGAATATGTAAAACGTTACGCAAATAGTCCAGGAATTAATAAATTATACCCAAAATAAAATAGTGGGGATGCCTGACAGCATGGAATCATTTCTGCTCATAAAATTTTTTTATAACGTGTTTGAAAAAAAATCTTACGTTACAGAATTAGCCTACCATGTAAACTCCAAATTGATTGGAGCGCAACAAATGAAAGACTAACCACGATTGGTCGGGCTATAAATACTATCTTTCGTTGTTAAGGGAGACGTGAAAAGGTAACATTTTTTCAAACACTTGTCGAAACGTGGCCTCATTGGCTAGACTCGCTGATATACTCACTTAGGAGCGTTAGTTCGAGACCACTAGTGCAAATAATCTTGATAAAGCAACAGTGCGTTGAAGCCAGCTCATATTTGTGTTAAATAAAAGCCTGGAACATAAGCAGATGGGAATTTGTGCCAGTAATTGTGCCAGAATTCATTGCTAATCAACGTATCTGTGTTTATTTCCATGAAATTGTGGGACCGTGGTCTTGATGGTACTGAGCAGCACCTGGTCAGAGCTTTGCTGAATCCAGAGTCGGACAGCATACTCCTTGGTCTTTTTAGCTATCAGTGAGGTGTCTCCAGAGCCCAGAGGAGAATTCGAGCAGAGGAGTCCTTCCCTGCCGCCATCACGCAAGATAAGCTGATTTGGCCAGCTGAGCTCAACATTATGTCCCCTCATCTTGAAATGACTTTGTAAAAATAACATTCAGAGGGGAATTTAATTGTCTTAATATCAGGAACTGAGAACATCTCCAATACTAGTCCCAAAAGACAAACTATTGAAGTCATGATGACAAATACCAACAGAGCTTGAACAAAACAAAACCAGTATTACCTCATATTACCACTACACAACTGACACACATAGGATATTTTAATAATATATGTCACTACAATATTCATATTGATAAAGTCTGTACATATACTTGTAATTAAAATTGATTGTGATTCCTGGTTCCTTTGTATTTGAATCAGGACACATATACCTTTATGATAACCATGAATACATATTGTTATTTGAAAAGTTATCAGTGACTCCTTAAGATATTCTCATAGAGTGTTATATGTATGTGAGTGTCACAGTGTTGTCAAGAGTAGTGGATTAAATTAAATTGTTTATCTGTCTGTTGTTGTGACTTACACTTCATCATACACATACCCTAGACACATAACGTAGTCATCACACTATTCCAGAATAATTCTGACTGAGATATATAGATATGTGGTAGCAAGTAAGGTTATCTATAATACACTACTCTTAATGGATATAGATACCTTCACAGCTGATCTCAGTCAGTACACTAAGTCCCCTATAAATATTTATAACATCCCACTTCACCACAGTTCCACTCCAAGCTGGGTGAGTGGAATGCCAGGTCTGGTGTAGAGGTGGTGTGCCATGATCTCGAGTAGAAGGTTGGTGGGTCGATTGGCTGGTTAATCAGGATAAGCCCATTGTCATCCTGCCAGTTTTCAAGCTCCTCACCTCTCCTGTCCATGTGATCATAGCCCCAGCTCTGTGAGTGGCTGTTGAAGTCTCCGCATACAATCAGTCTTTCTTTTGCTGGGATTGTATCTAGTGCCAGTGGGCGGTCGCTCGGACAGTAGTAGTTGAGCAGGTGGAATTCTGAACTTTCTGTCCTGAGATGAAGCATCTGGTATTCCGCCCCCTCCATATATGTTTCAAGCTGACATGCACTGATGTTATTCCTCACGAGTGTCAGTATTCCACCTTTTCGCCTGTCTATTCGGTCAGATCGGTAGCACTGGTAGCCTCTGATTTTGAAGGCTATGTCTTTGTTGAGGTGGGTTTCTTGCAAGCAACATACATTTACTTGCTCTTCATTCAAAATATTTTCGAGCTCTAATTTTTTGCTGTAGCCGTCTTTTTTACTATTGACGCCTTCAGCATTCCAGTGCATTATTTTAAATGGTCTTTTCTTTGCTTGGCCAGTAGCTCTATTCTCATGCCTCCTGGCTCCCCGGGGCAATTGAGAAGGACCCCCAGTAGTAGGGGTTGGGCCCTTCCGAGGCAGAGGGCCCGGCACTGCGCCTGCCTGGGTGTCCGTCACAGGGCGAGTGCCATAACGTTTTGCAGATATAGGCATACTTCCCATAGCGCTAATGCGTGGCATCCTGATTGCTGTGGTGCGCCTCTTGGCTGGTTGCCTCCGTCTTCAGCACCTTGACTTGCTAGGGCAGACTGTGGTCTTGCTCGAGTCTAGGAGGGCCTGGCCAGTCTTGGTTTTTCAGCCGCTGATGGCTGTACTTGAGCCCCATCTCCACGTCAAGGAGCTGGCCTTGATGGGGTCTTTGCTACATAAATTGGTAGGCTTGTCCGGGATTTGAACTTCTAGTACTACATATATTAGGGTCCTGGTCTGGGTTTTAGCTATAACAACATTTTTATTTACCCAGGGAATCCCCATTATTAATATTGCCCAAGATTTGGGAATTGATGAAGTGTCAGAGCCTGGAATAATTAATTAAAGTTGTACTTGTTTTAGAAATTGATTTAGAACATTTTAGTATTTATCAGATGGCGGATTTGGCCAAGTTTCGCTCTGCTGCTGTGCAGACTACGAAAGAGATGAACATGGAGGGTCAAGTTTTGATTGACTATGTCACCTCAGAATGTGATAAGTTTATTGCTAGGGAAGAACATAGGTTAGCTGAAGAGAGGAGAATGCAGTTAGATAGAGAGGCAGAAAATAAACGTTTACAAATTGAGACTGAGAAGGAGGCTAGGGCCTTAGAGGCTGATAGAGAGGCTGAGATCAAGAGGCTCAAATTGGAGGAGAGAAAATTGGAGGCTGAAGAAAAACGACTGCAAAGGGAAGCAGAAGAAAAACGACTGCAAATGGAAGCAGAGGCAGAAGATAAAAGGTTACAGAGGGAGCATGAGTTGCGACTAAGGGAGTTGGAGTTGCAAGGCCATGCTCCTGAAAATGGTCACAGCCCCTCTACCTCTGATTCTACTGCTAGTCAGGGGGCCTCCAACTCAGCTATGGGATTTCACTTAGATTATTTTGTTGAGAGAGATGATGATATTGAATCATATCTAAGTAGGTATGAGGTATTAGCTACAACTTATGGGCTAGAAAAAGAAAGATGGAGCTTGAAGTTATCCCAAGGTCTTCGGGGAACAGCTTATGAAGTTTTTTCCAAAATGAGCAGGGATGACCAAGACAATTATGACTTGTTAAAGCAGGCTCTTTTGTTAAGGTACGAAAAGAATGGTGAATTTTACAGGAAAAAGTTTAGAAATGCCAAGCTACTGTCGGGTGAGACTTATCACACGGTTAGAGACTTACTTGGAGAAATGGACTGCTCTGGGGAAAACCCAAGATCTTAAAGAAATGATCCTTATTGAGCAATTGAGAGAGTCCATGGCTCCAGACTTGAGAAAGTTTCTCATGGAACAGGGTGCAGAGAGGCTGGGGGAGTTACTTAATGTCGCTGAGAGGTATCAGGCAAGCCCAGGCAGAGGTAGCTAGCGCGAAAAAGAAGCATGTAGAAAATTATAGGGCCCCTGTTACGGTATTTTAATTGGCATCGTCTGCTAGAGGTTAGCAGCATACGATGTTAGGGGTTACAGCATTTAATGTAATGTAATATATTATTAGACTATTGAACGCTATGACGTATCAGCGTTGGTAGGTCACGCACCGTGACCAAGAGACGGGACCCTTTTTTGTATGACCGTCGAACTGAGAAGACGTATTCTTATGGTGTCGGGCATGGAATGCCACACAGTTATATTGTATGCAAATATGGACATGGGTCAGTCCACTGATTCTATGAAAGAGATGAGCGTTCCCAGGTTAGTAATTGACTAAACCTAAGTTGGAAGGAATTAACAGTCCGTATTAATTATATTTTGCCAGACGCGTAATCTCACTGTCGGCCGTTGGAACCACCAACTGCGCGTACATATAGTTACGACGTTCTGCCTACAGTAATTCGATTATTGGGCAAGGACTGGTAGTATATCTACATATATCTTAAATATATGATCAAGTTATAATATGTATTTTTGTGATCAACTTGCATGGATTGTCTTGATGTGTACAACTGTGAATTAAATGTATGGACTCAATGAAATGACTTATCAAATCAATCGTATTCCAAGGTTCAAGTATTGTTCGGAATCTTCCACCCCCGCATTCGCTTAATCTTTCATCGAAGGCACGATGCACTATCACTGAATGAAAAAACTAACATATCAAAGAAAAAGCAATGGCCAGAAATTTATAATTGTTTTATTCATATCACATGGAACATTGTTCAGAGCAAACCACCTTGCAACAGTGGACGCAACAGCCCCACAAAACTCAAATAGATTTGATAATAAAGATCACGGTTACAAGTTTAAGCCAAATTTTGATAGGCCACGCAATGATAATAAACATAAAAACTCACAATTCAATGACAGGAAATATGAGGAAAGAAAACCCCTTTATCAAAATAGATACTATTGTAAATGGTGTAAGAGAGAGGGTCATGACACCAAATTTTGTACAAGGAAACCTTCTGGATGTGCTGCGATGAAGTTGGGGGAAAAGGAAGTAAAAGTAAAACCTACTGGACAGCAGGAACCTTATCATCCCCCAGTATGTGAGGACGTGGTATGTAATGGAGTCACAATTAGGTGCCTTTACGATACCGGTTTGGATTTTGATTCTGTTGTGAGTGCACACTTGGTGAACCCGGATCAGTATACCACAGAAACAGTGGAGATTCAAGGGGCGACCAAGGACCTACCACTCATGAAACTTCCCATTGCAAGGATAACAGTGAAAACTCGCTATGTGGAAGGAATAATCAGAGCAGCAGTGATAGACGCACCCATTTACCCTCTGATATTGGGATGTCGGTATGTCTTCTTGGGGAATCCCAAAAGACCTGTGGTTCTGGCAGCAGTCCAGACCCGTTCACAATCCAGAAAGGAAGAAGATGAGCCAATAAATACTCATCCAGAGGAGATGAGGAAGGCACAGGCTGAAGATAGGACACTCAAGCCTTGCTTTAAGAAACATACAGAAGTGTTAACGGATAAGCCGGGGCACAAAAATTTGTTGGAATATGATATGAAACTACTAGACCCAACACCCATCTGTATGAGGCCTTATTCTATTCCGTTCGCTAAGGAAAAAGCTTTGAAAGAGGAGATAGATTATTTGTTACAAGAAGGGATTATTTCTCACAGTGAGTCTCCTTATAGTTCCTGTGTGGTTTTGTTGCGGAAACCATCGGGAGAACATAGACTGTGCATAGATTACAGGAAACTGAATGCTGTCACAGAAGATCAGGTGGATCCATTACCTGATACTACTCAACTTTTTGCCAGGCTGAACAAGGCAAAATATTTTTCCAAGGTGGATCTTAGCAAAGGCTATTATCAAATTCCAGTAAAGCCTGAGGTTCGACCTTACTTAGCTTTTAGCACCTCGGAAGGTCATTATGCGTTCAACATGCTACCGTTTGGGTTGAAAAATGCCCCGAGTGTGTTTTCTAGGATGATGCGAAAATTGTTGGATCCCCTGAAAAATCCATGTATCTCGAATTTCATGGATGATATCCTCATTGCTACTGAAACTTTTGAGGAACATGTTAACTCTTTGAATATGCTGTTTGATAGACTCAGGGAGGCTAACTTGACTGCTAGACCAACAAAATGTTGTATTGGGTGTAAAGAGTTGGAATTCTTGGGACATACCATACATCAGGGTAGCATGATCCCTGACCCCAAGAATCTGGAGAAACTGAAAAGAGCACCTAGGCCACAAACAAAGAAAGATGTGCGATCTTTTGTGTCGCTGTGTGGTTTCTACCAAAAGTACATTAAACATTTTAACTCTATATGTGCTCCTCTGACGGATTTAACTCGAAAGGGACAACCTGATACAATAAACTGGTCCGCACAGTGTGAATTGGCTTACCAGGAGTTAAAAGAAAAACTCACAAGCAGGCCAGTATTGCAATTGCCTGACTTGAATCAAGAATTCGTCGTGAGAAGTGACGCAAGCAATGTGGGCCTGGGTGCTACATTGTTGCAAAGGTCCTCCTCACAAGATGGGGAATTGAACCCAGTCGCTTATGCAAGCCGCATGTTGAACAAGGCGGAAAAAATTATTCAACAAGTGAGAAAGAATGTTTGGCGTTAATATGGGCTATAAAAAAATTCCAGATTTGTTTATATGGCAGGACATTTGTGGTCCAAACAGATCATTCACCTCTCGTATTCCTATCACAAGCCAAGCATGAAAATGCCAGATTATTAAGATGGTCATTATTATTACAGCCATATTCATTTCTGATTGAATATATTCCCGGCCCACAGAACGTCGGTGCAGATTTTTTGAGTAGAAATCATTGTGATGAAAATCAGAAAGAAATGTAGGACTTCATTTGCGCTAAGTTATCTCACAGATTGTAACCTGCAATGGATGCATGTTTTGGGAAGGGAGGTGTGTAGCGAAATCTGTGAGATAATCGCTTATTTCAGTAAGATTTTAGTCCTATGATAATAAATACACCAGCCCTCAGGTGTCTGACTATTTTCATCTTCAACGCCAGTAGAACGCTGCCTTTTGTGCAGTGGAAATGCTTAAAAAATGACCCGCCGTAAAATCTAACACGCTTTTAGTTTCGGTTTAGAAACGTACAATAAACATTTTAACATCTCGCCGATCTGCTGCACGAAACGGTGGGAAAAGTTTGAATTAACGTAATATGTTAACTTTAACACTAAAATTTGTAATAATTCGGACATTTCCCAGTAGTAAGAACGAGACGATTGTAATAATTAACGCCAACACTACTAAAGTTTTGAAAAAACCCCTCTTCGCTCTGCAAGCGGTCTCTTTAATATATACACGCTGTGGGCAAAGCCAGCAGAGACAAACACACAGACAGTTTTCCATTTCCTCCTAGCGGTAATATTCTGACGTCACTCAAACTAGTTGGTTATTTGAATAGTGAGAGAAATGATAGAGACGGGGGGGGGGGGGGGAAGATGGCCGACTTGTGTAAAAGTTATATTTGACGATTGACAGTGACAAAACTGAAAATCTGAACCATAATGAAACTGACCATAAAAATCATATGGTAGTATAGCTTAGAGTCCCCGGAGCAAAAATATGTTTTAAAAAATATGGTAGTCCAAGTATTAGCCAAGTTATTGAGAAAATACTAAATGTCTAAGAACGCTTGGACGGACAGACTGTTGTTCTTGCTCGTTACACATAACGTTATTGGGGACGCTAGTTTAAACAAGAGGCATTGGAGTAATTCAAATCCTATTGGTTGGTATAAGAGTATAGGAGTAAAGGGGGGGGGGGGGATAGGAAAATGTTAACTAAAACTAAACATCTTTTTCTATTGGCATAACTAACGCAGACTGACCAATGGACTACGAGGCACATAGTTTGTTTGGAAATTTTGTTTTGTTTTTTCAAACTAAATTCAAAAAGATGTAGTAGTGCCTGCTTTCATTGGTCGGCTCTAATAGATATTGGCAAGAGGCATAGTGGTCTCGTGGCCATTTGACTAGAAAATTGTATACAAACAACTACGTTGAGAGCAGATGTGATGAATTGTAAAATTAACTACTAATTCACAATCTGGACAAGGCAGAGCAAAACTGAGGCCATATTCTTTGCCAGTCAACGTTATTTGTGACATATTTCTTTGAACTAGTGGTAAGAATGCTTTATGTATTTACATGCTTGATTAAAACTGCACCAGTTAGATACTGCTATGGGGAAAAGTGAAGGACATGCCGGGAGCAAACATTATTGAGTCCTCACATTGAACTGTATTTGACTGTTGCATATTATTATGATTTTGTATTAACTATTTTGTATTGGAAGATGTTAGGAAGCCTCAGTGTTCCATGAACACTCTTTAACATGCCTAGAGCGTTTATAATTTAGAAAAGAAAAGAAAAAATCATATAAAAGGAGATGTGGTTACTCCACGTTATTGTATTGAAGCAAACTAGGTAAAAGTACAGTGGCGTATCTGCCATAGGGACCTGAGGTGTGGTCACAGAAAGGTGTGAGTCATATAATTAGGGGCTGATGCACATGAATGCACACGAGGCTGACCCCATACCATCATGTATACATAGTGATAAGAAATGGTGATCAGATATAAAAAGGCCAGGGTGTCTTTTTATTGCAGAGTTTTTATTTCCTGTTACCATCCGGTGACAGGAAACCTGATGAGTGAGTGAAAAGTCTCCATTTAAAAGTATATGCTGTCAGCTGATAGCCTGAAGGAGCTTGTGTGTGGGTGCTGATCTATTATATCTGCAACGACATCCTGACTTATTATCGTCATACCAAGAATCCCAGGTGACATGTTAACAGCTGGGACATCTGACACTTCAGCATAATAAACTGATTCTTATCAAAATAAAACTGAATTATATGGGGAATGACGAAAACAACAGCTCCTCATAACCAATGACTAACACTAGCAGTTATTAAAGTTTTAGTCTGTGAATACACCTACAGGAACTCTATATAATAACATTACATTCATAGGACCAAGAGTCCATACTTTTTTAGTTAAAGCATTATATGTAAATATATTTCCTCATTTTCAAAGACCTGTCCAAAAGAGATGGCGGGACAGGTAGATTAAATTGTACAAAGAAAAAACATTCCAATTTTAAAAGAAAACTTTAACCACAGTCTTATTTATTTTCTTATAGTGAGTTAAAGTGTATTGTGTTGATGTACCATCATCTTCATTTCACCCCTAGACACTAGAGACATCATACACCAGCCACTAGAATCAAAATACGGACTGTGTGAGATCTAGGGAGGTAGCGTTAGGTTCCCTGATATATATATATATATATATATATATATATATATATATATATATATATATATATATATATATATATATATATATATATATATATATATATATATATATATATATATATATATATATATATATATATATATATATATATATATATATATATATATATATATATATATATATATATATATATATCATTTTCATCATCATCATCTTTTTTAGAGTCAGGGACCTACATGTGCTTGACCTCACACAGTTGACACAGACACAGCTATCTTTCTTGTTAGGTATAACATCTTAACCTCCCCAGCAAAATTACCTTTGCTACATCTGGTTATGGGAAAACATGATAACAGAGCTAACAGGATAGGGCAGTGATATGAACCTACACTATACGATCAGCAACTACAAGATAGTTGGTTTGTATAATGCGCCAAATTAAAGTGAAGAATAGTAGACACAGGCATCAACAGTCACACTAAAATACTGTGCTCTGGTTCTGGGCTCTCCCAAGGAATTGTCACGTCCTGCACACAAGTCACTTCTCAGCTTCCCCTGCCTATCACTGGGTTCATAGTGAGATCCTCCTGCATGCAGTCAACCATGCCAAAGAATTACACATGGGGCTCAAGTGACTTCTCCAAGCTTAGTGTGCAATGCTGGATTCTCAACAAGTTTCACCACAGGGGGAATCCCTGGAAGTGTGTGGATGATTTCAAGAGTCAATGAGGATGTAATTAGCCTCACAGACATAAGTTCACTTCTACGTACATATATTTTAGCACTGCGCATAGCTGGTGGTCATATAAGGATGACTCCAGATATGCCTCCATGCATGATTCTGCTTTAACTTTATGACTAATGCCTCGAACATTATTGGGGGGTTTGGGATGTCAGGTATTGGTAGTACCTCTGGTGAATGAGCTGTCATGCCATTTTCATGGCAGCTCGGTCACCTTTGGTCCAAACCTGGCATCCAGCTCTCATCTGTGGCTCCTCGTAGCTGTCAGCATGCGACAGGGGCCCCCCCCCCCCCCCCCCGGAAAACGGCTTTGACAGGCCGGCTAAACTAGGTGAGGGTAGCCGACTGGTTATAAACCTTCGGTGAGTTAGGGTCTGCCTACCCATGCATGTGAAGACTGGATTCGATAGACTGCGCGGAAGAAACCACCTGTTGGTTCAACGGGCATGACGGCGATTACCAGCAACGCGCTGTGGAGCATAAAGAGCACGACGAGGCACGTAGAAAGCCCTGGTCATCCAGTGCACCTGACTTCATCTCCAGTCGTCTTGACTTGTCTTGCCACTGGATTTAGATGGACCCAGGCGAGAGAGTGAGGTCGACGAATTGCGCAACTCTTCCTCACTTTAATCCACATCACTGCGCAAGTCACTCTTTCATCCATCCATCCACTCACAAGTCCTGTGGCGATGGGCGAGCGGCAGGCGTGGGTACGCTGGCAGTCGTAGACCTACACACAGGCGGCTCAGGCCATATGGTCGTCTTCCACTGATCGGAGCAGCAGTGGGATTCGGCAGCCCCCTGAGTGACTGAGCAGCCCTCTTTAGAAAAGCACTGCTCACCTCCATGGCATGAGGAAGGGGCTAGAAAACGTGCCCTAAACAATGCATGCTCCCCCATTACCTAACCAGCTTACCGCGGTTGGTGGGTACCCTACTTCGGCGGGCGACACATAAGAAAAAGAAAGGACATATTTTCCCCCCTCATTCTAGGCGCATGGAATGTGCGCACTCTCCTTGACAAAGACTTTAACGCAAACAGACCTGAGAGGCGAACTGCCCTGATTGGGAGAGAACTGGCCAGATACAACATTGACATAGCAGCACTGAGTGATACTCAACTTGCAGGCAAGGGCCAACTTTGCGAAAAGGGTGCAGATTATACATTCTATTGGAGTGGAAGAGGAACTGAAGAAAGACGAGAAGCAGGGGTTGGATTTGCAATCAAAACAGCAATTGTCGGCAAGTTAGCGGGGCCCCCAAAGGGAATAAACGACCGACTCATGACGGTCAAGATCCCCCTGCTTTACGGAAGGAAACATGCCACCATAATTAGCCGTATGCACCAACTATGACAAACCAGGATGACGTCAAGGATAAGTTTTACGAAGAATTGCATGCAGTCATTGCATCAGTTCCTAAAGCAGATAAGCTCATCATTCTTGGTGACTTTAATGCAAGAGTAGGCTCAGATAACATCTCCTGGAATGGCACTATCGGAAAGTACGGCGTGGGTCGCTGTAACAGCAATGGACTTCTTCTCCTCCAGACTTGCGCAGAACATGACCTCCTTGTCACCAACACCATTTTTCGACTTCCTACCCGCAACAGGACCTCCTGGATGCATCCTCGCTCAAAGCATTGGCACCTAATTGACTATGTAATTGTTAGGAAGAAGGACAGGCAAGATGTCCGGGTGACCAAGTCCATGTGTGGTGCCGAATGCTGGACTGATCATCGCCTCATTGTGTCTAAACTTAAAATTCGTATCCAACCAGCCAGGCGCCCTCAGGGGAAGAAAACTCATAAAAGGCTGGATGTCACTAAACTAAAGAAGATAAAAATCAGTCATTTACTGACATCATAGAAGACCGTCTCAAATCTATCTCGTTAGACGGCCAAAGTGTGGAAACAAATTGGGCAGCCCTAAGTGAGCAGATCTACAACACTGCTACAGAGGTCCTAAGTCCCGCCATCAAGGAACAAAAATGACTGGTTTGATGAGAACTCAGATGATATAAAGAAGATGTTGGATGAGAAACACCATCTCCATAAAGCATATTTAAATGATCCAAAATCTACATCCAAGAAAGATGCTTTCAACAACATGCGTAGAATCGTCCAACATAAACTACGCCAGATGCGGGATTCATGGCTGAGTAATAAAGCAGATGAGCTCCAAGGCTTTGCTGACAGCCATGACTTGAAAAATTTTTACCATGCACTCAAAGCAGTCTATGGTCCAACATCATCAGGATCATTTCCCCTCCTTAATGCCGATGGAAAAACACTAATTACAGACAAGGAAAAAATTCTCCAACGCTGGGTCTAACATTTTAATAATATTCTGAACCAGTCATCATCTATTAACGACGAAGCCATCAACCGCCTGCCCCAAATTCCTATAAATGAAGCACTAGATGATATACCAACTCTGGAGGAAACTCAAAAAGCGATTCGTCAACTTTCTAGTGGAAAGGCCCCCGGCTCCGATTCAATTCCTGTTGAGGTCTATAAAGATGGCGGGACAGTTCTGATAGAGAAACTTCACATGATCTTCCAGCAAATGTGGCAGAGTGAAACCATCCCACACGACCTCAAAGATGCGTCAGTTATACATCTATATAAACGTAAAGGTAATCGCCAAGACTGTAACAATCATTGAGGCATCTCTCTATTATCAATCGCTGGGAAGATATTCGCCAGAATCCTTCTGAATCGCCTTACGGCTCATCTTGACAAAGGTCTTCTACCTGAAAGTCAGTGTGGATTCCGGAAAGAACGTGGAACCACCGATATGGTGTTCGCTGCAAAACAGCTACAAGAAAAATGCCAAGAACAGCACTGTGACCTGTACATAGCTTTCATCGACTTGACTAAGGCGTTCGACACGGTCAGTAGAGAGGGTCTATGGAAGATCATGGCAAAATATGGCTGCCCAAAGAAATTTATCACAATAGTGCAGCAACTGCATGATGGAATGCAGGCTAGAGTTCAGGAAAACGGTGAGCTATCGGAGCCTTTCCCCGTCTCAAATGGAGTTAAACAAAGGTGTGTACTTGCACCGACTCTGTTCAGTATCATGTTTTCTGCTACGCTGACTGATGCTTTCAGAGACGGGGATACAGGAATCGACATCGCTTTCAGAGACGGGGATACAGGAATCGACATCAGATATCGTATTGATGGAAAATTTTTTAACCTTAGGAGGCTTCAAGCAAAAACCAAGGTCAAATCACACACCATCAGAGATCTTCTGTTTGCTGATGATTGTGCCCTCAATGCTGGCTCAGAGGCTGATCTGCAGCAAAGCGTGGATAGATTCTCCGAAGCCTGTTCCAACTTTGGGCTTATCATCAACACAGAGAAAACAGAAATCATGTACCAACCAGCTCCCGGCACAATTTATACTGAGCCAATCATCAAGGTAAATGGTGAGAAACTGAATGTTGTGAACAGATTCACATACCTTGGTAGCACACTATCCCAGAACATCGTCATTGATGATGAGGTGAACACCAGGATCTCCAAAGCCAGCAGCACATTTGGCAGACTATACACCAACGTTTGGCATTAGTCTACAGACAAAGCTGAA
This sequence comes from Oreohelix idahoensis, assembly GCA_024509875.1. Classification (NCBI taxonomy): domain Eukaryota; kingdom Metazoa; phylum Mollusca; class Gastropoda; order Stylommatophora; family Oreohelicidae; genus Oreohelix; species Oreohelix idahoensis. Next base: position 365,952 of record JAMPIV010001130.1, read on the forward strand.
GGTGTGCAGAGCTGTGGTGCTTCCAGTGCTGCTTTATGCATGTGAAACATGGACAGTATACAGGCGCCACGTAAAGAAGCTAAACCTCTTCCATACAGTCTGTCTCAGGAAAGTAATGAGCATCAAATGGCAACACAAGATCCTGGATACCGCCGTTTTTGACAGAGCTGGTATCCCTAGCATCGATACTATTCTGATGCAGTCACAGATTCGCTGGGCAGGTCATGTAGCCCGCATGCCAGACCATTGACTGCCAAAGATACTCTTTTATGGTGAGATGCAGAAGGGTAAATGCTCCCATGGTGGCCAAAAGAATCACTTCAAAGACATGTTTAAGACTTCATTTAAAACCTTTGACATAAACCCTGACACATGGGAAGCTGCTGCGCAAGACCGAACTGCTTGGCGCACATCTCTTCGTAAAGGTGCAGCGGCATGCAAATCATCCAGAAGAGCAGCAGCAGAACAGCGGAGACAAGCAAGAAAAGACCGTGTAGCAAAACCTTCACATGAAGCAAACATTCCCTGCCCACACTGTCGGAGATCTTTCCAGGTCCACATCGGGCTCATCAGTCACCTTCGTACCCATAGACTAACCTAACATATTCCTAATAATTGGATGAACAGAGTGGTCTTCATCACCCGTGATGGACGAACAACAACAATGCCTCGAACAGAAGCTACAAATACTTACTTACTAAATACTTACTTAGTTGTTCCCCTTCTACCGTGAGGTGAAGAGGTAGCTACAAATACATGTACGGTAATCATGACAGTGGGAAATCATTATCTTTGGTAATTGATGAAGAAATCAGGATTTTGTCAGAAAAATTGCACAGCAACATTGCAATCCCTTGAAAGTTACAAGAGGAAAAGTGAACGCCGACGCAGACTTCCGAGAAGGAAAGGGTTAGATCTAGGTGGGTATATAAGCCACTCAGATTCAATTCTGGACACTCAAAATTTCATAGCTGAAAAGATGTCCAGGGGAGGCCACATAGCCAGTCCATAGCTGAGAAAAGCAAAGCTGATCTGGTTGTGAGCAGACTTGCATTAAGTGATTAGCTCAGATCCATAATAATGTGTCTGAAGGGTATGTTATAAACTTATAATAATCCTTGGGTTACAAATAGTTTGGTGTTATGTAAATTGCTGTAATATTTAATAATAATGTTAGCATTGACATTGAATTACCTGCTGATATCTTATTCTTGGTACTCCAAACCCTGTGATGATAACTGAAATTTGTTTCCAAACTGAATATAACCTAACAATCCTGAACAGCGTGATGCAGCTAGAAGTCTGTGTCAGGACTGCGCAATACTAGCTATAAGAGCTTACAGTCCTTAGCTTTTAAATGCTGGATGCTAAAGAGTTTGTCTTCCACTGCTTTGTCGTTTCCTACGCTCGTGTTAAAATTTCATTGATGCAATATCTTTAAAGGGAAACCACTTTTGGCACAACTTAGGACCAAAGGGAAGTAATCAAGACAGATTTCAATATCTTTAAAGGGAAACCACTTTTGGCACAACTTAGGACCAAAGGGAAGTAATACAAGACAGATTTCAGGAAAAAATTATAAATGATGTCTTTAGTCTAATAATGTATTTTATTGATAGTATGACGTACTTCTTTGACTGACATGACCACGGCCAACCTTAGAGCATAGGAATTAGGATAGGTCTAGAGAGAAGGTGACTTACTTCACAGATCTCTTCTACTGCTACCATCTTGGACTGTGCTGTTAACTACCTGACTTTTCCTGTCCTATCCCTATCACTAGTTCACCAGTTCTCTTCTCCATTTCAAATATATAGCTCAGCAGCGTTGGCAAGTCCTTTTTAGGGCTTTAGGCTAGCAGATAGATAATGTTAGTCCTTTTCAGGACTTATTACACTAGTCAACAACCAAAATGTACCAGAAATGAAAATAGCTGATCTTAACTAATTTTGGTGTGCTGAAAACGAAAATGACATTAAAAAATGTTGATTGGCTCTAGTTTTCAAGATATATGCTACTAGTTTATTTAATTACGGTAAATTTATATATATATGACGCAACTGTTGTGGGCGATTGCATAATTTTTTCTAATGACCAATAAAAATGTTACTAGAAGTTGATGATGCAATCCTACCTATGATTACATCACCTTTGTGTATAAATACCTTATCTCTGATAAAATTTTGCCATTAGTTAGTGCATTTGTCCTTATCAAAAGTATCGTAGTTAGAAATGCCAGAAGGCGTACAGTTTGTATTTTGGCTGCAAGGCTGCAGAATAGGAGATCAAGATAAGAGCTGGGTGCCACACATATGCTGCAATACATGTGCCGCACATCTTAAACTGTGGTTGACTGGCAAAAGGCAAGCTATGCCTTTTGCAGTCCCAATGATTTGGAGAGAGCCCACTGATTATCTCAACAACTGTTACTTTTGCATGGTCCCTCCAATTGGGAAAGGCATATCAAAGAAGAAAAAATGGACTGGAATATCCAAACATCCCCTCTGCAATACTTCCGGTACCACATGGCGATGACCTACCAGTTCCCAAAGTGCCAGAATCCTTTTCAGCTGCTTCCACTGATGAAGAGGACATTGGTGGTCCTGAACCATCAACCTCAAGTGACACAGATTTTGAGCAAACTACATCCACTAACCCAAGTAGAACTGAATGATCTTGTAAGAGATCTGAATTTACCGAAGAACAAGGTGGAGCTTTTGGGTTCCAGATTGCAACAGTGGAATCTCCTGGCAGAAGATGTTACAATTTCTGTGTATAGGAACCGCCAGAAGCCGCTTATTACATTCTTTTTCAAAGAGGGTGACCTTTCTGCGTGCCACAACATTTCTGGTTTAATGGCAGCCCTCAACATCAATTACATACCGGAAGAGTGGAGGCTTTTCATTGATTCATCCAAGACAAGTCTTAAAGCTGTTTTGTTGAATAATGGTAATGTGTTACCGTCAATTCCAGTTGGTCACGCAGTTCATATGAAAGAAACTTATGAAAACATTAAGCAGCTTTTGAAGTGTATAAACTACGATCATCATCATTGGTCACTTTGCGGTGACTTAAAAGTGGTCGCTCTTTTGCTTGGACTACAGGGTGGATACACCAAGTACTGTTGCTTTCTCTGTGAGTGGGATAGCCGTGCACGAAGTGACCATTACATCAGAAGACATTGGCCAATCAGGCAGTCATTGCAGCCTGCAGTAAGAACGTTGAGAACCCTGCAGTTGTCGACACCAGCAAGATTTTGTTGCCACCCTTGCACATTAAGCTGGGTCTCATGAAAAACTTTGTCAAGGCAATGGAGAAAACAGATGAGGCTTTCAAATACCTCATCAGAAAATTTCCAAGACTGAGTGAAGCTAAAATAAGAGAGGGAGTATTTGTTGGTCCGCAAATTCGAAAACTTCTTCATGATGACGAGTTTCTTTGCGTGTTGCATGGCAAGGAAAAAGCAGCATGGCTAGCATTTAAGTCAGTGGTGGACAATTTTCTTGGAAACAACAGATCTGATAATTACAATGAAATTGTAGAAAATCTCCTTCAGAAGTATAAGAGTCTTGGCTGCAACATGTCTTTGAAAATTCATTTTCTGGATTCTCATCTGGATTTCTTTACGTCAAACTGTGGAGCGGTCAGTGATGAGCATGGTGAACGATTTCACCAGGACATTGCTGCTATGGAGACAAGGTATCAAGGCAATTGGAGCCCTTCAATGCTTGTTGATTACTGTTGGACTGTGACAAGAGACACCTCATCGATTGACTACAAGAAGCAAGCAAAGAGAGCTCGAACAGCGACTGAATAATGACGGAATGGGTTCAAATGTGCCTTTTTAAAGCATGATATGTGAACTTTAAATAATGTTTTTATTTTTTCTATCATTTTATGTTAAAATATCAATTAATTGAGTATGTAACCACAATTTTTATAATGCTAAAGTAGAAAGACTAGCTGTTTAGCCCAGAGAAGTAAACAAGCATACATTATTTGTATTACTGTAATGTAAATTCATCATTTAAAAAAAAACCAGAGCCAATTGGTGAATTTCATTATGATATTTGAAATCAGCATGTCAAAATCAATAAGAAATGGTACATTTAATTTCTGGTACAAAAAACTTTTGAAAATTTGTTGACTAGTGTTATCTATCAATGCTGATCAGGTTAGCAGTGAACAGAGTTTACTTATTTTTGGATGGTAAATGCGCTCTGATATAACCAAATAGGTTGAAGGAACGCTCCTCGCCACAATAAGGGAAAAAACCAAACCAAACCAAATATTCTCCATTTCTGGGAATTATATTATTTCTTATCCAACATCCATCTTGCCACAACCCTAAACTTACCCTGCACAGGACTTTCTAACATTTCACATCCAACTAATCTATTACATATTTCTGTTTACTGTGCACGGCTGTTTGTACCCTATACCATAGCGCTCTTTTAGTTTAGGTGATCGGAATTCTGACACCAGGTAATTGTGGTGAACTTCTAAATACAATATCTAAATTAACATATAACAGTATAGTGCATAAAGTCAAAGATAGGATAGTACTACAAACTTTCGGCGAGAATGGTAATCGTCGCCTACGCCTTCAGCGTATTAATTGATAACGCTTTGGCCGAACCAAAAAGGGTATCCTATTTTTCAAATTCGTCCTTGAGACAAACGTACCACTTTTCCAAGTTCAATTAAGTATTTGCCTAGAATACATTGTGGAAAGGGAGGGGACGGATAGATAACCAACGCAAATCACGTCTCACATTGTTTCTAAAAATAAAACAAACTTGCTAGCCTTGCCTTAGGTGGTTTTCAAATTACGATGTAAACGTTAGAAAATGTGGACACTAAGGTCATGAAAACACGCTTAGCTCTTATTGCGAATGACGTAAATTCTCGTGTATTATGAAAGACTCTCGTATTTAGCTTGAAAGTACATGGAAAAAGAATTGAACAGGAGGTAGTTTAAAAATAAACAACTAACATAGAAAAAAAGATTAGAATTTTGAACCAAGCCACTTAGCCTCATAAAAATCATATATTCGTGTACCTGAAGACTTGTTGACCAAGAATATGTTATTAGTTATCTAAATAGTCCATTAAATAATCAAATATTGGTAATAATACAAAGAGAATCGGAGATACTGTCAGGTCAGGTCATGTCTGCTTGGATTGGATAGCATATATTTTTGGGGAAAAATTAGGTGAAAGAAAGGCTAAGATAGTACGATGAAGTGGATTGGATGAAATTTGAAGGAAGCCAAAATATTATTGGCTAACCTAAATATACAAATCTAGTTGGTAATAGTAACGCATAGGGGTTTGAGATATTTTTAAAAAAATAAAGTTTCATTCAAAAATAAAGATGCTGGGTCTCATTGGCCAAAGCTTTTTACATGATAGAAAAAGTAGGCTGCTCGCTGCCATTTTTTCAAAATATTCTGAGGAACAAGCAGCGATGAGCAGACTTGTGCTTTGTTTTAAACTAACTAACAACAGAAAGCAGTCTGAACAGAGGCAGTGATGAAAGTGTGCCATATTCTATTGCCTAATTCATCGTTACTTGTTTATATTTCCTTGATATGTGGTAAGATTGATTTTATTGACTTTTTAATGAAAAAGGGTTGTGTGAAAAAAGAAAAGGCCATGTAAAAGATTGTAATTAAATGGTTCCATGGCAGACTTAGGCATAGCCTAGATGTTGATCCATCATATAAGGGACTATCTAAGAAGTTTAAAACTACAGGACTATATATATGATGGTCATACAGGAACATTACACCTATCTTATTGCATGGAAAAGATTACTGCAGGAATGACAGAGGCGTAGCATCCATTAGGGAAGAGAAAAGAAAACTGGTACAATTTGTTCCATCAAACTAAAGTGGAGAAGCAGAGTTGTCAGAGAGAGCTGACCATGTTCTTTTGTTTGAATGTATGTTTACATGTAAATTGGGAGGAATTAGTTTGATATTAAGACAGAACCATAACTTGCATCGACAGGGGTTCCTGCTGGCACTTGTCTGGTGCTGGAACTCGATGATAGAGAAATTCAGCACGATTTCTAAGAGTCTCTGGCACCTGCTTGTATTAAAGAAGTGCAAGACCAGAGGAGACTGAAGTGTTTGGTCAAACCAACTACAACTGCTGTGATTCCAGGAACCAGATAAGTGCAATATCTGGCCTGGGACAACTTATCACGACTAAAGAAAAATCTCCTGTATAGACAAAAACGTTCCTCCAAAAGACTAACATAAACAATTCTAGTGAAACAAAAGAACATTGGGATGATGATAATCCCCAACCTGCCTTCCAGTACCAGTAGTAAATAGAGTAATTAACATCAACTTGAAAATTTGTAACAATGTACTATGTACATATTGTCTGTTGTATGTAAATATCTTTATATATATATTTGTAAATATATCTATCCATCTAAATTGATTCTCATTGAACTGTAGTCCTGACCAAAAAAACTTTAGGCTCAGGACCAATAAAGTTTAACAAAAGAAATTTTAAATATAAAATTTAACAGCTGGAGTTAGTTGAGTTTATCATAGTAATCAGTATATGTTTGTATATGTTTTGTATTGAGATTCTTTAACAACACTCTTACAATACCCTAGACACTTTATGTAGCTTTCAGTCACGCTAGTCAATAAAGAATATAACTTAGAGTGAGATCGTAGGGTGGTAACAAGAAAGGTACTCTGTAACACAGTTGTCCATTGTTTACCTCAGAGACCTTCACAGTTGATCTCACTCAAGTACAACTATACGCACACCATTCTTCTTAACATCAAAACCCACCATAGTAATAATTTTCCCGTGCACCGTAAAAGCCTACTGCTAGTTTTGGCGCGGAAAATCAGCTGATGTGTGTGCAAAATCAGTAATTATATAAATCATTACACACTCGTTCTGGATAAAGTGCTAAAATTCTTTTGTGTACTATAACTTTGTTCTGTGTTCTATTTTTGATTGCATTTTTATTTGTTTGAAATTATTTTTGACGGAGTTACAGACTTTTGAAAACAGTGTCATCATTTGAGGAAATTCATAACAGAAGTAATCTATTTATTAATTTAATATCTAAAAATCGGCATATTCGTTTGAGTTTATAATTATAAAGACTTCTCGAAGGGAAGCTAAAGATTATTTCCACATACTTTTTCTTTTGGTTTCATATCTTGAGAATGTGTGGTAGTCAGTTTTGTGAGTTTGGCATTACAAGAACAAGCATATTGTCACCGGATTTTATAACATTTAAATCACCGTAAACGCATTCCTGATACTCACAAATCTTAAATAAGGTTGTAAAAAAATAACTTTTTGTAAAGCACCATCTGTTTTTGCATTTTCATTCATTTATAATGATATTTAGCTACGTATATAAGCATCAGAAAACATGTAAAGCTATAGATAGATTACTTCCACATACTTTGATCTATCTTTCAAGTCTTGTTAATCTTGTATTTATAATATGAATGTCTTTTTGTTAAATTGTGTGTGAGATAAGGATTATTCCATTAGTGTTCTTTGGTAGACAATCCTGTGCACACGACAGCTGCCAAAGAATTCTAAGTAACTGTTTGTATATCTTCTTTCATTCACAGTTCAAAGTTACAATGCAGGTAGTAAATTTAGAGAAACCAAATTCTAAATCTAATACCATCCTTTTATCAATGGCTAGAGTCAGAGATACATATGATAATTTAGAAATATTTATGAATGGCATGAAAGCTCAGATAGAGTCACTAAAAGATTTAGAGTGGGATGGTAAAAAAGTTGTTGTTTTCTTATTCGAGGATTATGACTCTTTGATGAAAATGTTTGGTTTGTCTGGAGCTCAAGGAACATACCCATGTCTGTGGTGTCTCCAGCAAAACAAGGAAATAAAGACATCCAGAGAGCATACAACTTGCAAACCAAGAAATTTGGCCATGTTGATAAGAGATTACAATAGATAAATGAAATATGGGAAAGGGAATAAAATGGCACATTACCATAATTGTTTACACAAACCAATGTTAGAGATTGAAATTGAAAATGTAGCTCCTCCTTACCCTCACATTTTATTAGGCATTGTTTTGAAATACCACAGACTTCTAGAACAGGTAGCCGATACAATAGACGCAAAGATATTTGAGAATCCGCAAAAGATATATGCAAACATTAGTACTATTAAGAACTTGAAGAGATTTGGTAGGAACTGGAAACAGGCAGAAGAATTAGAAGCTAAAATTGAATTTTTTCAGGCAGGTATTGAACTTTGTGAGGATAAGGAGGAGACAGATAGTTTTTAAGTTAAACTTGAAAATGCACAAGATGCGCTGGCCAAACTACAGTTTCAAGATCTGTGTGCTAGGTCTGGTCCAGTTTGCTCACACTTGGACAAGGTACTAGACAAACACTAAATCATACCACAGGCTTTTCATAGCAGAGCATTCATAGGGAATCACTGCCACAGATATCTCACACAAAAAGTTTATAAAGATCTTACAAGAGCAATCATTACACAAACACTGAAAATTACAGACAAACAAGATATAACTGACATAGCTTTTATTGCCCAAGAACAATTCAACTCACTGAACGAAGCATTTGAGAAAGTACACAACACAAAATATCACACAGTAAACCAATTAGTAAAGAATCAATATCATCATCAACAGAGACATATACGGTATGTCTTTGTTCAGATAGCTATTCCCCAGTAAGAGAATTCCTAAACAGCACATATTAGAAAAACATTGCGCAGACTGGATCAGAACTCATGGCTTTGGAATGGGCATGCATGGAGAGCAAGGAGGAGAATCTGTACATTCGACTATTTCCAAAATTGAAAGACGCGCCAGCGGTATTAAAAATATAACTTCACAATTAAAATTTATAATGGAAACTCATTTGTTACAAATTTCTCCATCTGTAAATGTACAGATTCCGCCTATAATAAAAAAAGGAAGTGTGAATGATAATTGAGCGAAATTTTGGGGCTAGAGCAAATTATGGCAGTTGTTGCGTGAGAGTGACAGAATTAACAGAGTGTGGAAATCATTCAATAGGTGTGTTTTATTTATTAAATTGAACATTTTGTTTTACTCATGACCATACTCATTTTTACATGACCATCGTGATGTATGATTGAGATAATTGTTAGCTCTCATGTTTTGGGGACAAATGGGTGTGTTATTTTAAGGTAATAAATGTGGACTTGCAATTTAATGTTTCAATAATTAATGTTTGACGCATGAATCCAAAACAAAACTATGATATCCATTTTCTGCAGGTTTTCTACTTTTGATTTCTGTAATTTGTTATGCATGTTGATTGTGATCGTTGTAGTGTAAATTGCATAAGAAACAAACCATAACAAAATATTTAAAAAATGTAAATTTTACACTATTTCAGACTATTATATCTTCTGTTCTAATTGTGATAAAATGTTTGTTCTTGTTCTAAAATTTACTCTAACATTTCTAGTCTAGCTGAACACAAATTTAAAGCCGGTATTTATAATAATAAAGTAGCCTAAAAGCATTAGATAAGCCATATCAAAAGTAAACACCGCCACATATTTTTCCCCGTTAGGAAGTTGACCACGTGACCTCTGTCACGATAGCTATAAATAGCGCGGTCAGGGGAAAAAAAACTAAAGTATCGCTGGCAAACAGCCGTGTGTGCTCTGCAACAGTGGTTCTCAACGTAGGCCACATGCCCCCCCCCCCCCAGGGGCCATGCCATATTTATTTCTAGGGGAACACAGTTAAGATGGTAAAGTACCTTTTTCCAGCTAACAGCGACTATGAGGCCCACAGGGGTAAATGAGGCTCAGAAGGGGGGGGCCATGAGCAAAATACAGGTTGAGAACCCCTGCTCTACAGCACGTGGTGTAGTTCCCGGAGGTCTCTAAAGAGGCAAAGAAAGAACAGGAATTCTGCTTCCTCAAACATGTAGTAATCAGAGGCAACGAGGCAGTGCTTGTGGCTGGCAACTTCATCACAAATTACCATAAAAACCACCACTGCAGGAGCACATGACTGCTTTGGTGTAGGCTTCTTGCAAGGGAACTGCTCATAGCAGTTCATATGGAGCGAAAACTGAAATGTATAAAGCAATGTGTGCCAGTAGTACTAACCAAATGTTTTTTCTCTATAACTTTTCATAAACTTAATGATCCTAATTCAAAACAAGACAGTTAATAAGGACAGTAATGTATTATTATGTCATGGCTGTCATCCCCTTACAGGAAAAGCAACAAGGCAAGACAAAATTTGGTTTCTTTATAAAGTATTTATTTACAGTGAATTTAACAAACACATGAAGAAATATGCCACGAGTTTTACTATTAAGCTACATGTGAACGTCTATGTACAAATTAAACTTTTTGAGAATAGTCTACTACTGGGAACATAAACAGATTAGGGATGAGCCCACTCTCCCGTTGAACAGGTGCTAAAGTCGTAGATACTGGGCCAGAAGGCGCACCGGAAACCACAGTATCATGCAACTCGCTTTTTTTTTTTCTATGGAGAGTACACCGTCAAATAAATCTCGTTCTGGTGCTCGCCCTGTGGAGCTCCACCAGGCAGGTGCAGTGCCGGGCTCTGAGCCTCGACAGAGCCCACCCTCAGCTACTGGAGGACCCTCTAGACCGTCTTGTGGAGTCAACAGACGGCGGAGGAGAACTACTGACCAAAACAAAACAGAAAAAGAGAAACCCAGAGTGCCACTTGTCATGATGCACTGGAATGCAGAGGGAGTGAACAGCAAGCAGGCTGGATACAGCAAAAAGACAGAGCTGGAAAACATCTTGTATGAGAAGCAAGTCAGTGTTTGCTGTATCCAAGAGACTCACTTGAAAGCAGATCAAACCTTTAAAATAAGGGGATATCAATGCTTCAGATCCGACAGACAAGATAGACGAAAAGGAGGAGTACTTACTCTTGTAAGGAATAACATTCCTGCACACGAAAGGAAAACCTTCATGGATGGAGCAGAATATCAGCTGCTGCAGATAAAGGTAGACAAGATGGAAATAGAACTCCTGAACTATTACTGTCCGAACAACAAACCCCTGAGTCTCAGCTCTATACAGGTACCAGCCACCAACTTTATAGCAGTTGGAGACTTTAATAGCCACTCCCAGAGCTGGGGCTATAACCATCTGGATCACAGAGGTGAAGAGGTTGAAACTTGGCAAGATGATCACTCCCTAATCCTAGTCAATAATGCCACAGATACTCCTACCTTCTACTCCAGAGGATGGCACACAACCTCAACACCAGATCTTGCCTTCTCCACACCAGATATAGCTGGATCTATTAGTAGAGAAGTAGGAGACCAACTAGGGGGAAGCGACCATCGCCCAATCTTTCTTACTGTCCAGAGTGCAACTCTCAGTACAGGCCCAGCCATTACAAGATGGAACTACAAAAAGCCAACTGGGGTTTATTCAGGCATCAGGTGAACACGCTGCTGTCTACCCTCAAGGTACAGAACAGAGACATTAATGAAGTGGTAAAAGACTTCAACAGATGCATACTACAAGCTGCAAAAGAAACCATTCCCAAAGGATGCCGGCGTAACTACATACCATACTGGTCCAGCACACTCCAAGAACGTCAGGAAGCTATGGACAAGGCTAGAAAGGACGCAGAGTCTCAGCCTTCACTTGAAACTCACAACAAATGGAAAAAGGCTGTAGCAGAGTTTCAGAGAACAAAGCTAGAAGAAAAGCGGAAAAGCTGGAGAACTAAAACGGCATCGCTGAACCTTGAGAAAGACGGCAGGAAACTTTGGAGATTAGTCAAGTCTCTAAATGAAGAGCATTCCTCACCAAGGCAGACTATCACATTGGATGAAGGTGGCAAACTTTTCAGAGGAAAACAAGCTGCAGACTTGTTTGCTAGAAGATACAGTTCAGAAAGCAACTTACCCATTAACATAGACCATCAGAGAGAGATAAGAAAAGAAATACTGGCAACCATGGGACAGACAGATACTCCTGCCCCAATGAGGGAACCCATCACACTAGGAGAACTACAGAAGGCTATTTCCAAGCTTAAGTTTCAAAAGTCACCCGGCCCAGACAAAATCAGCAACGAAATGCTAGTAAATCTGAGCTCAGCAGCAAAGACAAAACTGCTTGAGATATTCAACCACAGCTGGTTGAAAGGAACGGTACCCCAAGTATGGAGAGAAGCCATCACAATACCCATACTAAAGAAAGGGAAATGTAAGACCGAGGCTGCAAGTTACCGGCCAATCAGTCTCACAAGCTGTGTTGGGAAGACTATGGAGCGAATAGTCAACCACAGATTGAAATGGTATTTAGAGTCTGAGCAGATCCTGGTGCCGGAACAAGCTGGATTTAGAGAATGCTACAGTATAGAAGACCAAGTTACTTACTTGTCTCAAGCAATAGAAGATGCCTTCCAGGAGAAGAAAAAGGTCCTAACGATCTGGGTCGACTTCAAGCAGGCCTTTGACAAGGTGTGGAAAGATGGCCTCATTGCAAAACTTAGGAGAAGTGGAATCCAAGGCAACATGATGAAATGGATCCAGTCATACTTGCATAACAGGAGAACTAGAGTCACTCTTGACGGTCTGCAGAGCAGAAAAGTGTTGCTCCATCAGGGGGTACCTCAAGGAGGAGTAATTTCCCCAACACTCTTCCTTGTTTACATCAATGACCTGGTGAAAGATCTCCCTGCAGGAGTTAAAGCTGCCTTATATGCAGATGACCTAGTACTCTGGTGCGCTGATGAAAATGTCACCACAGCAAATTATAGAATGCAGCGGGCAGCAGACATGCTAGTGTCATGGGCAGAGAAATGGCTTATCACAATAAACACAGACAAAACCTCCACAACACTGTTCTCCCTCGCCCCCAAGGACAAATCAGCTAACATACACCTAGGGACAACCGTGATCAAGGAAGAAAGCTACCCCACCTATCTTGGGGTGACATTTGACCAAAGGCTTACATGGAATAAGCATATTGAAAATGCAGAAGGAAAGGCCCGAAGACGACTAGGCATACTCAGAAAATTAGCAGGTACCAACTGGGGAGCAAATGAACGAAATCTAAAGAAGATTTATAATGGAGTAATAAGACCACACTTAGAGTTTAGCTCAGCAGCATGGTCATCAGCTGCTAACTCACATCTGCAGTCTTTGGACAAGGTGCAAAATCAAGCTCTCAGGCTCATTACAGGAGCCATGAAAACTACACCAATAACAGAGATGCAGAAGGTTGCTGGATTACAGACATTGTCCCATAGAAGAGACACAAAAACCATGATCCAGATGGAAAAGTACAACAGTATGCCAATGCACCCAATGAAGGCAAGACTAGATGATCTGGCATTGGGACGTCTAAAGCGTAGCAGCTTTGTGCATCGGGGGAAAAGACTTATAAGACAGCATCAAGAAGACCTATCCATGAAGACAACACCACTGAAGCCCACCCTATACCCTGTACCATGGGAGCAGGCCAGCAGTGCCCTCCAAATTAATACAACAGTCAGTGGTCTCACAAGTGGATGTGAGTATAATGATCTGCAAAAACGAACTGCTACATTGAGTATGATCCAAGAAAGCTATCCCGATCAATCATGGATACATGCCTATACAGATGGATCAGCAACTAATGCTGTTAGGAATGGAGGTGCCGGTATCTTTATCTCATATCCTGACAACCACTATGAGACTAGGCACATTCCCACTGGTAAATTCTGTTCCAACTATACAGCTGAGGTTCAAGCTCTAGAGCAAGCTGCAAATATGATTTATAACACCAACTCTGACTGCCACCAGGTAGTCATCCTCACAGATGCACTGTCTGTCCTGCAAGCTCTCAAGGGTGGTAAACTCCCGCATCTGAGAAATGAACTAAACAAGGTAGCTGCCAAAAAGAGAACCATACTTCAGTGGGTACCATCTCATTGTGGTGTACCCGGAAATGAAAAGGCAGATAAACTTGCAAAAAAGGGAGGAGAATGTGAACAAGAAGATAATGAAGTCACATACTTTGAGAAAAAGAGAGCTATCCAGACTATCAGAAGAGAACAGAACCAACCCAAAGACGACTATCACACTCTCGACCGGCAGGGACAGACAACTATTTTTCGACTCAGGACAGGGCATAACAAACTGAATAAACACATGCACAAGCTACGATTGTCTGCTTCACCACTGTGCACATGTGGATTAAACGAACAAACTGCTGAGCATGTTCTACAGGACTGTCCTCTGTATGACCAGTTAAGAAAGATATACTGGCCCAATGACTCAACACTAAACTCAAAGCTATATGGAGTTAAAGAGGAACTTCAAACAACAGTCGAATTCATCATGAGAACTCGTCTGACGGTGTAATCATCAAAGATGCGATCGCAAGAAGAAGAAGAAGAAACTTTTTGAACATTTTTAATCAGTCTTGTCTTGTCTTTGATCCACCACCAAAACTGAAAGTTAGCTCTTGGTGATTTTTAATCAGTAAACAAACAATCAGGTACAGTGAACTAAGATTTCATGCCAATTGTGTGTATGTATTTTTTTTTTTTTAAAGAGCTCATAAACAAATATTCTGAAACAAAAAAACAAAACATTTTTACAAAATGATGTAAACAACACAACAAATAATCATGAACAAGTCAGTACCTTTAACAAATAAATAACAATGCTATGAAAATATTACAAGGTAGGTATAAATGGGACTGAATATGTTTAGACAAACGTTCTTTAAATCTGGGAATAAAATCAGCAATGCTTATGTCTGTTATCCCAAATGTCTACCTCTGAGTTTAAAGTAAATGAGAGAAAAATTAGAGTAACAACCTTTGACATGAGTTCTGGGTTGTTTTTTTTTTAATTTAAAATGTAAACATTTGACGACTGAAAGTTTTTTGACATGTTAATTTTGGACAGAGGATTGTCACTGACACAGATATAGATGGCAAAAATGTTTATAGCCAAGGACAAGTTAAAGGAGCAGAGAAAGATTGAGACAAACCTCCAAGCTTAATTCAGAGACGTTTATATGCACACGGCACAGAATACCATGCTGAAACAAATCTTTTCAGCTAAACAAGAACTGATGGCTTCTCGTACCTGGCATTATGATTTATTTTCATACATACATTTCAAGCTCAGTAGTACAAGCCATAATACAATGATGGTTCTAAATTTTTTTTTAATCTGCTACCTGAATGAATATTTTGATCTGCAACAATAGCAGAAGATCAGGGCAATATTAACTTACATTTTAATTAAAAGATCCATATTCTTCTTCTTTGATCCTTAGCCGCCGACCGTCAAAGCAGTCAGTGGCCATCATGCCTAGTGGCGTCTTGTAGGGCAACAACAAATTGATTCCACTTTGCTCGGTCGGTGGCCATCCTTCGTACAGTGCCCCAACTCTGGTTCATTCTTTGCATCTCAGAAAAGATCCATATGCATATATATATATATATATAAGTCTACAGTTTAACGAAAGTAAGCTAATTTTGGACATTTTCAATGCTTTGTTAACATTAGCCTCAATAAAGAAAGGACATTCATTTCTGATGAAAAGCCATGTGGGTAATGATACATGCTGGATTTTGGACATGTGATGGTTGCACAGAAAATATAATCTACCCACTTATAAACTAACTTGCATGGAAGGGTATTATGGACTACCATCAAATCATGTAAGTTTTCTGAAAAAGTAGCAAAAGATTGAAATGAGGGAACAGATTTACACATTTTTTTTACTATGCTGTAGCAAAATTGCTTTATTCTTGCTTTCTTATATCCTATGCATCTTACTGATTAGAATAAGTGATCATGCTCCTCTACATCTTCAGACCTTGATGTGCTCTTAGTTCTGTCGTTGACCATTTCATGCCAAGCCAATATGTATCTTCTCTGTCATGCACTTTATTACTTGTTGGCACGTCTACCATTGCACTTCACACATAAATAGTATTTTGTTATATTAATCTTTTTCTAAAAGTCACTCAGCTTATCCTGGAGCTTCTACGTTATGTTTTTGTACAGAGCAGATGTAAATAAAGAATACACAATGTGGTGACTGCTTTAGAAAGCATTATCGTGAATACCATGCTGAAACAAATCTTTTCAGCTAAACAAGAACTGATGGCTTCTCGTACCTGGCATTATGATTTATTTTCATACATACATTTCAAGCTCAGTAGTACAAGCCATAATACAATGATGGTTCTAAATTTTTTTTTAATCTGCTACCTGAATGAATATTTTGATCTGCAACAATAGCAGAAGATCAGGGCAATATTAACTTACATTTTAATTAAAAGATCCATATTCTTCTTCTTTGATCCTTAGCCGCCGACCGTCAAAGCAGTCAGTGGCCATCATGCCTAGTGGCGTCTTGTAGGGCAACAACAAATTGATTCCACTTTGCTCGGTCGGTGGCCATCCTTCGTACAGTGCCCCAACTCTGGTTCATTCTTTGCATCTCAGAAAAGATCCATATGCATATATATATATATATATAAGTCTACAGTTTAACGAAAGTAAGCTAATTTTGGACATTTTCAATGCTTTGTTAACATTAGCCTCAATAAAGAAAGGACATTCATTTCTGATGAAAAGCCATGTGGGTAATGATACATGCTGGATTTTGGACATGTGATGGTTGCACAGAAAATATAATCTACCCACTTATAAACTAACTTGCATGGAAGGGTATTATGGACTACCATCAAATCATGTAAGTTTTCTGAAAAAGTAGCAAAAGATTGAAATGAGGGAACAGATTTACACATTTTTTTTACTATGCTGTAGCAAAATTGCTTTATTCTTGCTTTCTTATATCCTATGCATCTTACTGATTAGAATAAGTGATCATGCTCCTCTACATCTTCAGACCTTGATGTGCTCTTAGTTCTGTCGTTGACCATTTCATGCCAAGCCAATATGTATCTTCTCTGTCATGCACTTTATTACTTGTTGGCACGTCTACCATTGCACTTCACACATAAATAGTATTTTGTTATATTAATCTTTTTCTAAAAGTCACTCAGCTTATCCTGGAGCTTCTACGTTATGTTTTTGTACAGAGCAGATGTAAATAAAGAATACACAATGTGGTGACTGCTTTAGAAAGCATATCGTGTTCGAATGTCCTCAAGTTTCTTGGACACCTGTTTGAAACAAATATAAAATATCCATCACATGAATGTTTGTATTAAGAATGCAAGTAATAGTGAAAAATTATGAATTAAGAGAGTTTGAAACAGATAAGAGAATGGGTATACATATAAGAACAGGACAATAATCTTCACTCCTTGACCACCCTTTTCTGTAAGTCTTTAATAAGCAAACTACAACACATTTCAACAATTATATCAGAGATGAATCATTCTGCTTTAATCATATATTCACATTGTAAGAGAAGCTTATTGGATGAGGCCCCCCGTGTGGTACCTGAGGAGATAGACAGAACACGATTACTGCTCCCTCAAGCATGTCATAAAAGGCATCTAATATGAATTTGCGAATGTGGCTGGTAAACTTATCATGTGCAAGAAATTGCCACAAAACCCACCACTGCAAGAGCATATGAATGTTTTGGTGCAAAGAGACCAGCTGCAGTGGTGGTTCCATGAAGGAAAATGATGATGTAAGTAAAGACAACAATCTATTTAGACATGTAAGCAAACCTGTCACCCCCATAAAATGGCATACCTCATTAGCACTTCTGTCCTCCAGCTCTTCTGCAATAGATTTCTGTTTGCTGGGCTCCATGGAGTTGAACACCTCACACAAATCACCATCAATCACATTCTAGAAAAACGTTAACATGTGATAAATATCTTAACATTTTTACAACGATACCTGTAACAATGAAAATGAACAAGCAACAATGTAGGCATCACCAGGTCTAATGACTAACGTTCAGTACCTAACTTGAGGAATTCTCTTCTCCACTCAAGTGTTAGCTAAATATAAAACTGGATTATAGCCCTTTACCAAAGATTCTGAATAAAGGAGACATTTCACTTAGGCACTAAAATTAGTCTGACATGAGGTGAGAAAGAAAGGAGCAGTATTAAAAATCCTTTCATGTTTTGGCCAGGTTGAACAAAATTTAACAATAGGGAATGGATAATGTTAGTACCAAAAATTATGTATTCTAGTGTTTTAAGCCCTCATGATTGTTATTCAGAAATTTTTTCATCACTATGTCCTAACTAACATTCCCAATTTTAAAATAAATGTCTGTCCTCATTGGTTGTTCACTAACGTATTCATATTTACACTTGGATCTTGAACCTTTCATGCTTTTCTTGAATATATGATATTATCACATTTACTTACATTTTGGACCATTCCTTGGACAAGGTTAAGAAAAAAAGACAAAATTTACTGACACCACATATCCAGTGAATCGTAGTTTACCTTGACAGGAAAGTAATAAGATCTGAATGCCAAATGATCACGACCACACAAGGATGGATATTCCTGCCTCATGTACATCTCCAGATGTTGGAAAAAGTCCTGATCCTGCAGATTTTCAATAAATACAGAATATTAGTTTTGAATAATTTACCACTAATGTAAAGAAACCTATTAATGAAAATACGCTAGTACTAAACACTTAACAACATTAATCTATGGGACAGTACTGATTCTGATTTTAGAATATCAGTCAACTGGTGGTTCTGCCATGTGGAAAGAAAGAAAAACAAATGAAACAAAGAAGGAATATTCATCCGGAAGGTGCCTAGAACAAGGAGGCCAACTACGCGCAATGATGGACAGATACCACAAAACTAGGCCAGTAAGATTTCACTGGAGACATTCATGAACAGAAAAAATATCAAAAGGTGTGTGATCACAGCCAAAATGAAGGCCTGAATGGATCTGAAAGAATTAAATGGCTAACCCGGGAGTGTGAAGAACTACACCGGTGATACTAATGAGTAGAACCTTTCCCGTGCAGTGTTCAATGTGATGAATGATGGCACCCACAATTACCAGGAGCTGTGTTTATAAAATTTATGTATGCCTTCTTGGACGCACTATTTTAGTTGTCTTGGACATTTCTACTGCAATACAATAATGATTAATGATGCATAATTATACAACAGGAAAGATATGCCACTGGAGTAATGCAATATTTGTAAAAAGTATGGAAATATGTTCTGCTGCTGGCCAAGGTAGGTGGAAGACACTGGATGGTTTTGTGATGTGTAGCACAGAAATGTGACAAATTTTAACTCTTTGACTCCACAATTATTTTCCACCCTGTGCTGTAATTTTAATTCGTGATAGACTAAAAACAACGCCCAGAGAGTTGTTTTAGCACGGGTGTCAAATCTGACCAACGCTCTGAGCGTTGTTTCGGAGTCAAAGAGTTAATGAACAGAGGTTCCTTATCTCTTGCTGAATATTTCTAGTCAGTGCAAAAAGTAGTCTTGGACAGGAAGAAAATGAGAAGAGAAAGACTTAAGATACAGTTTTTAAAGGAATTACCAGACCAGATAGATGAAACAAACTATTTAGATGCTGATATAACAGAGGAAGAAATAGCTAGCGCCATAAAAGAGAAATCTAATAGTGCCTCAGCTATGAAATCCTTAAGAAAATACCCCAAAAAAAAACTATAAACATAATAACTTCCCTATATAACAAAATCTGGAGCTTAGGAAAGATACCAAAAGCGTGGAAAGTAGCTACGATAGAACCCATCCTAAAACCTAATAAGGAAGCCCATGATGTGAGTTCATATAGGCCTATCTCCTTAACATCACAACTAGGCAAAATGCTGGAAACTGTTGTTAACAAAAGAGTGAAATTCTACCTGGAAAAAACCAATTATATAGCCCAACCCAGTCAGGGTTTAGAGCAGACAGAAGTACAATAGACCAGCTTGTAAGATTAGAACATTAAGTCAAGCTAGGGTTCAAGAGGAAACAGTGGCAGTCTTTTTGGATGTCACTAGAGCATATGATGAATGCTGGAGAGATGGAGCTCTTTACAAGATGAAACAGATTGGCATTACGGGTAAAACCTATAAGTATCTAGAAAACTTTTTACAGGACAGGTATTTTGCAGTCCAGGTGAACAACGATAGGTCAGAAGCATATGAACAACAGAATGGGATTCCTCAGGGATCAGTGATTTCACCTTCAATATTTACAACAGCTGTAAATGATGTAGCAGCTGAATTTAACGACATTAAGAATGCATTATCACAATTAGCAGGTGACTGATGGCGATCTGGAAAAAACTTGGACCATGTTTACAAAAAACCTTCAAAAACAAAATTGACTTAAGTTTCAGAATGGATGAAAAGCTGGGGCTTCCAAATTAATGTAAACAAAACAGTTGGTATGATATTCAGCAAAGGAAATTTAAAAAATAAAATCAATATAACCATTAAAGGACAGAAAATATGTACCTCCTCAACAACCAGATTCCTGGGCATAACTTTAGATAAACAACTAAATTGGAATAAACATATAGACATTTTAGTGGAAAGCTGTAGGGGACTCCTAAATATGCTAAGGATAGTAAAAGGTAATGGATGGGGGGGCCAGCAATAAAATAATGCTTATGTTCTATAAATCTTTCATCAGGGGGAAACTAGATTATGCCAGCATAGTCTATGACTCAGATTCAGCTTCTAACAAAGCAAAACTAGACAGAATTCAAAATGCAGCCATGAGAACCATTACAGGTGCATTTAAATCATCAGTAGAAGCACTAGAAGTAGCTATTGGCATACCGCCCCTTGATCTAAGACAAAAAGAACTAAGATTAAATTATTGGAGCAAAGTAGCACAAGAAGTGACCCACCCAGCACATAGAGCATTTGTCAAAAACCATCCAATGTATGGGACATCCCCTTGAATACTGATAGATATCCAACAGGGTGGAGAACTATAGAAGATCTAATAAATTTCCGAGAACTATGAAACACAATTAATAATAGTAATAAATAAAGAAGCATAATACCACCATGGGAACTAAAAGCACCAATTATAGACTACACACTCACTGAAAAGATTAAACAAAACATAGAAGATAAGGAAGCCAAAATGATAAGTAGAGAGTTCATAAATCAACTTACAAAACAAAGCCTGGCTGTTTACACAGATGGATCCAAGGGTGATAGTGGACAATTAGGTGCAGGAGTAGTTATACCACAGTGGGGAATTAAAGAGTTACAGTGTAACTGGAGGGGCTTTGACTTTTACAGCAGAGATGGTAGCAATTCTAAAATGTTTAGAAATAATCGAAGATAACAGTAACGATATTTACAGACTCACTGTCATCACTACAAGCACTAGAACACCCAGGTAAATGCAGCAGGCCAGACATAAAGGAAGAAATTCTAGCAATTAATACATCACTAGGAAACAGGATGCAGTGTGAGGCTAGTGTGGGTTCCAGCACACATAGGTATAGCTGGTAACGAGATGGCAGACCAGACTGCCAAAAATGGAAGAATAAGTAAAAACAATATAAGAGCAGGACTTGGAAAATCGGAGATTAAAAGCCAAGTGAAGCTAACCATAAACGAGGAATGGAAGACAACATGGAAGGACAGTAGTAAAGGCAGACACGCGTTCAAACTGCTGAAAGAACCAACAAGGACGTGCCAGGTCAGAGAAGAATTAAAGGTACCCTCGAACAAAAAGCTGTGGCGTCTCAGTGCAGCGTACTTTATGATAGAGGAACCACACTGCCTAGAATGTCAGGAAGAAAATGACATAGACCACTACCTGATCCACTGTAAAAAGTACGAGCAACAGAGGCTAGAATTAAAAACATACTTTAGAAATCACAATATAGACATGACAGGTGATAAGGTTTTAAGTATAGATGCCCCAGAGGAAGCCCAATCAATACTAAAACGATATATACACAAAACAAAGGAAAACATTTAAGGTAAATAACAGTGACAATATTAGTACCCTAAAGAACATGAGGAAGGAAAAACAATGCCCTCTCAAATTTATAAAGGACAAGCAAGGCAAATTGCTTACTGCCCTGAAGGAAGTAATGGAAAGATGGAAAGAATATTTCACAGAACTCCTTGATGGTGAGCAAGGTCAAGCATCAGAAATGATAACCACTAGCACAGAAGAGGAAACCAATGGTGATGAAGATGACATAAAGATGGAAGAACTGAAGGCAGCACTAGAGAAAATCAAGATGGGCAAAGCAGCAGGGCATGATGGTATAACACCAGAAATGGTTAAGTACATGGGAGCATCAGGTGACCTATTACTCTTAAGGGTCCTACAGACACCAATTTTCATAAAGGGTGACAATCGACAATGTGGAAACTATAGAGGCATATCCCTTCTCAGTGTCCCTGGTAAAATCTACTCTAGAATCCTAGAGCAGAGACTCCGACGCCTAGCTGAGCCACAATTGGATGAGGTCCAGTGCGGATTCCGAGCAAACTGAAGTACTCAAGACCTAATCTTCACACTCAGACAGCTGAGTGAAAAGGCCCTTGAGTATAAGAGTGAGATCCATCTTTGTTTCATAGATCTGGAAAAGGCATTTGACAGGGTCCCCTGGGGCAAACTTTGGGACTGTTTGGCAAGGAAGAACATTCCAGCACCTCTGATTCATGCTATACAGAGCTTCTACAAGTCTTGCAGAAATTATGTGAGGACAGCAAACCATAAGTCAGAAGAGCTCAGGACCACCACTGGTGTAAGACAAGGTGATATCCTGTCACCTTATCTTTTCATACTCCTCATGGACGATGTTATCAAGTCATGTAAGGAGAGAACAAGAAAGTATTCAGTGGGGTACTGGAAGATGAGACAGGTATGTATTTCAGAGCTGGCATTTGATGATGATGTTGCCCTGATTGCTAAATCAGAGGCACATCTCCAATCCAACCTGCAAGTCTGGAAGGAAGAGCTGGAGAAAGGGACGGTCATAAGCAGCGCTAAAACAAAATCTATGGTGATATCACGAGAAGAAAGAAGACATCAGATTAAGCTGGGAGAACAGGTCCTGGAGCAGGTCGACCACTTTAAATATCTCGGAGCTATTATAGACCGAAAGGGAGGCATCAAAGAAGAGTTGGGCACTCAAAAAGCAGCAGCTGGGAGACTTTTTCAGGCCATAAATCGAGGATTCCTCAGCAAGAGAGAGGTTGGTAAGAACACGAAGATGGCTGTATACCGCTCCACTTATGTCCCAGTCTTGACATATGGATGCGAGTCATGGGCAATGACTACAACCCATAAAAGCCAGATCCAAACCTCAGAAATGAGGTATCTGAGGAAGGTGGTTGAAGTAACAAGAAGAGACATGGTCCGCAACCAGATGATACGTCAAGGCCTAAAATCCCACCCTCTGCAGACCCAAGTAGAACAGTCCCAACTAAGATGGTTTGGCCATGTCTGCAGAATGGGAGAAGATCGGCTACCACGACAAGCATGGGAAACAAAGAGCCAGGGATACAAACCCCCAGGATGACCCAGAGTCCGCTGGGAGGACAACATTAGACAATCTTTGAAGGACCGAGGACTAGAATGGAACCAGGCTAGGAGGAAGACAGCCGATACGATAGCCTGGCGCTCTCTCTTCCAAACCTCTACACCTCACGGTAGAAGGGGAACGACTAAGTAAGTAAGACAATATTAGTAATAAGAATAACAATAATAATACCCCAGAAAAGAAATTAATACAAAAAAGAAATTAAGCAACAGAAAATAACAAATCATTAAAAAAATAACACATAAAAAGGCAAAATTACTAACTACTCATAGGACAAGGAAAGGCAACGAGGAAAAAAAAAAACCACCAACTTAAAAAGAACACATACTAAGATGGTGAACGAGAAGAGATGTCAGCTGTTAAGTGCCCGCTCTCCACCCACCACCTTTTAAAAAAAAAAGCTCAACAGAAAAGAACAAGTAAAAATCTTCAGACTTTAGCCATGGCAGACTGAAACCACTTATTCAATAAGCAACAGGAAAACACACAAAGCATATATGATCATCAACAGTACCAGCCCAGGACAAGCTCTATGGAGATTTCTGAAACCTGAGGCTGACTACTGGACCACTGCCTTCTTCAAGTATGTTTAAGATGACATGCTGATGTAAGAAGAAAAATAAGGTTATAACTGATGATAGAAGGATAAATCATCATCATTATTTTCCATCGCACTCCTTAAGGAGCCACCACTGCAGCATGTCCCTTTGTTGGAAGCCTGTACCACGCATTCACATGCTCTTGTAGCGGCAGTTTATGTAGCAATTTGTTTTGCAAGATGAGGTTACCAGCCCCATACACAACCTATTAGTCGCCTAAGGAAACAGTATGGTAATACATTATACACATATTCACTGCTGAGCGTTCAGCCACGAGTATTAGGAAATTACCAACTGTAGCCCTATTCTTTGTTTTTTCAGACACCCCAGGGAATACAAGGGCCGGGTAAATGGAAAAATGTAATCGCTTACGCCAGTTAACAAGACCTAAGGTTATGTCTTGCTTTTCAAACACAAAAATAAGAAGAAAAAAAAACTAGGCTACCTCAATAACATAACTGTGAACTTACCTCATGTGAAGTGAATGGTACAAGCATGCCAATACTGCCAGACAAGGTAGTGTAAACAAGAGACTCAGATCCTCCAGGGATTAGGGTTGCTTTCTGTAATGATGTAACCACTTCACCTATGTGAAAGTTGGCAACAGTATCTGCCTGTTTCAGGAAAGTTTTTTTTAATTAAAAAAAAAGAAATAAAAAAAGAATAAAACAGCTACCAACATAAAGCAACATGTCAAGATGAACTTCCAAGTTGTATAGAGACCTTATATTGAATATATTCAATATGCTGAAACATCTTTGGCATCTGCACTAGATGACGGAATGGTGGCATACACATCTACTAAATGTGACAGTTTTAGCCAGTCAGTGTACAGACAATAACAAATGTTCATTGTACCTGCCTTTAGCCTTTCTAACAAAGCAATGTCAGTTCCTTCAATAATGGATCCCAAGGGTCAAAATAACCAAGTCAATCCGCTCTGTATAGCATATATTAAAAGGCAACTGCCTATCCAATTCTGTAATAGCTTTTCATTCAGTTTATAACTGAGTATTTATAATCAATCATCCAATATGAAGAAAAGCCCTTCACTAAGGGGGATTAAGAGACCAAAAGGAAGAAATAATCAGGACAAACTGAAAGTGAAAGAAATGGGACTAATTTATTCAAAGCACAAATAAATATGATAAGACAATAAATTATTTTATGTTCATTACTGAATGACCTGTCCTGTGCCACCTGCTCAAGACTTTTCAAACATAATCCCCATGGTAACAGGTTACAGAGACCAAAATAACACACGTAGAAGGGCACTGGAGACACAAATGAAAGGGATGAGGAAGACTGAGCTAATGGCATGGGACAGCAGCACTTGGAACGGGTTTACTGAAGGCCTGGGACAGGAGCACTTGGAATAGGTTTACTGAAGGTCTGGGACAGGAGCACTTGGAATGGGTTTACTGAAGGCCTGGGACAGGAGCACTTGGAATGGGTTTACTGAAGGCCTGGGACAGGAGCACTTGGAATGGGTTTACTGAAGGTCTGGGACAGGAGCACTTGGAATGGGTTTACTGAAGGCCTGGGACAGGAGCACTTGGAATGGGTTTACTGAAGGTCTGGGACAGGAGCACTTGGAATGGGTTTACTGAAGGCCTGGGACAGGAGCACTTGGAATAGGTTTACTGAAGGTCTGGGACAGGAGCACTTGGAATGGGTTTACTGAAGGCCTGGGACAGGAGCACTTGGAATGGGTTTACTGAAGGCCTGGGACAGGAGCACTTGGAATGGGTTTACTGAAGGCCTGGGACAGGAGCACTTGGAATAGGTTTACTGAAGGCCTGGGACAGGAGCACTTGGAATGGGTTTACTGAAGGCCTGGGACAGGAGCACTTGGAATAGGTTTACTGAAGGCCTGGGACAGGAGCACTTGGAATAGGTTTACTGAAGGCCTGGGACAGGAGCACTTGGAATAGGTTTACTGAAGGCCTGGGACAGGAGCACTTGGAATAGGTTTACTGAAGGCCTGGGACAGGAGCACTTGGAATAGGTTTACTGAAGGCCTGGGACAGGAGCACTTGGAATGGGTTTACTGAAGGCCTGGGACAGGAGCACTTGGAATGGGTTTACTGAAGGCCTGGGACAGGAGCACTTGGAATAGGTTTACTGAAGGCCTGGGACAGGAGCACTTGGAATAGGTTTACTGAAGGCCTGGGACAGGAGCACTTGGAATAGGTTTACTGAAGGTCTGGGACAGGAGCACTTGGAATGGGTTTACAGAAGGCCTGGGACAGGAGCACTTGGAATAGGTTTACTGAAGGCCTGGGACAGGAGCACTTGGAATAGGTTTACTGAAGGCCTGGGACAGGAGCACTTGGAATAGGTTTACTGAAGGCCTATACTTTGCATCATGCAGTTCCTGGGGATGTCTCTGAAGAGTAAGAATAAAGAGACTACTGCTCCCTCAGGCATGTTTATAAGAGGCAACTAATATGAAGCTGGCAACCTTAGTGTAAAACAAACTGCTCTAGAAACCACCGTTGCCAGATCTTCAATGCAGGCTTCCTGCTAGGCCAGCTGCAGCGGTGGCTCCATGCTTCACAAGGAGCATAACGGGGACAAGAAGAAATAGACTATGCATTCTTTGGTAAATTAAGGGGAAAAAGATGCAATACACTTGTCAAATAAGGGAGAAAAAAAATTAGCTGAAAAAAAAAAAAAAAAGATTCTGTCTACCCTCTTAACAAATCACAACAGTTAAAAGATGCACAAGACAAGAAACTCGGAAGACTTAATCATTCCACGATGTTCTGGTGCAAATGTTTCCATGCTAATTCACTAATAGTGCAATGTAATTTATATTAATAAAACATATAAAGTGGATCAGTTGTAGTGTTGTAATCATAAACATGGTTTCAGGTGAAACACGGAAAACATCATATCCAAAAAACTCAACCAGGGAAAGGAAATGCCTGTATCACCTCACTGAAGTTCTTCACAATCTGCGTGTGCATTAGTTAGCCCAGTCAAGTTTCAGTTAATTATTGGAAAACAGCACCATGATGGTGAAAGCATTATTTATACAATGTTTTGTACACTACACCATACTATAGGCTCAGCACATTATTTTTATTATCATTATTGAAACTTGTAATAAATTGTCATTTCATTTATTTTACAGGATTAAAAGATAAAGAGCTTTTAAACTTTTAAATGTCTGACATTGTCCAAATATTAATTTGCATGCCTCCTGTGAATGCACGAAATACTTTTACAAATTAAAAAATATGCATAGCCAATCCAACCCATGCAGTCAACTTTTCGTCCATAGTTTATGAATCGCCACTGCTTGACCCTGCCAAAAAGCAAGCAAAAAGGACCAAGCTCAAAGCTCACTTCTGAACCGCTGTGGTACGAGTGTACTATCGATGCTCCATTTTTAACATGCTAACAGTGTATATTTGTACAAACAAAAACTTAATAATACAAACCTTTTGTGACGCCCCATTAAGCAGGCCTCTATCCCACAGAGCTTTGTTACCTGTTGGGTCCTCGTCAACATCATCACTTACTTCAGTGGGTAAGCGAATCTGTTGAAACATAAAGACAGTCTGAAAGTTCACCACTAACTACTTAAGAATGTCTTGTAACTATAAATCCTTACCAGAGGTGATATATAACGAGAAGAAATAAAAGGAATTCAGACATTCTTAAAGTCATAACTTTGGTGCCATCTAATCAATGTTTGGAGCATTTTGTGGATCAGTGGGTGTATATTGTAATCATAAAGATTATTTCAGGTGAAACACGGAAAGCATCATATCCACAAACTTGTCCAGGGAAACAAAACTTATAATTATCACTGCTGCCTGCTTCACGGTCGAAGTGAAGTTTTATATATAGGCATTTGCAGAGGTGACTTGCTGTTATAAATGATATGATTAGTCAAAACTAACTCACATACACAAATGCCCTTCACTGTCTTTTTTTTTAAATAAACGTCCATACAGGAGTTGGATATATTTTGCTCAAAAGGTAGAATCGTTAGTGTTTCAGGCTAAAAGATGGTAGTTTAGTTCAGTAGTTTTCAACCTCTAGTGTATTTGCACGGGCAGGATCTTACAAATAAATGTCTCACATCTAAATTAAGTTATAGTTCAAAATAAAATTTGAAAAGAGTCTTTAGGAAATGTGTCCTTTAAAATGCAAGCCTCCAATGATCAAAATTATGGAAAGCTTAACAGGATTAAGTGAAGGGAATCCTGCGTGGGCGACAATATCAGCTGCATGTTAAAAATAATATTTATCAAAATGATAATGTAACTCTCATTAAACTGCACAGATATCAAAACTATAAGTAGCCATGCAGTTTTTAGCATTTATTCATTAAATGGTATAGATGTACAACTTGTATATAGTGACACTTATAGATCTCAATGTGAAATTGATAGAAAGAACCAAACATATTAGTGCCATTTGAGGTGAAGAAAAGAAGCTGGCCTTGGATATGACACACACTGCAAAAATGGATTCTGACTCCGATGCGATGACAAGGAGATCTTTGTCTTTTTTGATTCATTTGATTTGTATTGGTCAAATGACTTTCATTGAGATGCAAGGGAAAAGGACTTTGTTTGTTGGTTTTTTTTTTTAAATTAAAAAAAAAAAATTTTTTAAATTTTTTTTATCGTTTTTTTTCATCTTTCCATTTCTTTCTTCCTATCACATCTAACATGTACACAAACAAATTTTATATCATCAGATTCATCATTCATTTATTTCTATACAGTCCAAAAATTAGAGCAATTGACCAAAAAACCTATAGAATTTACAAGTCATCCCCTATAAAAAAAGGGGGTGTTGTGAAAAAGAATGCAGCTGCAGGGCAAATTTTCGGAATTTTAGTGCAGCATGCTAAAGGTTAACTACAGTAAAATTAGTTGTTTAAATAGTAGCGGAAGTCATTCTACGAATTTTAAAATATGAACATTAAACGGGCGATTTTTAGGGTTTATTCGTGATAAACTAAAAACCACGCTCTGAGCATTGCTCTGGCACGGCGCGTTGAATTTTGCAACGCTCAGAAAAAGTAACAGGGTGAAAAGCAATGGTTTTGTCCACGTATGCTGTTAATGAAGCCCCGTGGTTTTAGTCTGCACGGATTTTTAAGTACCAAAGCTTCTGACTCTTCCATAAGCTGATTTATGATCAACAATATATACTGACGCATCAGCAAACACTAGTAAACATCTACAACAACAAAAAAGACAGATAAACACTCACCATTGTTATGTTTCCAAACTTGTCAGCACCTGCCACTGTGTTATAGTCCAGCATGCAAGAGCAGGTTATCCAACGAGGGCTTGTGTCATCACAGAAGGTAATGAGTTGATTCTCTGGCCTGCGATACCGCAAGAAATGGAAACTCTCTTGAACATCACCAACCACCACACGACTGCCCATTGTGTGGATGCTTACAATGTAGTTTGGAATATGCTGGAAATATGTTGCAAATTTAGCATTCAATGTTAGCAAAAGTGCATGATCAAAATATTATTCACTATTACAAGAATCAATAATAAGAGAAGGAAGAACGTTGGGCCTAAATAATGTGCAAGAGCTAAGAGGAGTGGCGTCACAACGAACAACCTGGAGAGCACTGGTTTCTGCCTTATGCGCCGTGTTTGGCGCTTAAAGAATTTATTATTATTATTATTACAAGAATATCAGTTAGGTTATTTTATATTCAGTTAAATGTTTGAGATCCTCACATGCGAGTCTACTATTTGGTGGACGCATATTTGAGCGCATCTAAGTTAATTGTAGGTTCATTGTATTATTTGCGTACGACTGTGCACCATTCTTAAACGGGTATGGCGCGGTGATCTGTTACTATCCAGCATACGTACTCGAGGCAAATCCCGATATCCTCCATCTTATATAGACGTGAATTTTTCGTGTGCTTATCCATAGTTCAGGAAAGACATGGTCATAAAATAATTATAATCATCTATAAGATGAAGATGTCGTTCTTGATGAGAAAATACCAAGACTTGCTTGATTTGAATATTTAGCCAGAAAAAGGCTTATTTTTAAGTATCTTGCCTCCGATACTTCGTCTCCTGTAAATGTTATGGCAGTGCTTCAATTTGACCAGATATGTCAAATTGCTAGTGCGTCCCCTCTAATGCTAGGAGCTGATTGAAGCGTATAGGAATATATAACTACGTAAAGAATATGAACGGCCAATTCAACAGAACCATGTATATCACTAAGCCATTAACCTCGACGTTGTAACGGCGAGTGCTATCAATCAACGTCCATGTTGATTATTATATATGCCAATGTACATACTGTTAGAACCATATTACAATTATATATTAATTGGCAGTCAGGAAACTAAACTCAATAAGGCAGACAGCAAAATTATTATTGTGGGAGAACATGTGTACCTTATTCTCACACTTCCGTAACAACTTTTTCTTTCCTAGGTCATAGATGCGCAAATACTTCCCGACACCAATGAGAACACGCCCCTGGAAAGCAGTGATGGCTACAGGAACATCTTCCACAGGTGTCTTATGAAGCAGCTCCAACTTTGTGCCATTTTCAGTTACCTGGAATTAAGCGTGTAAAAATGCAGGCTATAAATATTTTAAAATGCATTTTTGACAATATAAATTGATCGTAACAATTATTAGGTCACCCTTTTCTTATTTCTACATGTAATTATGAGGTAACATTAAGGTAATTCATGGCAGCATTACTAAAATACAAACTCCCAGGATAGGAATAGAAAAGTACAAGAAACCCTGACAACACAATAAGCTGATTACTATATATAAGAATTGACTTTTTATATGAAGACTAGCATGAGGCTGCACAATGAACAGGAAAATATTGAGTTATTGAAGTGAGTGATCTGATACTTTTGCCACAAAGTTGGGTACTCCAAGTATGGAAGGACAAAATGAAAGTATGATACTGATAGCCCACGTCTGCTACAGGAAAGAAAGACACAAACAGTGGAAAAGCACAACTGAAACCAGTTTCAGAGAAGACAATAGATATGAAAAGAGGAGATACAACTGATCAGTATCTCTGGAACATAAGGTTGTATGGAAGACTGTGAAGAGGAACAAGAAAGTTGGACTTGACCGTACAACAATGATCCCACTGGAAGACTGTCAAAAGAATTAAGAATACATTTTTTTTTTTTAGAAGACTGTCTCAAGCACTAAAAAGAACCCATCAAGAAGGTGGATGATACATGCAGCATAGGGGGAATAGGGATGAGACTGTACATCTACCAGAGTTGTGATGTTCCCCTGCTTCAGTGGAATCATTTCCAGAAGCACCATACAGCCAATTCAGTGGAATCATTTCCAGAAGCACCATACAGCTAATACGTATTAAGAAGACCCAGAAGTGTGTACACCCGGAGAGGGAGGGGGGGGAGAAGAGGAGAGAGAAAGGAGATAATTACGTTTATACGTGCATGAACTAGATTTTATTCCCCGTAGATGTTAAGGAAATGAGATCAACTTTTGTATTAAATCAGTTGACTGCCGAACATCTGCTGCAAAGGTGCCCAACATATGAGGAACAGAGAAAATGCATATGGCCATAACCAGTACCATTCCTGGAGAAAATCTACGGAGATATCAACAGCCTCAGGCTGACCACTGCTTTCTTTGAACTTATTCAAGTTGACATCTGAGGGTGAATGAAGATCAACTTTAAGAAAATACTTTGTGTCAACATTGTGTTAAGATGAGCAAAAGAGGACTAGGTGCTGCTGAATAAACTTGACAGTATGCACTCTACATTCAGATGCTTGGCATACAAACACAGTAATGCCAACTGTCGCAAATCAACTAATAGTACATGAAACAAAAATTATTTTTAAACTGTCTTACCTGATAAGTAAGAAGCTCTCCTCCACTCACTGATCGTGGGTTCAGCACAAGGTCTTTGGCAATGCCCACAATGAGCATTGTGTCATCTGGTCTTGAAGAGAACTTCACTAGAGCAACACTTGAATGAGAAATTAAAGAAAAATATCACTTTCAAATCTTAAAACACATATTTATCTAAAAGCATTTCCAGACTATCATAATCACAATGGAGCTCCCCAAGGAACATACACCTTCAAAAAACGTACGCAGTCTTCCTAGCTCAAACTCTTTTGATGTCTGCTTCATTCCCTTCATGTTTGTCTCCAGTTCTCTCCTCCGTCAATTCTAAGTCCGCCTTTTACCCCTTCCCCTGGGGATTTAGGAAAAAGGACTGTCTTGTAATGCTATCAACAGGCTTCCTCAATGTGCGTCTTATCCATCGCCAGCATCTTATCTCTCATTCCACTGGCACTTGTCATCAGTTCCTCATTAAGAAATTTTATATCACCTCAATCCTTCTATTCTAAGCAAACTCCCCTTTATGCAAGTCTTTAGTTTTTCAGTTGTTTTGATTTCCACTCTATGTACCCATAAAACGTTATACGTTTACGGTCAGTTAAAAAATAACAAGCAAATCAAACCATTCTAAAAAATCCAATGTGTAACATTCTTTCCTGCGAGAAGCTGACTTATTGACACAAGTGACAAACAATACTAAACTGACAGCATAGAGGAATATAGTCTTGAAAAATACTCCAACTATACACATGAAATTTTAAAATGTGCTACTGTCTGTCATTTAGTAAATGACAAATTCGGTGACTTTGTGATATACCTTACACCATTAACACTACTTAAATGAAAACGCTAAAGATGGATTAAACACACAAACAATTATTGAGTATTTCAACATTCTATCTGCTTTACTAAGTGTTTGATGAGTGTTTAAATGACTTTATTGAAACTTAAGTGGATCAGCTGGATAATGTTGTAATCAAAAATGTTTCAGGTGAAACACGGAAAACATCATGTCCACAAAATTCAACCAATGTAAGGGAATGTCTAATCCTCTATTTTTAACTGTATACTATGCACCTGCTAGTTGTTTTTCGTCCTCAGCATTGATACTACCCTTTAAGTTTGAGGTTTTATCTCAGTAACTGGATGAACCTTACTCAGATACTATCTGAACAGAGACCTGACTGGATCCATGACTGTAAGAAATCAAACTCTCAAAAGAATACTATGCTGTCTACCATGAACACTGCTTTGCCTTCAGCTGCCAACAGAAGTACCGCAATGCATAACTAACATTATGTCCGTACCTGTGCGCAGCTTCATTCTGATCAAGAGCAATCTTTTCCAGATTTTCTCCAGTGATAGGATTGATGATGCGGACCACTGAGGCCCACATACCCAAGCCAGCCTTAGGGGCTCCGAAGATTGTTTCTGGTCGATCCTCATTTAAGAACTGGGCTGCCATTTCTGCTGCTAACTCTCTCTCATCCTCATCTGCTGCCTCTATCAATTCCTAAGGGACAACAGGATATTACGATCATAAAAATATAAAACAACAGAGTTGAAAAGAATAGAAAAACTGCTGCAAAATGATAAAGACAGTGCCTTCTAAGTTTATTTTGGACCCAGCTTCTGTGTATATGCCAACCTGCAATCATATCAGAAACAAATGTACCGAGAGCATCTTCAGATACACCAAGTCAGATGAGAGAAAGTTGTTCATCATGTATGACTGCTTCAAAGGCCAGGCTTAGTGAATTAGATAAAAACATGTGTTTGAGCTTGCAACACGTAAAAAAATTACACTTAACTTCATGTCACAGTATGGCTGATGATCTATATTAATGCATAACTTTAAGGCTCTTAATTGGCACAATTTTGAAAAGAAAAAAAAGTTATTCCTAGGATATGTAATCTGTAGTTCCTCATTTCTGTTGTGATCTGTCTCAGTTTTCCTGTCTCTTTCATAATTCTGACATTCCAGAATCCAATTCTGGTTTCGTGTTTTGCAACCAGGGCATCGTTTTCACATCAATGGCTTTCTTTCGGATGTCAATACTGTCAGTCATATGTGCCTGACACCGGATGTCCACCCCGTATCAAAGCTGTTTCTTCTGTTGCTGTTTCCGCAACATGAATGTTTTTTTTTTTTTACATAGACAGGGGTGTCGGCCCTGTGTTAGAACCCCCAACCTGGAGGACCAGGGCGCCAGCTTTAGTCTGACCCTTACCCACACAGACCTGTCCGGCTTAGTAGAACGTGCCAGGAGTAAAACTCATGCTGCCATAGCACTAGGGGTTGTCAGTGTAATCAAGTCGTTTTACCACTTCAAGGTATAGGCACCAGTGAAGGCAGCAGAGTTGAAAAGAATAGACAAACTGCTGCAAAATGATAAAGACAGTGGCTGCTAAGTTTATTCTGCACTCAGCTTCTGTGTATATGCTAACCTGCAATCATATCAGAAACAAATGTACCGAGAGCATCTTCAGATACACCAAGTCAGATGAGAGAAAGTTGTTCATCATGTATGACTGCTTCAAAAGGCCAGGTTGAGTGAATTAGATAAAAACATGTGTTGAGTTGCAACACATCATAAAACTACACTTAACATCAAATGTTACAGTATGGCTGATGAACTATTATCAATCTCTAATGTGTCACTTTAAGGCCTTAAATGGTGCAATAAAAAAAATAAAATAAAAAAACAACAACAAAGTTGTCTCTATGGAAAACATTTAATAAAAAAAAAAGATTTTTCTAAATTAAAAAAAAAATACCTATGCAAAAAATATAAAATTATCTTCTTCCTCTTGATCCTTAGCTGACAACAGCCAAAGCAGTCAGTGGCCATCACGCCTGGTGGCATCTTGTAGGGCAGCAACAAACTGCATCCACTTTGCTGTCGGCGGCCACCCTTCGTGCAGTGCTCCAGCTCTAGTTCATTCTTTGATCTCAGCCTCCACAGTTCTCCGCGCCAAGTTGTTTCTGGTCAGCCTCTCTTTCGCTTTTCTTCAGGGATCCATAGCGTAGCTGTTCTTGTGATGGCATTGGGGTCTCTTCTGAGGACGTGGCCAACCCAACTCCAGCGTCTGCTAGCCATGACGGTGCGCATGTCCTCTTCGTTGCTCCACTTGGTTTGTGATTATGGTATTCGGCCAAAAGATTAGAATTTTCCTTAGGCAGATTGTGTGGAAAGACGACAATTTCAACATATCCTTCTGTTACTCTCCTGTATTCCGCACCATAAGAAAAGCACAGAAAGTACACAGCTCTCAAATAATCTTAATTTTATGTCTGTGCTGAACTGATAGGACTTGCAGATGTTTAGACTAGCAAAGGCTCTTCTCGCCTCATTCATTCTGTTGTTGATGTCTTCGCTTGTTCCGCCGCCTGGAGTTACTATGCATCCTTACTTACTTACTTACTTACTTAGTCGTTCCCCTTCTACCGTGAGGTGTAGAGGTTTGGAAGAGAGAGCGCCAGACCATTCTATCAGCTGTCCCCCTCCCGGCCCGGCTCCATTCCAGTCCTCGGTCCTTCAAAGATTGTCTAATGTTGTCCTCCCAGCGGGACCTCAAGACGCAGCAATAGAGACCGCAGTCAGCGACTCATAGCTTGACTGCCTGCGTCAGGACCAGCGAACCAGAGCTGGTCAAGACCGCACTCCACCTCCACGTGGTGGTCCTGGAAACAGTCTGCAGCTGTGCAGGCTGGCTGAGCGAGTGTGGATCGAAATGGGAAGGCAAACCCGGTCCTAAAAAATGCCGTGCAGAAGTCGGATGTGTCGACCGAAAGGTGCAGATATCACAGCTACGTTGTAAACAGACACAACGCAACCACCGTCCTTTTCAGGGCGAACGAAGAAGAAGAAGAAGAAGAAGTCCTCCCAGCGGACTCTGGGTCGTCCTGGAGGTCTGGATCCCTGGCTCTTTGTTTCCCATGCTTGTCGTGGTAGCCGATCTTCTCCCATTCTGCAGACATGGCCAAACCATCTTAGTTGGGACTGTTCTATTTGGGTCTGCAGCGGATGGGATTTTAGGCCTTGACGGATCGTCTGGTTGCGGACCATGTCTCTTCTTACTATGCATCCTAGGTATGTAAATACATCTGTTTGTTCTAGCTTCTGGTTCCTTATTGTCATGGGTTCTGGATTGCCCACATTGAGTGTCATGACTTCTGTCTTCTTTAGATTGATGTTCAGACCCACCTGCTGGCTATACTTATTCAGTAGTGCAATGTCATCTGCATATTCCAGTGTAGAAAACGTCCATCTTATTCCTCTTGAGCTGCCCTCTGTTGTCTGGTGCACCATCCAGTCTATGACTGTCAAAGATAAAGTGGTTGGTAAGGGGCATCCATTTTCATACCAATTACTTTCTTTCAGCTTTCACCACTGTTAGTCATACGAGCCTCAGAAACCGGATGTCCATCCCATTGCAAAGCTTTTTTATCTGTTGCTGTTTCCGTAACATGAATGTTTTTTTACATAGACAGGGGTGTCGGCCCTGTGCTAAAACCCGCTACCTGGAGGACCAGGGGGCCAGCTTTAGTCTGACCCCTACCCACGCAGATCTGTCTAGCTTGGTAGAACTTGCTAGGAGTAAAACTCCCACTGGTATAGCAATGGGGGTTGTCAGGGTACTCAAGCCGTTTTACCACTTCAAGGTATAGGCACCAGTGAAGACAGCAGAGTTGAAAAGAATAGACAAACTGCTGCAAAATGATAAAGACAGTGGCTGCTAAGTTTATTCTGCACTCAGCTTCTGTGTATATGCCAACCTGCAATCATATCAGAAACAAATGTACCAAGAGCATCTTCAGATACACCAAGTCAGATGAGAGAAAGTTGTTCATCATGTATGACTGCTTCAAAGGCCAGGCTTAGTGAATTAGACAAAAACATGTGTTTGAGCTTGCAGCACGTCAAAAAATTACACTTAACTTCATATGTCACAGTATGGCTGATGATCTATATTAATGCATAACTTTAAGGCTCTTAATTGGCACAATTTTGAAAAAAAAAAAAAAAAGTTATTCCTAGGATATGTAATCTGTAGTTCCTCATTTCTGTTGTGATCTGCCTCAGTTTTCCCGTCTCTTTCATAATTCTGACATTCCAGAATCCAATTCTGGTTTCGTGTTTTGCAACCAGGGCATCGTTTTCACATCAATGGCTTTCTTTCGGATGTCAATACTGTCAGTCATATGTGCCTGACACCGGATGTCCACCCCGTATCAAAGCTGTTTCTTCTGTTGCTGTTTCCGCAACATGAATGTTTTTTTTTTTTACATAGACAGGGGTGTCGGCCCTGTGTTAGAACCCCCAACCTGGAGGACCAGGGCGCCAGCTTTAGTCTGACCCTTACCCACGCAGACCTGTCCGGCTTAGTAGAGCGTGCCAGGAGTAAAACTCATGCTGCCATAGCACTAGGGGTTGTCAGTGTAATCAAGTCGTTTTACCACTTCAAGGTATAGGCACCAGTGAAGGCAGCAGAGTTGAAAAGAATAGAAAAACTGCTGCAAAATGATAAAGACAGTGGCTGCTAAGTTTATTCTGCACTCAGCTTCTGTGTATATGCCAACCTGCAATCATATCAGAAACAAATGTACCAAGAGCATCTTCAGATACACCAAGTCAGATGAGAGAAAGTTGTTCATCATGTATGACTGCTCCAAAAGGCCAGGCTGAGTGAATTAGATGAAAGCATGTGTTGAGCTTGGACACATCATAAAACTACACTTAACATCAAATGTTACAGTATGGCTGATGAACTATTATCAATCTCTAATGTGTCACTTTAATGCTCTTAAATGACACAATTTTGAAGAAAAAAGTTGTGCTTTCGTCTGTTGATCTTTACAATTTTTGTTTAACATGTTTAAAAAAAATACCTATGCAAAAAATATTTAAAAAAACAGTAACAAAACAGCTATACTTCACCTCGGCCATACGCTGTTTCCTCAACTGTTTGGTCTCCTCTGAGTAAGCATTGTGGTCCGTCTCAATGATGATCAGGTTGTTTGATTCAGGATAGATAACAAACTTGCGTGGTGTGTACTGGAGTGGCCAAGCCACTTGATTGAAAACTGCCCCCAATTTTTCCAAGGCCAAAATTCTGCAGATTAATAAAATATGTAGATTTTGACCAGTTGTGCCCCCAAACGGCATCAGGGTTGAGGATTCTACAAAAGAGAACAAGAAAATCTGGAGGAGGGAAATTCATTGGCTTCTCCAGGACAAGAATCCATCTTAGGACTTTTATTTCAAGCAATCACTCTGCCATCAGCAGAACGTAGATTTTGGCTGCTTTATCTCACATAAAGAATTTTTTAAAACTTCTTGTGTAAAACTATCATCATCATCAGCTGCCATCTCCACTTTGAAGGTCGGGTGCAATGGATCTCCAATGACTTGATGCGACACTCTTGACACGCACTTTCCTGTCAATCTCACTTATCTTTTTGTTGCACATTTGCCTTCTACTGTTCCTTCAGCAAGATGTTATGTCTTTTTATATCAAATACCTACATGCAACAAATGACACAACATATTATTTCCAGTTTTTCTACAACTTTCAGAAGCTTTGCAATGCTTTAAAAATATCTGAGTCAGCATATCGAGTATTCGTGATCATCACTCCGCAGGGATTTAAACAATGAACAGAATATACAGCGAAACTGAGCATAGCTGTATGTTTAGAAATGCCTTTCCTCTGGATTTACCAGCTTCGTGGGTCATGCTGCAGGGCAACAGCTTGACCTCTTTATCCAAGCGCCCCAACCTCACGTCGGCTGAGACACTGTTTTGGGGGAACATTCCAATGGTCAGCACTGACTGAAAGGGATACTACTATATGGACACCAAATGGCGACAATGGTACTCTACGAAAAATAGAGCCTATCGCCAAGACGCTACCATGGTACTCAAAGTGTTACGCCCAGACAGGGAATGAAATGGAATAAACAAAGACATAAGCACATGAGAATAATGATCCAACAATCACCTAATTCAAATTACATGTTCCAGAATGACAATGAATCTCCTAACATGATTTTGCACCAAACAGTAGATGAGAAAAGGATCACGGCTTTACTTTTTCCCAACTTCTGTGCCACCTGCACCCCCATTTACACCCACAAACAAAAGAAAAAGGAGAAATAAAATAAAACCAATCACAACTAAATGAAGGCATAACAGAATTTTTAAAACAAGACAGGAACCTACCTCAGTGTGTTAGTAGAGATGGCTACAATTCCCTCAGGACACTGCTCAGAGGCAAAACCTGAGGCATACTCCAAAGTCTCGTAAGACAAGGGTGTTAGATGAAATCTGCTCTGGTAAGTGTAGCTGAGCCAAGTACGACTTGACATGGCTAGGACCTATTACAAAAACATAACCAGACAGCCATTATGTGGGATGAGCAGAGGTTAACAATCCATTCCATCATTATACTAGGTATAATTATTTCATGCACATATATATTGCAATATTCTCATGATAAGCAAATGCGGCATAATTGCAAAATTTGATACTAGATGTTTCAAATCACTTGCTTTCAAGCAGTAATATTCATTTTATTAAAAATAACTTTTTTCTAAAGAGCATATAACAAACAAGAGAATTTCTTATACTAGGTATAAAATGGAAAGTAATACATTTTATAATAAGATGGGAGTGGGTAACAGATCAGATGAATACTTTGGCCAACCTCAAAACCATAACATGCTATCGTGAAAGCTGGGTAAGAATGCTTGTATTTTGAAATGTATGGAACTAACACATTGTTACATGCTGTGGTCTAGCTCAGTGGTTCCCAAAATGGGTGGTATCGCCCCTCTGGGGGCGTTGGAAGGATCCAAGGAGTCGATAAGAGAAAATTGGACAGCATGGGGGTGGTTGAGGATTTGACAGGCTAAATTCAACGTTACTCTTACACTGTATGTAAAAGCGTTTTGATTATACAGAGCCCTGATGTGAGCGCTAAAAATGAGAACGTAGAAACCCTAACCCTCTCTCCTCCTTAACTTCGCTTGTTCCAGTTTTACATACACCTTATAGCAGTTGAGAGGGGCACATGATGATTGAAGAATCTGGGTTTACCCGATGATGCGTTACCTCAAATGTCATTGTGTGGTTTTACGTAATATGTTAGATGTGTTGTGAAGGGAATGATGTCAAGGGATTGATAGTCTGCTTCTTCTTCCTCGTTTGCCCTCAGACATCTACATTCATGACTCTTAATAAAAATAGTAGTCAGCTTAAGGTTCCTGATATCTCCAAACAGTTTTTCATGGAGAGAAGTGGGGTGCTGCTATATGCCACTACGTTCACTGTTTTAAGTTGGGCGGGACTGGAGCGGACGTTCGGCTGTCACGGGGCTGGCACCACAGGAGCAAAGATCTGTTGGACCAATCCTTTATTTGTGATATAGATGGTACCTCAACCTGTTGTGACCAGTGCACAAGCGGAAAACGATGACCTGGTCTCACCTAGATAGCTGATGATAGGCATCATCTTTTGTGACCTGGGTGTTCTTTGTCCATTTGGACTTGAATATGAATTGAGAGGTGACGTCAGAGGGAGAAACATTAGTCTGGTAAGACAAGGTTGTCTTCTGTGTGTTGTTCAAGGCATCTTTCGTCAAGTGTAGGATTCTGACACAAGTGTACTGTACAAGGTAACAATCGTCAAATGTAGGATTTTGACAAGTGCACTGTACATGGTAACAATTGTCAAATATGGAATTTTTACACAAATTGTTTTAAATTGAATCAACTGACCTATTCATGCTCGACGGTATCAAACGGTATGGTTTCAATGGCAAGGGACCATGAAATAACGGACAAGGAGTTTGTTGCCTGTAGTGCATACAGGAAAAATTATTGTTGAAGTTGCACTGTGATATTAAAAAACTATGGATCATCATAGCCTAGTTGCTTCAATTATGTTGTGCAGACCCATTGTACGAAATAGTACCTCAGATTACAAGTTGGCCTTTTTAAGTGAGCCACTCAACATAGACTGACAGGGATACACAACCACAGCAGAGGTCTCCAACCTGTATCACATGTACCAGGGGGTACAAGAAGCTAGTCAAAGGGGTACAGGAATATTTGGTAATTAACTGCATTATTCTGCTCACAGCCAGCATAGCAGTGTTAGTGAAAAAAAATGCTATGGATTGGAAAGACAACATCAATGATAAGAAACATAGGTAGTGCAGTGGTTGTATTTCTAGTATCATTAAGCAAGGCATAGTTTCACTAGTTCTGCAATCATGAGCTTCGGTAATCATTATCTGCTACGAAACCAGGTGTGACAGACATTGAAACCTGTTGTCCACTCGGTAAAACCCCAAAGAAAGAGAAACTGACAACAAGCAGTAAATGGTCAGCTCACTAAGATTTAATCAGCACCTTTTGTAAGGTGACAACCAGTGCTAAATAGTGTTTACCATTTTGATATGGGTGAATGTCCAGTGGCACTGTGTGTGCGATTGTACCTTTTGCTGGCAGCTGAAAAAATTAGATATCTGCAGGAGTTTCAAGAAGGACCACCTCTTCTTTGTTGCAGCTTTTGATTATCTCAGTATTTAGGGGAGCTACTAATATGTGATACATAATAACCAACAGGGCTTTTTTTAGTTTTAAAAATAAAAAATGTAATTCAGGAACTTGGAGGAGGCGCTGGGAATGTACTGTGGGAACCAAGGGGGCGATGTCCCAAAAAAGTTTGAGAAACACTGGTCTAGCTCAACTTGTGCTAGAAAAAATACAGTGTTTAATAACTTCAACGAAACATTACGCCTAATATTCTTCTTAAATCACAATAAATCTAACTAGATATTCACGAATTATGCAGAATCCATAATGAAAGCCCGCTGCCCACATTCTACCACCAGCCCCTGTTTCATCTAAACAAACAACTATCTGATACCTCTGTCAATATAAAACATACTCTAGAAAATTTACTTACTGCCTCAGAGCCCTGCATTGATATTCTGAAGAGTTTGACAGGTCTGGAACCAAGGTACCTGGTACGTGTGTCTGACAAGTCTCCTGTTACTGTATCCAGAACAGTTCTCAGTAATACACCATTCTAAAGAACACATGTAAATATATTAAACAGTGAAACTAATTCCACCTTAAAAATTTTTTCCACCTACTGAATCATAGTAAATGCATTTCTGGGACTGAAATGCCACTAATGGACAAATGAAGATTTAAATTGTCTTCCCAATGACAGAAACAGCTTGAAATATATACATATACACCTATAATTTCATGCAGTATTTTTTATTCTGTATGCTCAAATTTTAATCAGTCTACAAGATTAACACTAAGCATCAGTGCAAACAGATTAAAGTTTTGTGCTATACATTCTAATGTGTTCTGTAATGACATCTAAGTAAGTCTCCAATTACATCACTAGAAGAAATGATTCAAATCTCCCTCATCAAATTGTTTGTTTAAATCCTGAATATAAGCTTTCCTGTTTGTAATGTGTGAATAACAGGATACTGGACATGAAAGACCATGGATAAGTGGCCGAAGCATTCTAAAGTCAATGATTTAAACACACATGAAATAAATAAGTAGCCCAGGAGCATTAATAAGTCTTCACATGAGCTTTCCAAATGTGGACAGAAAAAGGAAATGTCACCTCATTGTTCTCTCCTAAAATAAGATGATGCTGTTAAATAAAACTTTTCTTTGTAAAAGTAATACTTAAAGAAAATGTGTGTTTCCACTACCTGTAGTCCAATATTGAGATAAATCCCTCCAGCAATGGCTGTTTCTCCTGTCTCTTCCTTTGCCTCAGAGCCACCCATCTCAATGATACACAAAGACTCAGGTGGAGCTGGTAATGCTTGCATACTCAGTGGTGACAGGCAGTCCTGACAGATAAAATACGATACAATTTAAAAGTAACAAAACAGACATCCATCTTGTGTAAGCAGTAGATAAAGTAGTGATAGTATCACCTCTTAAAGTGCATAAGATCATTAATAAAAACCAGCCTCTAGTTTTTCTTGTCACTGAGAACACATTAAGGAGATGAAACCTGAGGGGTTCACAGCAAAAGTCAGCTGCAGAAGAGGTACAAAAAGGTCTAGTGGCCTCAGTGTGTGATCTACTGAAATAATTGGGCCTGAAGGGACAGTCAAGTATAAGAGCCCTAACAAGGCTTGGCAAAACTGCAGAATAGGAATCATGCTGGCTGTGGAACAACCTTTAACACAAATGCTGTAAGTTGGCAGAACTGATAAAACCTATGAGTGGACACATAAAAACTAAATAAAATAAAAACTGGGTACTTCCCTGAAGGCAAGAACCGAAATTCTATCAAGTACCCAGTTTTTATTTTATTTAGTTTTTATGTGTCCTATCTAGCCTTCACTTTCTTTCCTTTCCTGACGAAGGCCTTGTGGCCGTAACGTAGACTATTTTCTTTGTCCTTTGTCCTCGTAAGACGAATCACCTTTTTTCGATTTTTTTTCAAACCCATCCATCGTATTCCACGTCTTACCGCAGTTCCCCTCCACTTCCTCAACCTTTGATGAGCATCACAATGTACAATTAACACCGTTTTTTTTTCTTGTTTTATTATGAATCCACATATTTCACATTTGGGAAGCCTAATGCTTTTTTTTTTACCTGGTTCACTTTGAAACTTACATTAGGATCTAATGAGATAATCCTGACAGTGTTGTCTGAAAGACCAACAGCAAGAAAACGTGAGCGTAGTTCTCCTAGCGGAACTCTTCCTAGAGCCATGCAGACTACATTGCTGGACATTTCCTTTCTCTCTGTGTATTCATTCAGCTGACCAGTCTGAAATTCACAGTTTGAGAATTCTTTGAAGAAAACATGATTCATATAAATATAATTTTTCTTCTTTGTTGCTCCCCACTACACTATACACAAAATAAATTCTCAAAAATTTCAGGCCCATGATATACCAGTAAATACATAGCTCGAAACTGTCATTCAGACATCATTTCATTCCTATTTCTATTACTGACTTTAAAATATTTTACATCCATTACGTCAAAACAAAGCATAAATGACACTGACACAACGTTCACTTATTGTGACTGGGTTAAATTCTTGCACATATCTTTTTAATGCAGAACAACTGCCAGTTTTAAACTTACTTTAAAAATAACATTACAACTACAGATTATGTTCTGTCACAATGCAAAACGATGTTCCAAGCCTAAAATGATACTTATCTCACATTAAAAAATACCATTTTTAGACAATAAAGCAAAAAGAAAAATAGAGGATAGAGAGAAAGATTCAACATTACTAAATGGCAAATACTTGGAAAGAAAATAGTATTTTCATCTCTAATGTGAATAATTTTACCACAGGAGATAATAAATAAAATACTAACAAAACAGAAGACCAAGACTACATCTCTTTTTCCTGTATATCTGCCTATGTCTGTTAACTTACTGGATCCATTTCAAAATACACCAGCTCTCCTCCTGTCAGGGCTATCACAACCTGCCTTTGATTGACAGCACATTTCACAATGTTTTTCT
This sequence comes from Oreohelix idahoensis, assembly GCA_024509875.1. Taxonomy (NCBI): domain Eukaryota; kingdom Metazoa; phylum Mollusca; class Gastropoda; order Stylommatophora; family Oreohelicidae; genus Oreohelix; species Oreohelix idahoensis. Next base: position 410,497 of record JAMPIV010001130.1, read on the forward strand.
TGCCTGGGGTTTTCCATTCATTGACACGCTTATCAGAACGAATGTGACGAATGCCCTCTGGGTAAATCTGCAAAAAAAAAATAATTCCATCAATTTTAAATATCACATCATTTTTACAAAAATATAGCTGCTCCGTTATTATGGATTTGCAAGTTACATTTCACTGGGAAAATCTAGAACAATAAAATTATGGATTTGCACCAGAACAATAAAATTATCCTTTTATCTTTCAAGTTTTATACACTGAAATTCTTTTGTTTAATCAAGATGAGCATAGTGGTCACATCCCATATAGGCCGACATTTCACCAAATGCAATATGGCTATCAACTGCCGCATATTTTGTTCAACTCTTAACTCTTCTCAATGTCATTCTCTTTATTGGAGGTAAAAAAATTTCACATTTGCTATTACAGTGAAATAGTGCTATACTGTTATAAATAGGGCCCCTAAAATTATATCGCTCTAAGTGCTGGGTTGAATTACCACATCACGATGTGACAGTCTTCCTAGTTTTTTTTGTATGAGCAAAATTTGCACAGATGCAAGTCTCGATGGGGATCGGGACATGTCCACGCGCCGGTTGGCCCAGCATCGGCCGCATCTGATGGAGGACTTGCTCTGACAGAGGTTTCTGTAGGGTTACCTCCCCCATAGTCTAGAGTTTTACACCAGTAGGAGGTCTGGTTTGTTGGCCCAGACACTCACCATAGCTGTGTTGGTAGAAACAGGGAGCACCGGGTCCAAGAACTGGACCACGCGTGAAAGTACAGTTGGCTTGGTTGCAGGCATTTTTCTTTTTTTTTTTTATGAGACCTATAGCAACTTGTTACGCACGGATCATTATTATTTTTTGTTTGTATAAACATTTTTTCATATGTATGATCATTTTTTTGACTGAAGTGTGTATTATGTTTTCTATGGTCAAAGGGACATAATCCGAGTTATCGAGACTACAATTTGTTAGGAGTTGCCTTCTCTTGTATAGAGACACGTTCGGTCTATAATTTCTTGAACGAAGCGTGACCACATCTCCTTATTTGGTAGTATCAGTCAACTATGGTAGATGTCTGAAACCTTTCTTAACGCTTCTTTTCATGACCATAAAAGGCGCGACTGTGTAAGACTTTTATCTCGAATGTTCTTCGAATCGTCTTATTGTGAACGGCAACTCAGAGATTGTCGTTCTGCGCATGTCAACCGGGAGTTCGTTCTGTGTGTTCCGCCCAGTTGGGGCAGTTTAGAAATGGTTTAAGAAGCGAGCAGACGCAACTGCGTCTTGTGATTCTCTGAGGGAAATACAGTGTCTTAGTGAGTTAGTTAGCTAACTAGACTATTTCCCAGTATTATGCAGCCTGCCTGGAGGCATATGTTCATGGTTGATTTTCCGAAATAAGGTAATTCCTCTTGTATCGAACTTTATGCTATCGTCTAGAGGTTCGTCATTTTGTCGCCTATTTGCTCGCCTGTGTGATGCAAAATGGAGAGGTACTTTGACTAGGATTAAGTCACCGGTATCTGTATACCTGAACTAGTTAAATATATATGGGTCGCTCTAGACCAACAAGACTGTTGTCTGTGTTCCAGGATTCGTTATATCAGAGATCACGTCCAAGTCAGATGGTTAGACTTAGGAACATTATAAAGGTCGAGCTGACCTGTAGCCCATGTATGCTATTCACGTGCAGACAGTGAACGGACTTATTGTATACAACTGATCTGCTAGCATCAGAATGGGAGCATTTATTATTGTTTATGAACATTGAAGATCTGTAGCTGACACTGTTGCAGAAGTTATAGAAATTATTATTATTTATACAGCTTCACGAACTAGCACTCGATGATTGATGAATTTCTGAATCTATTGAACTGTGATGTCTTATGACGCATATATACAACAGCTATCATTGCTGACTACAGAAATTGTTTTCAATGTGCCATATCATCTTGCTGAACTCGTTAACCATGTTGATGTCATAAGTATCATGACTGTTTTGTGGCGTGCAATAAATGAAAGAAACTTATACAACGAAGTTACCCTTTCTATGACTCTACACGTCATGTTGCCTGTGTGATAACCCATTGAACTGTTCCACTACCACATACACAGCAACATCCTAAAATCAGAGAAGACACCTACATCTTACACTTTAACACCAGGTGTCGATAAGGGTGGCAAGTTACCACTTCAGCACAAATCCACCCTTATCATTTTTGGTGGCCAGAGCTGGTTCTATCATCTGATATTTTGGCGCACCATATCATTTTTGGTGGCCATAGGTTGGTTCACTCTGATTCCAGCTATCAAGGGGGTCAGCAAACCCAGACATCATCATCATACTAGATACAACTACAGCATCAACTACCACCTTACAAGAAATTTTATTGAAAGTATCCGGATTTTCTGACAGTTGCTGATTTTGAAACTACCCGGCGCTGCTCGGCAATATTGAAGTTTATGTAAAATTAGAAGGACAAGTACCGAGCGAATGGATTTCCTGATCTGGTGAAAAGAAGGACAAGTGCCGTAACAACTGTTCCGGTCTCAGGGGTACTGCTGCGGGTTCAGAAGGTCAAGTGCCGGTTAAATCAATTTAGAAGATTCAGAAGGTCAAGTGCCGTAACAACTGTTGCAGTATTAGAAGCTCATTTCCTTCGTCATGGCTGTTTATGGGAGCAGAAGTTAATCAACGTTGGATCATTATCCTCAGAATGCTGATTACATCCTGTTCTGCACCGTGCTGACGCTGGATTTATAGAAGTTAAGTGGCCTGTTTTGTTTGTGAACTGTGCCCTTATGTTCTAACTGAGCCTTCTGTACTTTCACACTTTCTCCTATTGTTTTCATGATACATGTTTATATGTTATATGTTATTTGTTATTTGTATATTTATATGTTTATATTTCAGCGGGTTTTCTCGGTTGGGCGGAGTCTTACAGTAGAAGATACCACGTCACAGAGGTTCTACTGTTAGCGTTTTCGTTAGGGACTGTGCGAATTTCCTACAGTGAAATTTGCTAGCGACAATCGTTGCTATATCTGTTTAGTTGTGACGAGTTGTGCTTTATTTTTGTTTCTTGTATATATATATTTTTTTTTCTTTTTTCTTCTCTCTCTTTCTTTGTGTTTTTAGTTTCGATTTCGATTGTTTGTATTTGTAGGTCTCCCCTTTGCTATTATTCAGTTCTTTACGTATATTTTTGTGTATACACTGTAGCGTCATTTGTTAGTCATATCTTCGCATATTTTTTTTTAGTTTTGCTGTTTGTGTATTTGACTTATGCGAATGTTTTCGTATGGTTTGATCTTTGTTGATTGTTTACATTGACTCTGATCTTTGTTATTGTTTACATTGACTCTGATCTTTGTTATTGTTTACATTGACTCTGATCTTTGTTGTTGTTTACATTGACTTTGATCTTTGTTATTGTTTACATTGTTGATGACCTTTGCTATTGTTTACATTGTCTTGTTATTGTTTACATAGTTCTTGCATAGTTAGCTTTCACTATTGTTGATATATGCTCATGCACTATTGGTCTATAGTGCACTTATCATAACAAACTGGTGTTTTTTGCTTATGCACTATTGTAGTGCAGTTATGATAAATAACTGATGATTATGCACTGATTTGGGTAGTGCACTGTTAATTAAGAGGTGACTTGTGATATTATTATACATTTGATAATACAAGTTGGTGTCAACTCCTGTTTCCCACAGAGATTGGGTTCAACATAGAGATTATACAAGCACTTTATTAAGTCTTGTTGCTATTTAACATTGAAATAAGATAATTAATTATTTCAGGTTCTGTACTCACATTTTGGACATCATGTCTACATTTGAGTACTTTATTGAGCAGGGTAAAGCCCTTGGGAAGACAGGTGATAAATTAGAAGAATTTGCGACTGTTCAATATGCCAAGGCATTGAAGTCGGAAGAAAAGAAAATGAAAGAACAAACTGAACAAAAGAGAATAGAGGCTGAAATAGAACAAAAGAAACTGCAGATGCAGGTGGAGGAAAAAAGATTTCAAATGGAAAAACAAAAAAAGAGAAGCAGAATCTCAGGAGAAGAGGCTTCAGGCTGAAGCTGAAAATAAGAGACTTGAAAAAGAAGCTGAAAATAAGAGACTTGAAATAGAGGCTGAAGGAAAAAAGTTACAGGCCCAGGCTGAAGAAAGAAAGTTACAGGCTGAGGCTGAAGAAAGAAGGTTACAAAGAGAGGCTGATGAGAGAAAAGCAAAAATGGAACATGATGAAAAAATCTTAGCTTTAGAGTTAGAGAAGTTAAAGTTATTGAACACTGGTAATGCTAATGATGCAAATAAGGTGTCAAATAAGACTAATGCTAAGGATTTCAAGCTTAATCTACCAGCATTTAATCCCTCAATCGATGATATAACATTTTATCTAGATAGATTTGAAAGTGCATGTAATGTGCATAATATAGATAAAACATTATATGTGTATCATCTGTCCAAGATACTTAGAGGTGATGCTTTGACTTTGTTGAGTATGGTAGATGTGCCTGACAAAAACAACTATGAGGTTGTCAGGGCGGCATTGTTAAAGAAGTACCAACTTAACGAGGACGGATATCGTCTTAAATTTAAAACCATGTTACCAGAAACTGGAGTTGAATTCTCTGAATTCATCTCAGGCATCCGTCTTACTTTTTTACGATGGGTTGAGTTGTCTAAGACAGAAAATACATTTGAAGCTCTTATGGATTTACTACTTAGAGATAAGGTTATGTCTTCTGTTACTGCGCATCCGCACATAACCATTAGTAACTCTAAGGTGAAAGAAGGTCTGCCAGTTGCTTCGGCAGCACCTTATGGCCCAAATTTTATGCGTAAATTTCAGGGTAGCCAGAAAAATTTCAATAAAAAGAGTAATCGTAATTATGCCCAGAACCATAGTGATCAATTCCAGGGTGATTCTTCTTCCCAGAACTGGAGACAACCTAATACTACACGTTATTCTACTCCGGTTAACTTTAGAAATTTTCACAAAGGTAATCGGTATAGAGGAAAATATTTTATGCAGAGACCTCAATACCAAGATAATAGAGGTTCTCAACAGCATAGAGATAGTAATGACAGTTATGGAAACTGGAACTCAAACCAGGATAAAAATTACAGTAGGGACTTTAATGATAATTGCAGAGGCAATAATGGTCGCGGTAGATCGCAACATAAGAGAAAAAGATATCAACAGACAAACTCTGTTCAACAAGAATCTCAGGGAGCAGATAAACAGGTTAATAATGATAAAGACCATAATGCTATCGGATGCTCATCTTTTGATTTTGGTAGGGCAAATAAATGTATCCAATGCAGTACTTTATTTGATCCGAAAACCGTTAGTACTTTAAGCTGTGGTCATCCTTTGCCCGCTCTTCCTGCTAATGTTGCTCATGATGGGAGAGGTTCTCTTATATTACATAAGGGGCTAGTAAATAGTAATCCAGTCTCAGTGTTGTTTGATTCTGGATGTACTACTGTCGGCGTTAGGCAATCTCTTGTAGATCCATCCTGTGCTACAGGAAAAGTCATCAAATGTGTCACATTTGGTGGCACGTTAGAAAAGTATCCTACTGCTATAATACACATTGCTACTCCTTTCTTCACGGGAGAGGTCCACGCGTGTCTACTTCCAAACCCTATTGCGGACCTTATTATTGGTCGTATTCACGGAGTTAGGGAATGTACCCCACAGCAGATTGCTGTTTGGGAAGAGCAAAACATTGAAGCTACCAATGCGGTGGTCACAAGAGCACATGCTCTGGATCCACCTCAAACTTCATTAACTAATAATGATGAAGTAAATGACCAAGATAGTCACTTGACTATTACACGTGACTCATTTATCAAATTGCAAGAAGAAGATCCTTCTTTACAAAAATTCTTCATTCTAGCAAAAAAAGGTGATCCTAATCAGAACACTAATAGGAAATCTTGGATTTCTATGAAGAACGGCGTACTTGTACGTATGGTACAAGACTCGACTACGTCCACTCATTCACAAATTCTTGTGCCTAAGAGCATGAGATTGCAAATATTGCAACATGCTCATGACTCGCAATGTGCTGGACATATGGGTTTTTCCCGTACAAAGTCGAGGGTTCTTGCGGCTTTCTTTTGGCCATTTGTGAGCAAGGACATACGAATGTACTGTCGCTCTTGCAAAGTATGTCAGGAGGTCAAATCTAAAGGACCACGACATGCTGCGCCTATCCAGGCTGCTGACATTCCTATTCGCCCTTTTCAAAAAATGGCAATAGATATTATCGGTCCTTTTAGAATTAAGTCGGCTAGAGGACATCAATTTATCCTTACATGTGTCGATATGTGCACACGTTGGCCAGAGGCAATACCTCTCAAGAGCATCTCAACTGCTGATATCGCAGACGCTCTTTGGCTGATATTTTCTCGCTTGGGTTTTCCCGGAGAAATATTGTCAGACCATGGCACTCAACTTATATCAGACACTATGTCACAGGTAATGTCTATGCTACACATTAAAAGGTCTCTCAGCAGTATCTATCACCCAATGTCTAATGGGTTGGTCGAACGTTTAAATAGGACTCTGAAAACTTTACTTGGTAAAATAACTGAGGATCATCCTCAGGATTGGGACAGGGTCTTACCCGCGGCTCTCTTTGCGTATAGAGAGGTCCCCAATGAACATACGGGGTTTTCCCCTTTTGAACTTGTCTTTGGCGCGCAACCGCGCGGCCCTATGTCTTTACTTCACGATCTAATCACTGCCGATAATATTAGCGATGAGACTCAATCTTCTTATGAGTACGTCATTGCTCTTAGGCAAAAGATCATCGAGGCATGCAAACTAGCAACTTCGTCTTCAGAATTTGCTAAAGAAAAGGCAAGGCAGTTTGCAAATAAGAATAGATGTCTACGACAACTTTGTCCAGGTGACAAAGCTCTCGTTCTACTTCCTTCAAGGGAGAACAGACTTCTAATTGCATGGAAAGGTCCATATGCAATAGTCTCCAAAATTTCTGATGTCGACTATGTTGTCGATATTGATGGAAAGCATAAAACTTTCCACATAAATATGCTCACAGAATTTTATGAAAGACCTGACTATTTGCAGCCTATTTTCCAGGCTACGGACAATTCACAAGCAACTCATGGTCAGTACTCATCTCTGTCAGTTATACAGGATGAGGAAACTACTTTTTCTGATGTCAATCTTCCTCTTTCTATGGTCCCACTTTATTCTACGGAATCTTGGAAAAACGTGACCGTTTCTCCAAATCTTTCCGCTGAGGAACATCGACAAGTTTCTTCGATGTTGCAAACATTTCAGGATGTTCTTACAGACATCCCGGGACACACACATGTCATAGAACATGACATTGTGCTAACTGATCACAATCCTATCAGAGTCAGACCATATCCAATACCTATTCATTTCCAGTCTCAAGTCGAAAAAGAGTTGGATGAAATGATACGTTTGGAAATCATTGAACCATCCACTTCAGCATACTCTTCGTCTATGGTTATTGTTCGAAAGAAGGATAATAACATTCGCATTTGCGTAGATTATCGCAAATTGAACCAAGTTACGAAGTTCGATGCTGAACCTATGCCTTCATTAGAAGAGCTACTCAATAAACTTTCTAATTCTAGATTCTTTACCAAACTAGATTTGTCTAAAGGTTATTGGCAAGTCCCGCTAACTGAACGTGCCAAACCTTTTACAGCTTTTTCTACACCTAGGGGTTTATTCCAATGGAATTTCATGCCTTTTGGTCTTATGAACGCCCCTGCTACATTCGTACGCATGATGCGGCGAATTCTCGCATATCGTACAGATGTCATAGCATACCTAGATGATATCTGTCTATTCAGTGATTCTTGGGAAGATCATTATTTGGGTTTATACGAATTACTGTCTACTCTTCGCGAGTATAACTTGACTGCAAAACCCTCTAAAGCCTTTATAGGATTTAGCGAGATTTCTTTCCTAGGTCATCGGGTTGGTCATGGTCTTTTAAAGACAGAGGACCACAATGTTTCAAAAATACTTAACATTTCGGTCCCTAAGACGAAGAAACAAGTAAGGAGTCTATTAGGTTTGATTCAATTCTACGGACGATTCATTCCGAATCTGTCCTCCATTATGGCACCGCTTTCTACTTTATTGAAGAAAGGGTCGCCTAATCTGATCCGCTGGTCTAAAGAATGTCAATCCTCATTGGACCAGGTTAAAGCCCTATTTTCATCTCCACCTATTCTTAAGTTACCTACTATTGAGAAGACTTTTGTTCTTCGAAGTGACGCCTCGTCAACAGGGATTGGGGCAGCACTAATGCAGGAGTATTCTGATACTTTGCATCCGGTGATGTATATCTCTAGGAAATTAAACGCTGCAGAAAAGAATTACTCGGTTTTAGACCGTGAGTTATTGGCTATGGTATGGTCTATTCTGAAGTTACAAAGATTTCTTCTAGGCGCACATTTCATTGTGGAAACCGACCAGAAAGCGCTTACTGCTATTCAGAGCAAAAACTTGAAGAGCTCGAGGTCCACTCGTTATGCCATAGCTCTTCAACCATTTCATTTCTCGGTTCGAGCTATCCGTGGTTCGGATAATGTAATGGCAGACATTCTGTCCAGATGTCCACACGATTCCACATGATTCTTCTGTCATATATATATATTTCCTGATATACAGTCCAATGTTATAATGACATGTTAGTAGATTTTGTCTCACTTTTTTTTTTTTTTTGAGGGAAATTTATAACATTGTACCATGTAATTATCTAAGAAGGCTTAGTTAGTGATATACGGGCCAAAAGATCACTCGGCCACATTTAAATAAATTATTTTCAGGATTGTATTAAGAAATTTACCAGTTGTCTTTAAGATTTGTGTTATTGATATTTTCGCAGCACATCATTGAAGTCTGCGAGTTTATGTCCATTGTGGAACTTTGAGGATATCAAGTCCTGTCCTACATTGGGAGCGGATGATGTCCACATCTTCTTCTATTGAATGTTTTATGTCACCGAAGAGCAACACATGTATTACTTATTAATTACTGTTACTTTATATAATGTAATAATATAGTGCGGTATATTAGTAAATTACACCGCTATTTGCAACACATTGTATGATAACACATAATATATTTAATTTCATATATTGGTATGAGTATAATTTGATTGTCATTATGTTGTTGCCATCATTGTGGCGTGTGTTGGTGGCACCTTCCTGGAATATATCAGCGTATACTTAGATAAATTTTTTCTCTAAGGATCTGAGATATGATCTCAGTGTCGCTCCATGCGTTGAGCTAATTTGTTAGGTATATATCCACGCATCATACGTGCGTTAGGAGCCTAGATTTTTTCCGGCTCCAGGATTTAAAAAAAAAAAAAATGTCCCATTTTTTTTTTTTTCCAGGGAGGGTGCGGTAATGTTACGCACGGATCATTATTATTTTTTGTTTGTATAAACATTTTTTCATATGTATGATCATTTTTTTGACTGAAGTGTGTATTATGTTTTCTATGGTCAAAGGGACATAATCCGAGTTATCGAGACTACAATTTGTTAGGAGTTGCCTTCTCTTGTATAGAGACACGTTCGGTCTATAATTTCTTGAACGAAGCGTGACCACATCTCCTTATTTGGTAGTATCAGTCAACTATGGTAGATGTCTGAAACCTTTCTTAACGCTTCTTTTCATGACCATAAAAGGCGCGACTGTGTAAGACTTTTATCTCGAATGTTCTTCGAATCGTCTTATTGTGAACGGCAACTCAGAGATTGTCGTTCTGCGCATGTCAAACCGGGAGTTCGTTCTGTGTGTTCCGCCCAGTTGGGGCAGTTTAGAAATGGTTTAAGAAGCGAGCAGACGCAACTGCGTCTTGTGATTCTCTGAGGGAAATACAGTGTCTTAGTGAGTTAGTTAGCTAACTAGACTATTTCCCAGTATTATGCAGCCTGCCTGGAGGCATATGTTCATGGTTGATTTTCCGAAATAAGGTAATTCCTCTTGTATCGAACTTTATGCTATCGTCTAGAGGTTCGTCATTTTGTCGCCTATTTGCTCGCCTGTGTGATGCAAAATGGAGAGGTACTTTGACTAGGATTAAGTCACCGGTATCTGTATACCTGAACTAGTTAAATATATATGGGTCGCTCTAGACCAACAAGACTGTTGTCTGTGTTCCAGGATTCGTTATATCAGAGATCACGTCCAAGTCAGATGGTTAGACTTAGGAACATTATAAAGGTCGAGCTGACCTGTAGCCCATGTATGCTATTCACGTGCAGACAGTGAACGGACTTATTGTATACAACTGATCTGCTAGCATCAGAATGGGAGCATTTATTATTGTTTATGAACATTGAAGATCTGTAGCTGACACTGTTGCAGAAGTTATAGAAATTATTATTATTTATACAGCTTCACGAACTAGCACTCGATGATTGATGAATTTCTGAATCTATTGAACTGTGATGTCTTATGACGCATATATACAACAGCTATCATTGCTGACTACAGAAATTGTTTTCAATGTGCCATATCATCTTGCTGAACTCGTTAACCATGTTGATGTCATAAGTATCATGACTGTTTTGTGGCGTGCAATAAATGAAAGAAACTTATACAACGAAGTTACCCTTTCTATGACTCTACACGTCATGTTGCCTGTGTGATAACCCATTGAACTGTTCCACTACCACATACACAGCAACATCCTAAATCAGAGAAGACACCTACATCTTACACTTTAACACCAGGTGTCGATAAGGGTGGCAAGTTACCACTTCAGCACAAATCCACCCTTATCACAACTCTTACTCCTCTGCATTGTATTCAAATTTGTGTTATGGGCAATTACGGTTATCACAGTGAATCTTTTATTTAAAACATCAGTATCACAATGCCTCAAAATGTGAGCAATAAATGCATACTAGCTACATATTATAGTATACCTGCACTAAAGCATCAACACCAAGCTGAGAGCTAGAAATAGTGGGCGTGGTTCCAAGGAACCCAGAGTCTGTCACTTCCTCTACAGTTTCTCCGATGGAGAGTACCAGAGTAGCGTTCATGAAGGACACTATGATGTAAGCATCATAATCATCTGGAAACAAACAAATGTATTCAGAAAAATGAAAAAAAACCTAAGTGTTCGATTTAAAAAAAAAAAAATAATAAATAAATGCTAAGGCAATTTGTATTACAAAGGGAAAATCCACAGACAATAAAAATTAACTGCTGAGAACATGTGAAAAATTGAAGCCAAGACAGACCCTTCAAAAATCTGATTTGCAGAAAGCTTAACACTGTCCTATTCCTAGTCTGTGAAATGATTTAATAGTTCCTTTCTCACACCAGACATCTCAGCTGATTGGTCTTTTTCTTATTCTCCATCATAAGGACAAATAAGACTCAATTATTGTCTGTGATACTTGCTGTGCTCAGTGCTGTCAATAATATTTACACTGTGCTCTTTAAAGCCGTTTTCTTTTTTCACTACTGAACGTATTCACAGCTTATAGTTTTGCTAGCTAGAGATTTCTCATAATGGCATCATATAGCAAGCAAGCTGTTTGGACAAATCGTGTTCAAGGACTTCTAGAGAACAGAGATTTGGACTTAGTGATGACAGCTGTGAAGATGATGTTGATTACATTATCTGAAGAGATCAAAAGCACTGATGAGTTAGGCGGTGCAGACAAGAGATGAAACTATTGTGCAGTGCAAGGCAACAATTAAAGATGGTTGCATAATTTTTCTTAATACTAGATCTAATGTCAGAAACTACACTCAAATGACTGCTTTGAAAAACACTGTCACAAATATTACCAGAAAAATTAAAAATCACCCTCTCAAAGAACTGTGTATAACCCAATCCAATCTATTCCAGCAATCTAATAGTTTGGGTTTTTTAACTTACGGGAAAGGGGGGGGGGGGGAGGGGGGGGAGAAGGGGGAGAAGAGGGAGAGAAGGGAAAGGGGGGGGAGAGAAAGAGAGAGCATGAACAAGTTATATCTTTTATCACACAATGATTTTTTATAACTGATCCTGGATAAAAAAGAAACCGTATGTACTAATTTATACAACTATCTCAAAGTGTCAAGTGAGTGAAAATAAGGAAACAGGACTTTTTAAAAATCAGATTTAATGCCAGTAAGTGAGAAACACTGTGTTAACATAAAGAAGTACTTCCCCCATCGACCTCAACCCAGTTCTGAATACTGTTATCTCTCTGTCAGCTAGTCCTTAGTAGCTATTTTAGCAGCGTTATTTTATCATGCTATATTTTATCATGCTATCTGTCCATAGTATCTCCTACAGCACAAGTAATAAAATGATCAGGTTTCCTTCACACTTAGTTAAGATCTAACACATGCACAAAACAAATATTTTGGACACTTAATTTTCATACACAGCAGCTGCTCCCTGCATAAAATGTTTAAGAAAATGAAAAATTGGGACTTTCTAAACAAATTTAATAAAAAATTATAATCATTATAACAAAAAAAAAAAAAAACAGAAACTCAGCTATGTGTTTTTGTTTCACTTCAATTACATGAGTTTGTATTTCAGCTCTCAGTGTAAAAATAATCCAAAGGTATCAAAAAGGCAATCTTGAAGAAATAGCATTTCAATTTCTACCCTAATCATGTATACACAGCAATACAAACTGCTGGTTTAGGTAGGTTTCAGCACTCAATAATACAATACACCTAGTTATGGAAAAAAATTGGCAAAGTGTATTGCCTTCAATGATCAACCAACTCCATGCTCACAAATCCTCATCAGAAGACACCCTATTTATTCAATCAATATTAACTGCAGAGTGACTGCAATCATTCTTTTTGATTTTCTACAGCTGAGGTTCATCTGCAAATGTTCTTTTGTATCTCTTGTATGTCTGCACATCTTGGGGAAATGGTTTTAAATGTTCTCCAAGCAGGTTCTCTCTTTATATTTATTTTCTGCTAAGTTCTATGCTCAGCTCATTCTCAGCCTAGTTCATGTCAGTACATGTTATGCTCTACTGCACTCCCAGCTTCTAAGATATGATAGATTTGTCAAAAAATTTTTCGTACTTTAATTTATACATATTAATTTGTTAAAATAATTACTCTCAATACAGGTAATCTTTACCTTTAGTGCCGTCAAGTATGTATAATAAGTGTATTTTCGTACCATTTAGAGTTAGGTCTAACCTTAACCCTAATTCAACACACATATTATACACACTCGACAACACTAAAGGTAAAGATTACCCTCAATACACCCTCCAAACGTGATTAAGACAACTTAATACATAAAGTTAAACTGCACAGACTTCCTCAATGGTACTGGGGATGGGGCAGCAGGCTTACCTTGTTACAATTGTTAGGAGGCCCATCACCTGTGAAGAGAAAGTAGGCTTGGCATTGGATTGTGAGTAATCCAGCCAGCCGCTTAGATTAAATCTTGTTTGGAACTTTTTTGGAAGCAAAATATGACGTAACACAAAAATATAAAAGCAAAAAAAAATTTAAAAAAGGGCCATCATTATCTGGTTACGCTGAAAAGAAAATTCAGACTGTTAATGCAGGAATAAGCAGCTGCTGTTGCACTAGGACACCGCTAGCAGACTCAAGAACGTTCTATCCATCTGGGAAATAAAATAACACAAAATATCCAACAGCTAATTTTGTACGTAATTTTGCTACACCTGGACACAGTAAAATGACTTCTGAAATATGACTGGCCATGTAAGAAGACAAATGACATGACAATCCACGTCATCATCTTTTTTTTTCACTCCTTAGAGAGAACTGAGTCATCAACAGCCTCCTTGAGAAAGCTTATAGCAAAAAGCACAAATGCTTGCAGGAGAGTTTTCTGTTGCAACATGTTTTACATGATGAATTTGTCAACCCCATTTTAGTGGCCCCTTAATGAAATGCCAGATGAAGGCAGTAGTTCTATTCTGTCTGTCTACCTTATATCAAATTATAAAAACAGGCAGGATAGAATGAGTATACAACATACAATAAGATAACAACTTTACATGACTTAAAAACAACGTTCACATTTAATGACAGAGTAGAACAGGTGAGTGGAATTTTATAAATGGAAATTTCTACACTGTAAAGAAGATTTTTGATGTAAAGTATTTTTCTTTAACATATACACACACACAACACTTTTTAAAACTAATTGGTGCCAATGTTTAAAAAAAAAAAACGCCCTGTGATATCACCTTGATCCCGTATGCTTAACTGGTATACACAACATTCTTTTGTTAGTAGGCTATCTAGTAACACACACTTCAGTTGTGTCGCATATAAATTGCCTTGGGGTAACATTTTAAAGAAAGCATGTATAGTCAAAACTGCCTTCTAAATCCTTTAAATTCTGCATTAAGATTGTAACAAGAAGAGACATGGTCCACAACCAGACGATACGGCAAGGCCTCAAAACCAAGCTCCTGCATACCCAAGTAGAACAGTCCAACCTACAATGGTTTGACCATGCATGCAGAATGGAAGAAGATCAGATACCACATCAAATATGGTAAACCAAGAGCCAAGGATCCAGAACTTCCAGGGCGACCCAGACTTCACTAGGAGAACAACATCAGGCAATCCCTGAAGGAGAGAGGACTAGACTGGAACCAGGCCAAAAGGAAGACTGCTGATAGGACAGTATGGCAAACCTCTATTAAGATTACATTTATCTTGTGAGGCAACCACAACACATTACATCTGCACAATCAAAGCAATGCAGTTAAACTGTATAGCACCATCATTTCTCGTGTTCACTGCTTTAAATACAAAAATAAGGTAAAGGTAGTCCCATAGCAGATACTGCTGTAGAGGAATAAAGTGTCAGAGACTTCACAATACTAGGTCCAGCATCGAAAGGTGGGGTGACTAGTTCCCTTCCTCGTTGTCTTTTCCTTCCCGAACTCAAGAACAGAGTCAGGCACATATAAAGCTGGGTAGACTCGAGTGTGACGATACCGGATTCGAACCCAGCACCTTTACCGCAAGAGACAAGTCCCCTAAGAACTGTCGATCATGCTTTAACTAGATTGTTTAAATAAGAAAAATGTATAAAAATGCCTCATTGAAGCTAATGTCCAGCAAACTGCAGACAATTATGATGACGTGAGCTGAAAAATTAATGGTATGGATTTAGGTTATACATTATGACATATTTCTTCTTATTGAGCACTTTCCCCATCCTGTGTCCTCCCCGAGCATTATAAATAGATTTTACCTGTCTCAATCTCTATTTATTCAATGAATAAGCCCCACCAGCCTGTTTTCATTTGGGATGTTGAATAAATATAAGGATTTATTTAGTTTAAATTAACACCCCAGCCGTACAACATCGAGGCTGGACATGTGCTCCTTAAATCTCAAGTCACATGGCACAGTGGGCATCATTTAATGATGGTTGCTTCTGCCGAATGTGTTGCATCTGAGATTTCATAATGCATCAAGTCTTAGTCAAATCCTGGTTTGAACTTACAATAAGAGGTCGTTCGACACCTATGCACTCTCCACATGTAAGCCTACCTTGCCGTGGTTGGAGAGCTTGAGCGCCTCAATGATCCCGGGAGCTATGCCGGCGGGAGTTTTACTCCTGGCAGGGTCACCCAAGCCGGACAGGTCCTGGGTGAGGGGCCAGACTAAATGGGCTGAGGAGTGGGTGGAACCCTATAGGTGTAGATGCAGAACCCACCGGCGAGTGGTACATGCTCTGGTCTGCACCAATCCACCCCCACTTCATGGGTTAAATGCTTTCTTGCCTCATTCTTCACTGTTTGTCGTCTATCACGCCCATGGCGACCGTTGCCTCAATTGGCTGAGTGTGGTGTACCCGGAAACGGGGCCTCCCAGTACTGAGGCAAAGTTAAGTCCCCGATGTCACTTATCGGTGCAGAATTGAGAGAGATGGCTGAGCATCACAATCCCTCCTGTGTTGCAGCATGATGAGAACCCAGCATTGCACACTGAGCTTGGGGGGATCACTTGGGCACCAGACTTAATACTGGCTCTTGACTGGATGGCCGCATGCAGGAGATTTCTACAATGGAGGGTTGGCAGGTGGTGGGTATCGGGAAGTGGCTCTGTGCAGGACGTGAGGATTCCTTGGGAGAGCCCAGAACCAGAGCACAGCATTGTGCAAGCTCTGCATAGTTGGAGAGCCCCCTGGATGACGGGGAATGCACAGTGTGCTACCCCACCTATCCCCAACTGCTAACTTAGAACCAGAAGTGGGGTCCTCTGTATGCGTGCCAGGCCAGGATAAAATGCCTGGGAAAGAGACTGGAGCTCAGAACTTCCTAACTCAAAGTTGCAGGATGGCAGAAAAGCCACGGGAAAGACAGGGCTATTTTGAAGATAACGCAACCATATTTTCACCATACGAGCTCGGACGCCGCCTCGGTAAACAAGGTCCGCGCAGAGCAGTGACACCCCCAGGCTGCTTGCGAATAGTCTACTACTGGGAACATAAACAGATTAGGGATGAGCCCACTCTCCCGTTGAACAGGTGCTAAAGTCGTAGATACTGGGCCAGAAGGCGCACCGGAAACCACAGTATCATGCAACTCGCTTTTTTTTTTCTATGGAGAGTACACCGTCAAATAAATCTCGTTCTGGTGCTCGCCCTGTGGAGCTCCACCAGGCAGGTGCAGTGCCGGGCTCTGAGCCTCGACAGAGCCCACCCTCAGCTACTGGAGGACCCTCTAGACCGTCTTGTGGAGTCAACAGACGGCGGAGGAGAACTACTGACCAAAACAAAACAGAAAAAGAGAAACCCAGAGTGCCACTTGTCATGATGCACTGGAATGCAGAGGGAGTGAACAGCAAGCAGGCTGGATACAGCAAAAAGACAGAGCTGGAAAACATCTTGTATGAGAAGCAAGTCAGTGTTTGCTGTATCCAAGAGACTCACTTGAAAGCAGATCAAACCTTTAAAATAAGGGGATATCAATGCTTCAGATCCGACAGACAAGATAGACGAAAAGGAGGAGTACTTACTCTTGTAAGGAATAACATTCCTGCACACGAAAGGAAAACCTTCATGGATGGAGCAGAATATCAGCTGCTGCAGATAAAGGTAGACAAGATGGAAATAGAACTCCTGAACTATTACTGTCCGAACAACAAACCCCTGAGTCTCAGCTCTATACAGGTACCAGCCACCAACTTTATAGCAGTTGGAGACTTTAATAGCCACTCCCAGAGCTGGGGCTATAACCATCTGGATCACAGAGGTGAAGAGGTTGAAACTTGGCAAGATGATCACTCCCTAATCCTAGTCAATAATGCCACAGATACTCCTACCTTCTACTCCAGAGGATGGCACACAACCTCAACACCAGATCTTGCCTTCTCCACACCAGATATAGCTGGATCTATTAGTAGAGAAGTAGGAGACCAACTAGGGGGAAGCGACCATCGCCCAATCTTTCTTACTGTCCAGAGTGCAACTCTCAGTACAGGCCCAGCCATTACAAGATGGAACTACAAAAAAGCCAACTGGGGTTTATTCAGGCATCAGGTGAACACGCTGCTGTCTACCCTCAAGGTACAGAACAGAGACATTAATGAAGTGGTAAAAGACTTCAACAGATGCATACTACAAGCTGCAAAAGAAACCATTCCCAAAGGATGCCGGCGTAACTACATACCATACTGGTCCAGCACACTCCAAGAACGTCAGGAAGCTATGGACAAGGCTAGAAAGGACGCAGAGTCTCAGCCTTCACTTGAAACTCACAACAAATGGAAAAAGGCTGTAGCAGAGTTTCAGAGAACAAAGCTAGAAGAAAAGCGGAAAAGCTGGAGAACTAAAACGGCATCGCTGAACCTTGAGAAAGACGGCAGGAAACTTTGGAGATTAGTCAAGTCTCTAAATGAAGAGCATTCCTCACCAAGGCAGACTATCACATTGGATGAAGGTGGCAAACTTTTCAGAGGAAAACAAGCTGCAGACTTGTTTGCTAGAAGATACAGTTCAGAAAGCAACTTACCCATTAACATAGACCATCAGAGAGAGATAAGAAAAGAAATACTGGCAACCATGGGACAGACAGATACTCCTGCCCCAATGAGGGAACCCATCACACTAGGAGAACTACAGAAGGCTATTTCCAAGCTTAAGTTTCAAAAGTCACCCGGCCCAGACAAAATCAGCAACGAAATGCTAGTAAATCTGAGCTCAGCAGCAAAGACAAAACTGCTTGAGATATTCAACCACAGCTGGTTGAAAGGAACGGTACCCCAAGTATGGAGAGAAGCCATCACAATACCCATACTAAAGAAAGGGAAATGTAAGACCGAGGCTGCAAGTTACCGGCCAATCAGTCTCACAAGCTGTGTTGGGAAGACTATGGAGCGAATAGTCAACCACAGATTGAAATGGTATTTAGAGTCTGAGCAGATCCTGGTGCCGGAACAAGCTGGATTTAGAGAATGCTACAGTATAGAAGACCAAGTTACTTACTTGTCTCAAGCAATAGAAGATGCCTTCCAGGAGAAGAAAAAGGTCCTAACGATCTGGGTCGACTTCAAGCAGGCCTTTGACAAGGTGTGGAAAGATGGCCTCATTGCAAAACTTAGGAGAAGTGGAATCCAAGGCAACATGATGAAATGGATCCAGTCATACTTGCATAACAGGAGAACTAGAGTCACTCTTGACGGTCTGCAGAGCAGAAAAGTGTTGCTCCATCAGGGGGTACCTCAAGGAGGAGTAATTTCCCCAACACTCTTCCTTGTTTACATCAATGACCTGGTGAAAGATCTCCCTGCAGGAGTTAAAGCTGCCTTATATGCAGATGACCTAGTACTCTGGTGCGCTGATGAAAATGTCACCACAGCAAATTATAGAATGCAGCGGGCAGCAGACATGCTAGTGTCATGGGCAGAGAAATGGCTTATCACAATAAACACAGACAAAACCTCCACAACACTGTTCTCCCTCGCCCCCAAGGACAAATCAGCTAACATACACCTAGGGACAACCGTGATCAAGGAAGAAAGCTACCCCACCTATCTTGGGGTGACATTTGACCAAAGGCTTACATGGAATAAGCATATTGAAAATGCAGAAGGAAAGGCCCGAAGACGACTAGGCATACTCAGAAAATTAGCAGGTACCAACTGGGGAGCAAATGAACGAAATCTAAAGAAGATTTATAATGGAGTAATAAGACCACACTTAGAGTTTAGCTCAGCAGCATGGTCATCAGCTGCTAACTCACATCTGCAGTCTTTGGACAAGGTGCAAAATCAAGCTCTCAGGCTCATTACAGGAGCCATGAAAACTACACCAATAACAGAGATGCAGAAGGTTGCTGGATTACAGACATTGTCCCATAGAAGAGACACAAAAACCATGATCCAGATGGAAAAGTACAACAGTATGCCAATGCACCCAATGAAGGCAAGACTAGATGATCTGGCATTGGGACGTCTAAAGCGTAGCAGCTTTGTGCATCGGGGGAAAAGACTTATAAGACAGCATCAAGAAGACCTATCCATGAAGACAACACCACTGAAGCCCACCCTATACCCTGTACCATGGGAGCAGGCCAGCAGTGCCCTCCAAATTAATACAACAGTCAGTGGTCTCACAAGTGGATGTGAGTATAATGATCTGCAAAAACGAACTGCTACATTGAGTATGATCCAAGAAAGCTATCCCGATCAATCATGGATACATGCCTATACAGATGGATCAGCAACTAATGCTGTTAGGAATGGAGGTGCCGGTATCTTTATCTCATATCCTGACAACCACTATGAGACTAGGCACATTTCCCACTGGTAAATTCTGTTCCAACTATACAGCTGAGGTTCAAGCTCTAGAGCAAGCTGCAAATATGATTTATAACACCAACTCTGACTGCCACCAGGTAGTCATCCTCACAGATGCACTGTCTGTCCTGCAAGCTCTCAAGGGTGGTAAACTCCCGCATCTGAGAAATGAACTAAACAAGGTAGCTGCCAAAAAGAGAACCATACTTCAGTGGGTACCATCTCATTGTGGTGTACCCGGAAATGAAAAGGCAGATAAACTTGCAAAAAAGGGAGGAGAATGTGAACAAGAAGATAATGAAGTCACATACTTTGAGAAAAAGAGAGCTATCCAGACTATCAGAAGAGAACAGAACCAACCCAAAGACGACTATCACACTCTCGACCGGCAGGGACAGACAACTATTTTTTCGACTCAGGACAGGGCATAACAAACTGAATAAACACATGCACAAGCTACGATTGTCTGCTTCACCACTGTGCACATGTGGATTAAATGAACAAACTGCTGAGCATGTTCTACAGGACTGTCCTCTGTATGACCAGTTAAGAAAGATATACTGGCCCAATGACTAAACACTAAACTCAAAGCTATATGGAGTTAAAGAGGAACTTCAAACAACAGTCGAATTCATCATGAGAACTCGTCTGACGGTGTAATCATCAAAGATGCGATCGCAAGAAGAAGAAGAAGAAGACACCTATGCATACAACCAAGGTGCAAATTTATATCCGTACATAAAAGCCAGAGTTTCTGAGGAGATGATAAAATGAGTTTTAATCTAACCATCTGTGTGTCGCTTTACAGTCCAGACAGCATTGGGATTACCAGGAAGTTCTGAAACAGCCATCTCAGACACCTGCAATACAAACATATCAAGATAGCTTTAACACATGTCCTCTAAAAGCCTTAACAAAGAAAAATAAAATAAAATCCTTTTCATCAATATAATATGACAACAGATACATAACATATTTTGTGTAAGCACATGAATATCTTTTTAATCAGATCATAATTATCTAGTTTTATTTGTAGTGAAGTGAGCGAGCGCAACAAGACACTGGCTGAGGCAGGTAATCTAAATCCAAGCACGGGCAAAATTTTATATATCCCTTGACAGCCACCTCTTTCTTTGAACACGTTCAGAAGTCAACTAGCGTGTGTTTGAAGGAACTAGTGGTAGCTGAATGATGCAATGATCAATGTGTTTTGAAATTTTTTAAAAACAAATATTTCAATTACCACCATACTGTGATTCTAAGAATACATTCATCTTGTTTGTTTCTATTATGTCTTTATTACGTGTATCTCGTATAGTGGAGGCGTCAACAATTCACTCCCTGTGGCAGTATTTGTTTGGGACTTGCGTGTTTGTGTGGTGACAGGTTTAATTTCTTGATGGATGGAAATGGAGAAAAACTGAATACAGGAAATGGAGACAGAAATTACACACCATAACTGTCTGCCATCATTTCTTGATGGGGTTATTTCCTAGTTACTGAACAGAAAATAAATAATTCTTAGTTGCTGAATAGAAAATAAAGAACCCCAGACAATGAAAGAACAGGCCTACTGGCTCCCACAAGTAAGAGGCGACTACAGTGAGTTTGTGCATGGGGCTGGCAACTTTATACGTCAAACATATTGCTACAGAAACTTTACTGTTAGAGCACATAAAGCACAGGCTTCGTACATAGAGTTTACTACAGTGGTGGCCAAATGCTTTTTAAGGAGTAAAAATTATGGATGGAAATAAAGAACCTCACTTTAAAATAATTAAAAACAAATTCATGAAGCCATTAACAAAATTTGAAACAAATGTATAGCAGGTATAATAAAGTCAAACAGCCAACCTCCAAACCGTGCCGGAGAACTCTCAAAGTGGATCTTGGTCCTCGACCACACAATGTATACAGCTGGGGTGTATCTTCATTGGCTAAATCAGCAATCTGTGCCAAATAAATGGGTGACACACTTTCAAATATTAACATCAGTGTAAATATACATAGCAATAGCTTAAAAATGTTGTAATAAACACTGTTAATACAGAGGATATCCCCATAAACAAACTACCTGTGACATTAACCCATTCTACCCCATAATTGCTTTGTTATATGCCCTTGCTCGACAATGAAAACTAAGTCTCACAATACTAACTGTTTATTCTAATACTATTGTAATCAAAGTGAATGCCAGCAATTACATCTCTACCATTAAAACGTAAAAATGGGAATAAACTTTTAATTCGAGGGTATACTTATACTACAGAACTGGATTAGCCGACATCTTAAATATTCCTTTTGTTCCCTATCCTATTATTGTGCACCTGAATTTGTAAACAGTATCTCTGTATCCAAAGCACAGCAGTTTATGTTGCTTGCCCAGTTTCAAGTGATGTTTTACTAAGGAATTCAGCAGATATAAATCTGCATTATTTTCAGCACTGCATCAACAAATTAACTAGTAATATGGAGCCAGTACAACATCTTGTCCTCCGACAATGACAAGTCTGTGGATGATGACAGTACACAAATTTTCATTCACCCAATTTTTCCAAAAATCCTAAATAATGCCCAACCTATGCGTGAACAGAAAGAAAAAGTTATCTTCTGTGCTATCTTAGAATACGTTTTAATGGAATAATTCTGCAGACAAAAAAAAAAACCAGTGTACATTTCGAAAAATGACAACAGGAGAATTAGCAAAAAAATTTCTAAAGAATCTATTTCTATCATAAATGAGACCACTAAAATCAATGTTTGTTTCTGGTTATCTGAAGCCATCATAATTATTTTTTTCCATCTGATGTATTCTCTATCTACACTGTCAAATGTAGATACAGAATCACTCTAGAAATTGATGAGGCATTATAGAGTTCCCATGAAGATCATTAACTTAATAAAGAAGACCTATGAAGACATGACACGCAGAATTCTTCACGAAGGGCAACTTTCAGAACCATTTAGGATTAAAACAGGAGTGAGACAGGGATGCCTCTTGCCTCCATTTCTTTTCTTACTAGCAATAGACTGGGGTTATGAAAAAATCAACATCGCACAACAGAAATGGAATCCAATGGAATCTGACTAAACAGCTTGATGATCTAGACTTTGCAGATGACTTGGCTCTTCTGTCCCATAATCATAAGCAGAACAAAATTAATGTACTCGATGAGAGGTCACAACAAGTGGGCCTGAAAATACACAGGGCCCAGGAAAAGACAAAGATTATGAGAATAAATGCAAAAGAAATGATAACAAGGTTGAACTTGAAGAAACATCACAAGATGTAGAATCGTACACATATCTTGGAAGTAATATAGACAAAGTTGGAGGGACAGTGATATCAAAATAAGAATACAAAAAAGCAAGAGGAGCTTTCATTGCATTGGGAAACATATGGAGAACAAGAGAAATCAAGTCTAACACGAAAATAAGAATCTTCAACTCAAATGTGAAGTCAGTCCTATTGTGTGGCTCTGAGACATGGAGAACAACAAAAACAACAACCAAAAAGCTACAGACTTTTATAAACGGGTGCTTGCGTAGAATAGAAGGACTGAAATGGTATGACAAAGTCACATGTGGAATTGATGACAAGAACCAGACAAGTGCCAGTGGAACAAGAGTTGAGAATAAGACGCTGGTGATGGATAGGGACATACATTGAGGAAACCTACTGATAGCATTTCAAGGCAGTCCTTGTTCTGGAGAGGCAGAGGTAGACCAAAAACACATGTGAAAATGATGAACACATGGAAAGAACTTGAGCGGATGGCACTTGACAGGAGGACTTGGCATGTGTTTGTTGAAGGCCTATGCACCTTAGGCAGCTAAAGGGTATTGATTGATCTGATGTATTAGAGTTATTTTTCATATACAATTAGAGCAACATTAAAATATTTTTGAAGTTAACAATAACATAAATTATATGTTTTTTCCCCACACCACAAAAACATGATCAACAAAATGATATGGATAGTACATCTAAAACTAGATGAAATCTTTTCCATGACAAGGCAGTGTTCCTGACTCACGTTCTAAGTTATTGAGAAACGATTACATACTTATGACAAAGCATACAAATTACCTGCATTGTAACAATTGGTGACAAACTGTCCATTTCATCAACCATCACCAAGTGTCCTTTTTTCAACTCTCTAGGAGAAAAATGAAACGTGTCTCCTTCTTCCAATGGATTTGCACTGCTGAATATTTCTCCCCATCATCATCACCAAGGTGAGCTAACAAATGACTGGAAAAAAACAGGAATCAGTTTACCTTACATTAACAGAAGTAGATATAATCAACACCATCTCTGATTTAGCATTTTGGGCCTCCAGGTTCACTAATGTGTTTTTTTTTTTTTTACAAATTCATTTTACTGTTACACCCTTCTCTACTACTACATTCCACATTCATCCGCCATTCAATTGTTAGAATCCATATTTAGCACTTGTTTATCAATGCTTCTATTCTATTGCTTATTGTTTTAAAATGCTGCTTAATATTTTTTTTTACTGATTTCTATAAATTATCACGTCATCCGCATCTTTGCTCCTGTGACATATATGAAAATGTACACCTTTGAGAAAACATTTGGGATTCTTGTTAAAACAATCAGAATGTTAACTTCACTATTAGTTTTTTTTTTTTTTTTTTTGGTAGTGTGCCCCACCGTTGCTCGACGCACTGGTTTGGTCTTGCATTTGATTTTGACTGTAACAGTACCTTATATATAGATTTCTTTGTTTCCTTCCAATCAGTTTGCATGCTGTTTGATCCTATGTGACATTAACATTAATTTAGGAATTTGTAGTTCACACCCTTCCTTGCTCTCATTCTCCACATGCCTGTGTCAATATCTAGCAAAATATATGAGTTGTGTGTTATTTTAATCCACTGTAATGTGCCATCCTCCGCACATGAAAAAACTTAAAAGCTATTTTAGCAGCGTTTTTTTACGTTTGTGATATTGTTCAGCACTTAATGATACCAAACTTTAAGCAAATATTATGCTCTTTCATTACTGAAATAGTTATTCACTCAACTTTTGCTAAACAGGGAGAAAATGGGAAATTCATATATAAAACAGGGAAAAAAATGCACAGTATGAGGGTGTAGGATGTCAAATATAGGAAAACAAGACAACTGCCACAAAAACATAAAGATCACCAGTAAAAAATTGAAAAATACATGGAAAAAAAAACAAACAAACAAGCGACTTACTGGTTGCCAAACTCTGCAGCCACAAAAAGAAATCCTGACTTCAGCACACACATGCTGGCTGATACAGGCACAGTATCAAAATATTTTAGCCGAATTTCTGTAACCTGGAAATGTTTTAAGAAAAACAATTAAAGAAACAGTATAAAAATATGGGATAAGTCAAATAAATTAAGGTTCAGTATTCCAATGTCTGCACCATGTAGTTTCTGGAGGCCTCTAAGGAGATATAGAAAGAATATGATAGGACAGTTGCTTCCTCAGGAATGTTGTAAGAGGAAACTATTATGAGTTTGTGCACAGGGCGGGCAACTGTCATGTCAAAACATTCTGCTACAGAAACCACATATGCAAGAATATATGAATGCTATCATGCAGGATTCCTTGTATACATTGGTAAATAAGAGGGAAAAAAAGATTCAATACATTGGCCAAAAAATTGGGGTGGGGTCTGATGCAAAGAAATTTTATCTACCATCTTATTAACGCTAAAAAAATCAAAACAGCTAAAAGATATGCAAGACAAGAAACTTGAATGATTTCATCATTCCACAATCTTCTAGTGCAAATGTTTACATGCTTATTCATTAATGATGCAATCTAAGGATATTAAATAAACGTGTGGATCAGCTTGAACAGTGTTGTAATCATAAATTGGTTTCAGGTGAAACACGGAAAAACATCATATCCACACAACTCAACCAAGGAAAGGAAATGCCTACATCATGGTGCCAAATGTCTTCATGATCTGTAAGCTTTAATTAACCTGGTCAAGTTCCAGTTAATGAAAAAAGCAGCACTGTGGCTGATGGGCTCATAAATGTTTTGGTGCAGGTTTCCTGCAAAGCAGATCAGCTGAAACAGATGCTCCCTGCTTCATAATCAGCAACTTTAGAATCATGATGCCCGTGCTGCTAGTTTCATTTTACTTGAACACAGCAACTTCTGTTATTTCATTATCTATACCCCAAGTATCACGTGTGGGAGCAAAAGAATAGTAACAACAACCAGGCATTTTGTAGAAGGCAGTTAAGAAGGGATAGCCATGGGGGCCAGTTACCTTGTCATGTAGAAACTTAACACCAAAAACAAATATCATGAGCATGTCCTTCAAAGAAGCAAAAGCAATAATTAGACTCAGCCGTCCAAGACGGAAGAAGGTCCTCTTTTATTTTTTAAAGAGGTTCATAAAGCAATGCAGAGCAAGCTGAAAGAAGGTCTAAACTGTTGGCTCACATTCTTTCATCTAAACAACATCTTGTGGGCCATCATGAATGTTCAAACATTAAATGAACAAGGGGAACCTGCAGCAGACATAAGAAACTACAAAACTGGAATTCTTGACACTGTAAAACAAGATGGAAAAGGAAGAAACTGAACATAGGTGATTTTGTGTCATCCTCAGAACATGGGGATGAAAGGAAAGGAGGTTATAGGAAACAGACAAATATTCAAAACTGCCAAAAGAAAAATAAACATGATCATCATCCAATACCATGCATCAACTAATGGCGAACAAGAATCAGAAGATTTTTACACCAAGCTTAAAACATCATGGACACAAAGAGTGACAGGTGACCAACATTCAAATATGGGAACAGACAAAAGCAGATCTGAATGCCAGCATAAACCATATGAGCCATCACAAGAATATAAGGAAGCAGATTTAAACAAGTAAAATCAGAACATGCAGAACATCAACTATATATGGAAGCAAATAAAGGAAGTCAAATAAAACAATTTCAACAGACAAAAGGCAATTATACTGATGAGGACGCTGCAGTTTAAAGAGAATATGAATGACCTGTACAACATGACAAAGAAGCCAACAGGAAAATATAAGCAATCAAATGGCTGTATAATGAATAAGAATGGAAAATTGCTTAGCAACACAAACAAATTAAGGGGATGGATGGCACAAGACCACTGGTGGGGAACTGATAGTAAGAACCAGTGAAACAAGAGGTGAGGAAAAAACAGTGTCAGGTAGGACACACACTATGGAAATTAGCTGTCCTTCTCTTCTCAATTTCCAAATTATAAAATCAATACTAAAAACAAAAATATTGGATAACCAAAATGCCCATCAAGCATACTTACCATATCCTCATCTGTTTCTAAGGTAATTTTGAAGATGTCACCCTGTTCTGTCTGAGCCAAGAAGAAAAACATCGACTAAAACAAAAGAAAAAAAAAACGAATTAACCCAACAGTGTAATAACTTAACATAATCTAAAAACAGTGTAATAACTGTTAATATAAACTAAAAAAAGTGTAATAACTGTTAATATAAACAAAAAATCTTAAACTTTATCTTCCAGTATAACCATAGCTCACCATTCAAAACTAGTTAGCTGAAGGTTCTAAGGTTTCACTTTTATATACAAATTTTTGAAGACCAAACATATATACTGTTACCCTTTTCTTGTGCTTTTCCACTTCAATCATTCGATTTAGTAGAAAGAAATTTTATTTAGCAAAATACTGATTGCCAACAAGGCCTGTCATGACGGAAAAGAAAGCCGAAGTAGTGGCGCTCTCACATGGGCAGGTCTGAAAAAGATGACTATACTGCGCTTCAGATCTTTGAGCAAATGAGCTGTCAACTACAGAGTATTTAAGACAACTTTAATTTTAGTGCTCAAATTCAGAGACAACTACCATGTTGTATGTGATGTATGGGACCTCAAGATGCAGCAATAGTGAATGCAGTCAGCGACTCATAGCTTGACTGCCTGCGTCAGGACCAGCGAACCAGAGCTGGTCAAGACCGCGCTCCACCTCCACTTGGTGGTCCTGGAAACAGTCTGCAGCAGTGCAGGCTGGCTGAGCGAGCACGGATCGAAATGGGAAGGCAAACCCGGTCCTTAAAAAATGCCGTGCAGAAGTCGGATGTGTCGACCGAAAGGTGCAGATATCACAGCTTAGGCGCAAACAGACACAACGCAACCACCGTCCTTTTCAGGACGAATGAGGAAGAAGAAGAAGAAGTATGTGATGTATAGTAAGTACTATGATGTGCCATCTACTTAACATATACATAAACTTTCATACATCATTATACTCTGAATTTGCTTACCTTGGTCTTGTGTGTGGCACTGCAAACAAATATCATCCCTCTTTTCAGGATCATCAAGATCGCACTAAAAAGGTAAATATTAAATGTTTTTTTTTTTTATCACCCAGTTTTTTACGTTTTAACCATATAGAACCTACCATATATTTAATGAGAAACTGGACAGAACTCAAATCATAATATGCTTAGGTTTCTTGGGGTTCTGAAACAATGCCACACATTTTTCTAGCCCAGTGATACTGATGCTGAACTACCGATACATGGTTTGCCAAAGAATTCTGGCCATTTTCAACTTGCAGTTTTCTAAATGCCTTTGCCAGTCTGCACATTTCTAAGATACATATGCATGGGTTATTTGTCTTCATTCACTGCAAACAGTCTATACTTAGATAGGCTCAAAGCACATGTGCTGTGTGATTAACATTCATTTTCCACTACCATCACGGGACAAGAATTACTGCAGTCGACACATGTAACCAACAACCACTTGTCCTGGAAATAAAGTGACAAGGACAAGTACATTCATTACCCTCAGTTCCCCAAGGAGCATGGGCCTTCAACAAACACATGAGAAGTCATGTTACGTGTCATCATCATCTCAAGTTCTTCATGTGCTTCTTGGTCTACCTCTGCCTCTCTTGCCCTGGGGGTTCCAGAACAAGGACTGCCTTGAAATGCTATCAACAGGTTTCCTCAGTGTGTGTCCTATCCATCGCCATCATCGTCTTCTCATCTCTTGCTCCACTGGCACTTGTCTAGTTCTTGACATCAGTTCCACACTGGTAGCCTTGTCATACCATTTTAATCCTATTTTACGCAAGCATCCATTTATGAAAGTCTTTAGCTTTTTGGTTGTTTTTGTTGTTCTCCATGTTTCAGAGCCATACAATAGGAGTGATATGACATTTTTGACATTTAAGTTGAAGATTCTTATTTTTGTGTTGGATCCGATTTCTCTTGATCTCCATTTATTTCCCAATGCAATGAAAGCTCCTCTTGCTTTTTGTATTCTTATTTTGATATCACTGTCTGTCCCTCCAACTTTGTCTATATTACTGCCAAGATATGTGTACGATTCTACATCTTGTAGAGGGTCTTTCTTCGAGTTCAACCCTGTTATCATTTCCTGTGTTTTATTCTCATTATCTTTGTCTTTTTCCTGCATATTTTCAGACCTACTTATTGTGACCTCCAAGTATTTTCAGTTTGTCTTGCATCTGATTACGATTATGGAACAGAAGAAGTCATCAGAAAAATCTAGATCATCAAGCACATTCCACAGGAGTACACTTCTGTTGTGAGTTGTGGATGATGTCATAACCCTGTCTATTGCTAATAAGAAAAGAAATGGAGACAAGAGGCATCCCTGTCGACTAGTTATCCCAAACGGTTCTGTAAGTTGTCCTTCATGAAGAACTCTGCATGTCATATCTTCTTAAGTTTTCATTATTAAATTTAAAAGTTATTTGATAACATTTCGAGTGAAAGTGCGTGGATTATGTTCAAAGTGTTCCATTTTGATCATTATGCCTCAAAAACCGTTCAAATACAATTCACTTTGGTATGTTATTGGCTCACGCACATCAATTTTTACGCACTTTTTCTTGGTCGAGCGCTACTAATTTCTTGAAAGAATATTAAAAAAAAAAAGAAATAAAGCCAAAGTATTTGTTTTATATATAACACCCACGCCGCGCAAGTTGCACACTGTGCGTTGCGCACTTTTTTTCTGGCGTGCCAGTTACTATTTTGAGTGAGACCGAATCTTCAGGGGAACTCCATAATGTCCCATCAATTTTCAATGTGATTCTCTCTACAATGTCAAATGCCTTTTCATAGTCTGAAAATTCAATGTAAAGGGGTGCATTCCATTCTAGACTTTGTTCCACTATTATTCTCAATGTGGCTATCTGATATGTACAGAATCTGTTTTGTCGAAAACCTGCTTGTTCATTTCTCAGTTGCTTATCTATGGACCCTTTTAATCTCAAGGATGATCCTGTTTAATACTTTAACTGGAACTGAGTGTAACATTAATCCTCTATAATTTGTGCACTCTTGTACGTTTCCCTTCTTAGGTAGTTTAACAAGATATTCTTTTTTCCATTCTGCTGGTATTTTTTCCCTTTCCCAGACTTTTACCTACACAATTAATAAAATCTCTGTAGCAGTGTCAATACCTCCTAAGGAAAATTCTCCGAATCTTTTGGCCGAATACCATCAGCAACCAAGAACTGCTTATTCGGAGTAACAAGGAGGACATGCACACGATCATAGCTGGCAGACGCTGGAGTTGGGTTGGCCATGTCCTCAGAAAGGACCCTGATACCATTACAAGAACAGCTATGAAGGAAAGCGAAAGAGAGACCGGCCAAAAACAACCTGGCGGAGAACTGTGGAAGCCGAGATGCAAATGAACCAGAGTTGGGGCACAGTACGAAGGATGGCCGCCGACCGAACAAAGTGGAATCAATTTGTTGCTGCCCTACAAGATGCCACCAGGTGTGATGGCCTCTGACTGCTTTGACTGTCGGCGGCTATGGATCAAAGAAGAAGAAGAAGTGTCAATACCTGCTTTTATTGCCTCTGCTGGAAAGCCATCTGGACCAGCCACTTCCATCTCTTAGAAGCTTTATAGCTTTCTTTATTTCTACCTTCGTTGGTCTTTCAGTTAATTTTTCTGCTGCTAGCTGGATATCTTGGGGAGTGGAGTGGTCGCGCGCAATTTGCTTGCTTCTATTTTCCTGTTAGCTTCTTTGTGCCGTTATACGGTTCTCTCATATTTCCTTTGGCTGCAGCATCTTCTGCCTCTCTTGCCAACTCAATATATTTCCTCGTCTCTTTTGATGATGCTTCTTACTTTTTTGTTTGCTTCTGTATAAACTTGAACCTTGGCTTTGGAACTTCTGGTCTTGTTTCTGTTTAATGCTGCTTTGTTTTTTTTCTGTCTTTTATCTTTTTGATGGTTTCTGTTGTTATCCATGCTTTTTGTTGTCGTTCTCCCTAACCCTAGCACTAAGACAAGTACAGCTATCACAATATATGAAATAAGAATATAAATTAAATAAAACAGAGCATTACCCTTCTTCGAGGTATAGGACATCTGATATCAGGCTGGTCACCTAAGTTCTTGTAAGTGATATAGTTTTCTGAACAAATGAGCACACCACTAGGTCCATCATGACCACCTGGGACTGTCAAGGAAAACCAAAACAAAAATTAAACGCCTTTCAAAATATTCACCTTTATGTATTGTGTTAATATTAAACAACCGCCATAATGAATCTCCTGGACTTGTGAACTTTTCACTTTGTGGTAAGCTTTGAATGAATTCACTGTATATTTCCGCACATTTTCTACTGTACAAAAAATTATATTGTGTACACCTCAACTCTTATGATGACCAGACATTTGTTTGTTTTTCTTAAACTGCTTATCTACTGAGAATGATCCCCCCAGGTCAAGCAATTCAAGAAGATTTTTCTAGTTCATAATTTTTTCTTCACTCAGATTTAAATAGAATGAGCTACATCAAATTCATGCGCCTTTTAAATGTAACGATATAACAAATCCAGGTTTAGAACCTAAAACACAAAGATACAAAATAATTTACTACTAATACCATCCATGGGAGCTTAGGTAGACTAGAAGGATTGATGCGATATGACAAGATCACTAAGGAAACTAAGATCAGAATCATAGAAAAGAGATAAGGCACTGGTGATGGATAGGACACACATTCGAGGAAACCTATTGATAGCATTACAAGACAGTCCTTGTTCTAAAATCCCCAGGATAAATGAAGCAGGGAGAGACAAAAAAAAACCAAAAGAAAATGATGAGGAAGACATGGAAAGACCTGGAGCTGATGGCACAGGACAGGAAAACAGGAGAGATAGAAGGGGGATGATGATGATGAATACCATTCATGATATTAGGGGATCCCGTTACACGCCCATTGAGGCATATTGGGAATATGGTGTTAGGGTCATATTTTCTTGACCATCGGCACACTAGGGGTGATGTGGTCAGCATCACGCGGGCCGCCTTAACCTTCCCAGAGTTGCTCTGGTACCCAATTCATGAGGCTGGATTGACCCCGGAGCCATTTGCGGTCTAAAAAATCCCACCTCAACTGGGGATCGAACCATGGACTTCCAACAAATTAAAGATAGGAACTGCTGATGAGTGTGACTGTGGCACCGATAAAATGACTGTCGAACATCTGCTTCAAAGGTGCCCAACATATGAGGAACAGAGAAAACGCATATGGCCATCACCAGTACCATTCCTGGAGAAAATCTACGGAGATATCAACAGCCTCAGGCTGACCACTGCTTTCTTTGAACTTATTCAAGTTGACATCTGAGGGTGAACGGCGAAGAAGAACCATGGACCACCTAGCTAGGAAGCCAGTACAACAACCTAGCGCGCCACCACAGCTCCTATTCATGATATTAGCACAACAAAAAACATGGACTGACATCAACCCCATCACAGGAATTTTATCTCCCAGTATGCTTGACAAACCCTGTAACTCTTCCTACACACATGTACAGTAATAGATCAAATAAAAGTGATGAAATATCTAGAACATTGGTGAAGTGAAAGGAAGGGGAAAAAACATGAGTCACAGCATTTTCTGCAGAGCTCTTCTTATCTAGTAGTTTCGACTGGTATTTCGGTTTAAAGAGAGCAAAAATGATGTTTTAAAAGAGAAATCCTAAAGTTGTTATTCTTTAAGAGAGAAACAAGCATGAAGTCTGATGCCAGGAAATTATCTAACTGGCCAATTATACAGTGTCAATTTTGTACGCTCATTTGTAAATGACCAAAAACAACTTGGCAGAGGACTGTGGAGGCTGAGATGCAAAGAATGAACCAGAGTTGGGGCACTGTACGAAGGATGGCCGCCGACCGAGCAAACTGGAATCAATTTGTTGTTGCCCTACAAGACGCCACCAGGTGTAATGGCCACTGACTGCTTTGACGGTCGGCGGCTAAGGATCAAAGAAGAAGATTTGTAAATGTAAGGACTACACTGTATTAAACTATTAATTTAGCAAAAAGGGTGAACTAGATACCTGAAATAAGAAAGTTGGCATGCTCCTCTAGCTGTTCTGAGTACTTTCGGACAACATGATTGAGGCCAAGATCAAGTTCATAGTAGGTAAGAAGCTGTTGTGTCTTCAGTGCTGCTTCTCCAGATGGATCAGAATCCGCTTCCTGTTTAGTGTTCAAATCATTAATCAAACTACTCTGAGCAATAATCTTCTTTACTGAAACAAAACCAACCTTTCTTTAGCATCATAGATTTGATTTTTGAAGGATATCATTTTAAACCACAAATTACACAAAATTATAAAATATTACAAGAATTTGTTCTTTCAAATATAAATTAAAAGAATAAATGCCGCCCCCAAATTTTTTTTAACTTTATAGCATAAGTGAATACCCCATGAAGTAGTAAAGCAAGGCGATATTAAAGGCAAATGGGTAAAAATATAAGTGGGAAGGAGTCAACAAAAGATGGATGGAACTGTCAGTAATCAGACTATCTAGCCCAACAAGGAACAGAACATGCTCAAGATCCACTGCAGTCAATCTCTATTTTGGAGATGGCACCTGATATGATCTACAAAAATGTTATAAACAAATAGAATTACCCAAAGAAATGATAAAAGAACTAATGGAAATGCAACACATGTGGTTCCACTGGTCTCTAAGAAGACAATACTGACCTCATAATCTATTTCCAGACAGGCAAATGTTGGGTTCTCAAATCCTACATCGACTCCGATCATATGATAAACAAGTGTGTTTGATTTATGGGCTTCTAAAGGGGAAGAAATGGTCAGCCGTGCTTGGGCATCACGATTCAAAATGTACACAAGTTTCTGCTTTTCTACTGCACCTGGGTATAAAATAAAATTAAAATTTTTGCTTTGCTGCATGTGAGTGCATCAATCTGTAAGTGTTTTTCAAATTTTTAATTTAAGAGTATGACACTTAAATGTAATGGGATGTCTAAATAAATTTTTGTTTGCCCTTAGTTTCTGGATCAAATGATGTTAATTTTAGCAATTACAAACAAGAACAAACTAATACAGTTTCTACCCATATATGCTACTGTATTTGAAGTTAATAAATGCATTCTATATGTTTTGTGAGCAAATTAGTATTTGCTCAATTTGTTCCACCTCTAGATTCACATGTTTTTGCTTTATGCAGACATTATAACAGCACTTTAAAAAATAAAAAAAATTTGTCTCGTTTTGGCGGGGTGTGTCCCGTTCAACCTAGCCGGTTGTATTAGGGCACATGTCCAAATATAAAAGACCTTTAGGTACAGGATGCAGTTAGTGAGCACTTTTATATTCTTCCTCCTTGACTATTTCAGCACTGGATATCTGCTTATTTCTTCTTCTTCTTCCTGAAAAGGACGGTGGTTGCGTTGTGTCTGTTTACGCCTAAGCTGTGATATCTGCACCTTTCGGTCGACACATCTGATTTCTGCACGGCATTTTTTAGGACCGTTTGCCTTCCCATTGCGATCCACACTCGCTCAGCCAGACTGCACTGCTGCAGACTGTTTCCAGGACCACCACGTGGAGGTGGAGTGCGGTCTTGACCAGCTGATTCGCTGGTCCTGACGCAGGCAGTCAAGCTATGAGTCGCTGACTGCGTTCTCTATTGCTGCGTCTTTGGGTCCCAAAATATATAGGACATTTCTACTCAATACGTCAAATAAATCATATAGCTGCCGTAAGGGAGTGAAGTGTAAGAGACTTCACTATACTAGATCTAGTTTTATGAGGTTTCAGAGCTATTCATCAATGCAATACAATGTGTTCAGGTTACTGGCTGGTTTTTATAGGATGTGATGGCAGACCCCCATGCTCAATTCTCATTCGACTTTTACGAGCATGTTAGAGTAAAATGTTATCATTTTTCACTCCTTTTTTCTTCTTCTTCCGTCCTTAGCCACCGACCGTCAAAGCAGTCAGTGGCCATTACGCCTAGTGGCGTCTTAGGGCAACAGCAGATAGGTTTTCTTTGCCATTGTTTCCCATCACGCCTATTGGCGTCTTTAGGGCAACGGCAAATCAATCCATTTGCTGTTGTTTCCGTAATCGAAGTGACTGGCAAACGGGTGATCAGCCCGTTACTCCTTTTTTGGGCCCATATTAACAGATTGATCCTAATGCTTAAACTTAAAAAGGGCTTGAAGAAAAGATTAGGTCTTTCAAAGATAAATCAACATTTTTTAAGCTTGTTTCCCTTGATTTTTCTTAATTTCATTCAATCAGTCAACACCCTTTTGCTCCACAAGGAGCATAGGCCTTCAACTAAGACATGCCAGGATATCCCGTCACGTGCCATTTGCTGAAGTTCTTTTCATGCATTCGTCATAATATTCATTTCTGTCAATTTAATTTCAACTCCAGCACCTTGAAAACCTTTCTTACTTTGCTAAATTCCATGATCCACATAAATTCTTTGAATTGTTCAGCCAACAAACAAAAACAGTGTTTACCAGGAAGCCACACACAATAAAGTAACTGAACTACAAAATCACTTGCCTGTTTGAGGCCTCAAAGAAAAAACAGTCTTTCATTGAGTTTAGCTTGCCAAATGTTTGACATATCCATACATTCAGTCAGAGCTTCAGACTATATCTACAGTTCTAATATATCTAGATAGCATGCCACTCACTGCATTTAATCTGTAACAAATTTACCTATCATAACAGCCCTGCCTTTGGGATCTACTGCTAGGTACTGTCCTGGCACAATTCTGCGACAACCACTCTTGCCAAATGTCTCTTGGTGAACCTGAAATAAAACCATGAGTGAAAATTCAGAGTTCAGTTTTTCAAAGAAAAAAAAGACTGCAGCTCATTTCAGAAGTAAATCAGCAGCTCCCAATATTGTGACGGAGTTACTGTGATTTAGTCTTCAATAGGCCCCATTTCGTTTTCTCTTCGTAACTATTGAGTTTGCCATTTTTGTCTTCCCTCTATTAAAGATTGGGAAGTATTCTTTTTCTCTCTGAATAATAGGGGTGTTTAGATTTGTTCTGTAGGTAAAGTCATTGCGGGTTTTTTTCTATAGGGTTTAATGTAAGTTAGTATTGAAGGGCACCAGTCTTCCCGTTTCTAAATAATCGCGATCTTGGAATTCCATTTTTTGCGTTGTTAAATTTATCGCGGTCATTTTATCGTGGGAAAGGGGAGATGACCCCTACCCAGGTAACGTCCAGCGAATCACATTCGTTTCTGCTCACGCTAGCGGACGACGTTAGGTAACGTTACGCAGCCGGAAATACGCGCGCATTTAAAGGAAGCAAGAATACACTGGTTCTAAATTTAGAGATGAGCGCATGGAAAATTTTAGAGTATCTTTAATTCTATTGGTTGTAGTGAGACGCCTAGCCTCAAGTAGGTCGGGGGTCAGCGTTGGAAAATCTAAAATAAAGTACGCGGTTTTCAATTTCGGGCCTCTTAGTCGGCAGAAAGTCCGGGCCGTGTATCCAAGCATATTGTCGGCTTCTAACGCTGAAGGACCGCAGTATTGGTATGTCAGTAATTTAAAGTAGCGTGGTACTAATTTAATTTATTTCTGAACTTTATAACTTATAGTGCCATCAATTATTTCTACGAGGATAGCAGTGATATCAGTGATAAGAGATATTACGTAGGTGTGCTCTGTAAGAATTAATAGAAGGTCTGAAGAAATACACGCATCCTAGATTTATATTAATTTACAGAATATTCTGAAGCACGTGTATTTTATTTCATTGAGAGATTAATTCTGATAAGTCTCCTAATAAAATACGGGAACGGATTTTTTCGGGAAAATTTAATCACGTGGTTTACCGGGATTTATTTGGACAGGAATTCTGGCTGGATAGAGTAGATAATTAAGTATTTTTCTATCGGGGGAGTTAAAATATAATTGCAGGGAAACCACGTGGGGTAGAGGTGAAAGGAAATTTATGGTGCCTTAAGTGGTTGTGTAATTAAATATTATGCAGAGTAGTATTTGATTTGTGTGTTATGGAATTTAATGAGTTCTAGGAAATATAGTCTATAGAGATAGATATACTTCTGTGAACAGAGATGTAATATAAATGTAATGGTGAATTTTAATCATTGATGTGCAGTTAATTGTTGTGCATTTTTATCATAAGGGGGAAACGATGATAAGTTCCTGAGACCGCTTACAGAGTTAAAGTAGGCCTAAGTACGGGAGATTCCCCTACCTGTTTTTAATGTTTTAAGGCCTGAGGCAAGCTGTGTATAATTAGTATTGATCAGTGAGTCTGGGGTTTACTAGACAGGCAGGGAGTTGATGGGAATAGCTGACCCAGGGTCAGGAAATATTTATGTATTGTCATGCACAAGATGAAAGGGGAAATGGTGAAGCAGTCTGCGTTTTGGGTGTTTACATGTTTGTGCTAAGATATGAGCGTGACTGAAGCATCCACTGTTTACGTTTTATATGTAAGTTTATTATATGGAAGTATTTTGGTATTGTAGTACAGAGTGGCCTGTCTTTTGTGTCCACAGCAGTGGTCACGGCCCGAAGAGCGGGGGTTGCCAATAAATCTTGTTCCTGACAGCTGGCAAAGGTAGCCAGTCTTCTCAAGAGAAAAAGTCGAGGAAGCGCCAGAGGCGTAAGAGCTTGTACCGTGGTGGGGTATCGGCTCTGAGTATTGTGGGCCCCAGAGAGGGAGCGAGGAAGAGCAGGTCGAGACAGCGACGCAGTCTTCAGTGAAAAGGGTTTTCTTAAGACCCGGAGCTCTAAGCTCATACACACCCATCGACCCCAAGCAAGTGGGTTGGTGTGTCTTTTTTTTTTAGCTCGGTCACAATAATACCGAAGCGCCTAAACCTAAATGAGGGGTAACATAGCAAGGGAAAATCAGCTTTCTTTTCGCCAAATAGAGAAGCCTCTACAGTCTACGGCAAGGGCCTAGTCATCAGAAGTACGAGTCAGAACCAGGAAGAAAGGGATATCATTTCCCGGTTGCTGAAATGAAACGAGAGCAACAAGCCAGAGGTGGTGAGTTTATAGCATTTCTTGACGTCACAATTTGGCGAGGAAGATTTAATTTCGGTTATCCTCCTCGGGCCAATAGACTCACCTTACTACATTCACTTTCAAAGCTATATGGAGTTAAAGAGGAACTTCAGACAACAGTCGAATTCATCATGAGAACTCGTCTGACGGTGTAATCATCAAAGATGCGATCGCAAGAAGAAGAAGACTACATTCACTGTCATTTCTCATAATAAATCTATTATCTTAGTCTTTTCTCACACTAGGGTTTTGTCCTACACTTGGGCATAACTCTAACTTAAATCCAACTTGTGACAAATATGTGCTTACACAAATGACAGTACCACAGTTCACACACCAAGTATTTGCAGGTATGTATAATCCAAATCTATGAATTTTTTCCTTTTAAATTACTGTAATCAATATATTTCAGCATTATTATGAAGTTGCAGGCATGGATGTTACGTGAGACCAACAAATACAGTATTTGGAAAATTAAAGTTACTGAAGAATCTAAAATTAAGAAGACTGCAGAAAAAACAGGACTCCCCATTTGGGCCCATATTAACAGATTGATCCTAATTCTTAAACTTAAAAAGGGCTTGAAGAAAAGATTAGGTCTTTAAAAGCTAAATCAAAATTTTTTAAATTTCAACCAGCTTGATTCCCCTGTCAACACCCTTTAGCTCCACAAGAATACATTCTCCTTGATATCTTCTTCAAAGTAGCAAGCACTTTTAGATTGTGCCAATTTCAATCAAACACAACCAATGACTACTCCAACACCAATTTTTTCAAAAAAAAATATATAAACAATGTTACCCTCTCAAATGCATTTTTTGAAGGAATATACTCCAAAATTACAATCCTGCCAGAGTCTGACCCGACCACAACATAATCTGGAAAACAAAAATAAAGAAAGTAATACATTAATTCTGCTCTTGTCTTTCACTGAGAAACTGTAATTACTAAAAACTAATTGTAAAAATTAATAAAAGATGTGACCCTAAGAACAGAAGCCTGAAATAAGACAACTGTGGCAAAACTATACAAGTTTGGTTTGGTTTTTTAAGGACCATCTTCAGTACACACTGACAAGTCTGTGCTTCGATCTCCTGCCTTAGATCACACAAGGGGGATCTCAGCACAGTGCACAAACTCCATAGTACCACGAGAATCCCAATGCCCGTGTCTACAGAAATCACACATTTGGTGAACATTTTTTGTGATGGGTAGTTTTCCTAATTTTGTAAAATTTTGCCAGGGCAACGGCCATATGGTCTCTTTTCGATTTCCAACTGCCGAGGGATTCTTAACATGTGCAACTTACACACGGGACCTCCTATTTTTTTCGCCCTTATCTGCGAAGGCTAGGCATCCGATCTCACTGCCCATGAGATCAGGAAGGAGTAAGACATCATTAGGACCTACTGGTTCAGAAAAAATTTCCATCAAATATATTCCCTGTACTGGGAACCAAATACGGTACTTTTAGAATTAGAGGCAGACGCCATACCTTATAGCCACTTCGACCCCCCAAAAAGAAACTATACAAGTGTGAATAGCCATTCAGCAAATTAATATAACTTGGATAACAAATGAACAGAATGACAAATTAACTTTGGTAAAGTAATCCTTCAGCAACTCACATGAAAAAAATGAAGCCTTTATATAAGTTAAGATTCTTTTTTTGCACCAATGCAAAGGGAGCTCCTCCCTCTTGTATCCTTTTGATATCACAGTTTGCCCCTCCAACTATACTGCTGCCAAGTTAAATATACGTATGATTCTACATCTAGTAGTGACATTTACCTAACCTTTAAGACCATATATCTCCAACAAAGACAAAAAAGGCAAATGATGAACAACTCACAGTACTAAATCTTTTTTCACAGTAACAAGCATCAGTTTGATAATATTACTGGGTGAACAAAAAGCCACTGTGCACCTACTAATACCAAATCAAATACACATGCTTACTGATCCAAAAGTTACATGGTACCAATTATTATTAAGAGCCATTTGTGCCCCACAGCTTAGCAAAGGTCTCTGTTTCCTTATTTCTTCCCCTCAGATGCTTTCTCAGGCAGTATCATCGTGTCACTGAAAGACATCAAATCCAGATTGGTAGTTGCACAGTTGACCTTTCAATCACCCTTTATTTAAATGAACTGTTCAAATACTACCTTTAGTTCCTCCTGTTAATCTAAATGGCATCAGGGATCTTATAATTCCAAAAACTTCTGTTGACAGAACAGGGAAAATTTTGCCAGTGTTCGGATCATGTCGAAATAACTCCAGCACTTTCCCTCTGGAGACAACAATTTCTTGAAGCTTGGAGCCTGAGAAGTTCCCATGAATGGCATTAACAATTCCCTGTGACCTCTGGAGTGTGAGATTATACAGGTACATACTGACAGCTTAGCACTCCACTAACTCATCTTGGGAAAGAGGAAAAAAATATTTCAATGAATCAGTATTTTTCTCTCACTAGTTTAAGGTTATTTCAAAGCTTAGTTCTTTCACTGTTGAGCTGCAGAACTGATGTAATCCTTTAAATTTAGGTTTAAAATAAAAAACTGTCTCAAACAAGATTTCCTCTCCCCACGCTTTCCGCATCACTGTGGAGTATGAAACTAATAGTGCATTCAAATTTTCTGTTTTTCTTTGCGAAACAAATTATGACAGCTCTATAACGACATTTCATCAGTTCTACATATTCAGCATGTCTGGGTAGGCTAAATCTTAATTAAATAGAAAATCTCACAAATTAGCAAAAATGGGCCTGTTACTCTGTAACAATGAGTGCAAGCAAAGCTGTTAGCCTAAAAAATTTCAGTTTGAGTTTCATTAAAACTAGGTTTTGTTGTGATCTTTGTAGTGTAAGTTATAGGCTATTAGGCCTACATTTTGTTTTTCGTGTCATCAAGACTGGCATAACTTTTCACTCATGGGAAGCCAAAACCGAAACATGTCACAGATAGGTCATATTCATAAATCCCTTTTGATACCAGAACTAAAGGTGACATACTTTATACAGTTATTACAAGGGGATTGACATAAGTCTTGGGCCTGACCATGAAGGAGTCACAGGAGGAAGATGAAACTTGGCACATTTAAAGTTCATCATATTTGCACTGAATGTGTGAAGTACGCGTTTGTTTCTTCAATGGGTTTTCCCGCTACGGTGTACGGCGCAATGTACCCTATTGACCGGATCAGCTGCTCCAAAGATTTGACAAAACAATGGAAAAGAAGGAGGCCAGAGCTGTGATAAAATTTCTGATGTTTCAGGGAAGAACACCTACAGAAATACACAGGGAGATGGAACCAGTGTTTCGTGATTCTTGTCCTTCATATACTTCGGTAAAAAACTGGTGTCAACAGTTTAGGTGCGGCCGCTCAAATGTTGCTGATCTGCCAAGATCTGGTAGACCAGCCTCAGAGTGCAACGATGAAAATGCAACAAGAGTGAAGAAAATCATTGACCAGGATCGAAAAATGACAATTGTGGAGATAGCTAGTAGAGTAAAACTAAATGAAAGAACAGTTTATAGAATTTTACACAACAGACTGAACATGAGAAAAGTGTGTGCACGCTGGGTTCTGCGACTGTTGACACGTAAACAGAAGCAAACGAGGGTAAATTGCTGTCAACAGTTGCTCAAAAAGTGTCAGTCAAAAAATTTTTTTGGAGACCATGGTGACAGTAGATGAGGCTTGGGTACACTATTATGACCCCGAATCCAAAATTGCCAGCATGCGATGGAAAACCCCAGGCTCCCCAACACCTGTCAAGCCAAGAGCGCAGAAATCTGCAGGAAAAATGATGCTGACTGTTTTTTGGGATGGCAAAGGTGTCCTTTTGAAAGATTATCTGCCTCGTGGCAACACAGTTAATGGACAGTACTTTGCAGATCTTCTCACCAAACTAAGAAAGGTTGTGACCAGGAAACGAGGGATAACGCGCACTCAGAATCTTCCTTTGCTTCAAGACAACACGCCCTCTCACAAAGCACGACTTGTGCAGCTAGCAGCCAACGATTTGAATATTGAAATTCTTCCACACCCATCATATTCTCCAGATTTGGCTCCATCAGACTTTTTTCTATTCCCAAATCTTAACACATTAACTACCGAATTAAAAAACACACTGTGGCCGAATTAAATTTTTTCCCCATTTTCATCCTGTTGGTGTTTGCACAAAGTAAGCTGTAGTTTTCGTAATTGTTTACAGATTTGTATGAATCACACGTCATTTTAAAGATAAATGAATGTACTATTACAATAAACATTGGTTGCAACTCTAATGGAGGTTGTTGCTATTTTACGGCCCTCCGATGGCCGAGGACTTGCAATATTTTCACAATTATAACTGCTTGCGCCCCATCTCTATCAAAATCACAATTTCAATCAATGTGCACACCGTTTTCACTCTTGTCCTCGTCGCTAGATCTTTAAGTCAATTGTTGAAACATGTTTCTATCCTATTCAGCCGTTAGACGAGATGTACACGCATTATTTGTAGTCCTAGCACTAGTTGCCACGGTAAACAGTTTTACACGATTTGGTAACTAACTCAAAACGCTGAAAAATATGAACATAATATCAATTTTTCAGTGTTCTACAACAAACATGCTTTGGGAATTTGTTTTCCGGTGGCAACTTAAAATCTTGAACCAGATCAGAGAGTGTTTCAGTACATTTTTCATTCGTTTTATTACTAAAATTAGATTGGCGCCCTGAGCGGCTTGCGGTCCAAATGTGATTATGTTGTGAGCCGCTGACAGCGGCTTGCGGTAGTTAATGAGTTAAAAAACAGCTAAAAGGAAATCATTTTGACAGTGATGAAGAGGTTATACTGGCATGTGATGACTGGTTTAGTTTGAAAAATAGGGTGTTCTACTCCCAAGGTCTTTTCAAGGTCAAGCAGAGATGGCAGAAGTGTGTCAATTCAGACGGTGGCTATATTGAAAAGGAATAAACACTATACAAAATTTCAGCTCTCTGTGACATGTCCTTCATGGTCAGGCCAAAGACTTATGTCAATCCCCTTGTACAGGCAAAACTACAGGATCTTATAGACAAAAAAATCCAATTTCACAAACATGGCCGTCCCCGAGCATTCTGGATTTCCAACCTCAACCATAACCCCTTATATTACTGTGTCTGTGAATTATTTTTTTAGGCCAAATTGAACACACAGCCCACTGTTCTTCATTTCAACCAAAGGTGACTAAAGAGGCTTATGCCTATCACTATCATACAACAATAATAATAGCCCCTTCAGTCATAACTGACTATGGGAATGCGCCCCTGAGGTGGCAGCCCTCAGCTGCTTATTTTCCTGGTGCTCCTTTCGACATTTTCTCCTCACCTCTG
The DNA here is from genome assembly GCA_024509875.1 of Oreohelix idahoensis. Lineage (NCBI taxonomy): Eukaryota > Metazoa > Mollusca > Gastropoda > Stylommatophora > Oreohelicidae > Oreohelix > Oreohelix idahoensis. The sequence continues at coordinate 454,077 of JAMPIV010001130.1, forward strand.
CTTCTTGTGTGAGCCTCTCTTCGCCCAATCTGAGGTGGTGCCGTAAATAGCATCGCCACTTAGTGCGATCGGCAGCTTCATCCTCCCATGTTGCTGGATCCATGTCCAGTGCCCTCATATCTCTTTTGCACACATCTTTGAACCTCAGCTGTGGTCGCCCAACTGTTCTCTTGCCATCTGCTAATTGTCCGTAGAAGATATCTTTTGGGATGCGACCATCTTCCATGCGGTGAACATGGCCAAGCCAGCGAAGTCTGCGCTGTCTAAGCAGCATATACATACTTTGAAGGCCAGCACGTGACAACACCTTGACATTTGTCACTTTATCTTTCCACGAGATGCCGAGGATGCGGCGTAGACACCGCAAATGGAAGGTATTGAGCCTTCTTTCTTGCTTAGCATAGGTCGTCCAGGTCTCGCTGCCATATAGGAGTGTGCTGGTGACACAGGCATTAGGCCTATATACCGCAGCTTTGGTCTTCATTGTGAGTTTAGAGTTTCCCCAAACACGCGATGTGAGGCGGGCAAAGGTAGCTGCAGCTTTGCCAATGCGGCTGTCGATTTCTGTATCCAGTGAGAGTTTGTCATTGATGGTAGACCCTAGGTATGTGAAGTGGTGCACCACTGCCAATTAATAGTTATCGATAGTGATAACTGGTGCAGCACCCACATCCTGACTCAGCACATTCGTTTTCTTTAGACTTATTGTGAGGCCAAAGTCCTTGCATGCTTTAGTGAAGCGATTCATCAAGCTCTGAAGCTCCTGTTGGCTTTGAGTGACGACTGCAGCATCATCAGCGAACAACAAGTCTCTTATAGTGACCCTTCTGATTTTTGTTTTTGCCTTCAGCCTTGAAAGATTAAACAGAGGGTAATGTTCACCTTTAGCCCCACCGATGTCCTATTGTAACTTTTTGTTTACTTTGTACTTGGAATTGGAGTTTACAAGTAAGGAAACATTCGTACGAAATACGAATAGCATAAATGATGTTTCTCCGGTGGTCACGACAGTAAATAATTATAATCACGTTACAAAATTAATAAATAAATATAATTAATTTGTTTGTAAGATAATGACATGTATTGACTTTAAAACATATAGAAATATTTTAAGATACCTGTTAGCTACTCAAGGAGCATAGGCCTTCAACAAACGCATGCCAAATCCTCCTGTCAGATGCCTTTCGCGCGAGGTCTTTCCACGAATTCCTCTTCTTTTTCAGTTCTGTATCTAGATATCTTGTCTGTGTGTGCGTGTGTGTGTGTGTGTGTGTTTTTGGTTTACCTCTGACTCTCTTTAATAATTATAATCAAAGTGTGATTATATATATAAATATATGTATAAAACACTGTGATTATAATTATTAAAGAGCACACACACACATATATATATATAGAAAGGTCAAGATAGTCCCATAGCAGATACTGCCGTAGGAGAATGAAGTGTTAGAGACTTCACTATACTAGGTCCAGCATCAAGAGGTGGGGTGACCAGTTCCCTTTCTCAATGCTTTTCCTTCCCTAACTCAAGAGCAAAGTCAGGTATCCATTTACAGCTGGGTAGACTGGAGCGCGATGATACCATGAATCGAACCCATCACCTTAGCCACGAGAAGTACGCGGCACAAACAAGTATGCTTCAGCGACAGAAACGCAAAATTCATAGCGTTTCCCGCGATAAATCTTGATTAAAAAGTCGATATGGATATCGTACGAATGTTTGCTTAAAGTCGATGTACAAAGTAAACGAAAAGTTACAATAGGACATCGGTGGGGCTAAAGGCGAACATTACCAAACAGACGGCCATCTGACCTAGTGTGAAGGCATAGCCTATTCCTTCAGTTGCATCTCTGAATTACCATACAACAAAATGCTAATTAGCCTAAACAAGCAAGAGGATTTTTTTTTAAAGTTTTAACACTGGCTTCCTGAATGTTAGTGTTAAGTTTAGTATTAGCCATTGGTGTTAAGAGATTTGTAGCCATTTATTATTTTCAAATGTAAAACAAAACGCTGAAAATTGTTTTACAGTTAGATTTTGGGATTCTGCTTAGGATGCAGAATGAAAATTACCTAACGCTAACCTTAGGGCCTAGGCTAACTCTATTTCAAGCTTTATAAAAATAGGCTAGTATGCGAAAAAATATTGATAATGAAGTCGTAAGTTTCAAAAAATAAAATAATCACCGCTTATTACTGCGTTTCGAGATCCGTATATAAGGGCGTATCGATCTGCAAGACTTAATCGGCAGACGTATCAATAAACTTGAGCGCGTTTCTGTAGTCCGTGATTGAATCTATCCCCTTTGTTATGGTTAGAGACATCGAATACAGACAAATTATTTCCTACTTTTATTACCTTATCCACTTTAGTAATTATTCTCAAAGTGCTATTAACATACATGTCGAACTATTAACTGTTGCAATTACTTGTAAAACTGACCAAACGCACCGGCTGCGTTGGATTTGCATTCGAAAGTATTACCTGCCTGCACTTGGAATAGGGACGCTAAGAGGCTACTGAATGTGGGAAATAATGTATTTCGTAACATGCATCGTATTTATGAGTAAACTCAAATCCATTATGAATTCACTGTAATATGTACACACCCGATTCTGATGGTGCTCGATTGAAAAAAACCAAGTGTTATATATTCCACAACAAAGATACGCCATGGACTTCCTGTTTCACCTCAAAATACCATTCCCATAAGCCTTTGGGCGCAAGTCGTTGTCATCGAGATTCAACTATTTACTAGTTTTATGAATCGAGAGCATTCATTCATATATTGACAGAAGAAACGGCAGAGAGACAAGTTGCTTTCTTTACTGATGCACAGTCAGTAATTGCAACGTTGAAAAGCCAAAATAATACAGACCTGGATGATCTCAGAGTAGTGCTCCACAAACTTTGTCAACGATTCAAAAGTGTTGTGATCCAATGGATCTCATCTCATTGTAATATCGCCGGCAATGAAGAGGCTGACAGAATGGCAAAAGAAGGTTCACATCTACCTCAGCCTGATGCAAGCATAACTTTTGAGGAGGCAAAGAGTTTTATCAGAATCAGTTACAGAAACAAATGGAATGTAGAACATCCGGGGCACACACAGAATGATGCTTACTACCAGCTCCACAGAAGAGAACAAGTGGTAATCTTCAGACTCCGCACTGGCCACAACAGATTGAGATACCATCTATTCAACAAGCTAAAGATAGGAACTACCAATCAGTGTAACTGTGGCACTGATAAAATGACTGCTGAACATCTGCTTCAAAGTTGCCCCTTATATGTGGTACAGAGAAAGTGCATATGGCCGACGCCAGCTCCTTTCGTGGAAAAGCTTTACGGGGATTCAAATAGCCTCAAACTGACTACTGCTTTCTTTGAGAACATTCAAGTGGACGTCTGAGAGTGTACGAAGAAGAAGAAGAAGAAGAAGAAGAAATATATGGGATAAAGCGAAGGATATACTCCATAGAATCTTCTCTTTTAATAGTATGGGTACCTTCACATGTTGGCATAAAAAGAAATGAATAGACAGATAAAGAAGCCAACAAAATCGCCATCAATTGCAGTCTCCACAGCGAAGGTCGGCTGCGATGGATCCTCAGTGTGTTCTGTCTCTTCACTTGATGATGCACTCTGATACTCTATCCTCTCCATCTCTTGAACGTTTTCTACCCTCTTATAGAGCTGTCTTCCTCTTTCGCATTTGCCTTCAACTATTCCTCACATTATGGCCCTCAGCAAGGTGTTATGTCTTTTTATATGGTCTAAATATTGTAGCTGTCTTGAGTGAGTGGAAAAAGGGGGGGGGGGGGAGAAGAGAAGATATTTAGATATCGGAATTCAGTATTTATTATCTTCAATTTAGTAATAGTAATAGTAATTTACTACACTATATATTATAATTATAACCCATCAAGGGTTGAACGTGATACTTGCCTTTAAAAAAATGTTTTCATTCTCAGGTTTACTGTCCTCTTTATTTGTTTTCTTCTTTTTCCAGTAGATACCCAACATGGTGGAAATGCTTGGAGGAACTAGTACATTTGGATGCTCTAACTATACCAAATAATTACAATAGTATATATACTACTCGTCAAAAGTCAAGGGCCACCCTATTATTTTCAATACACTTTTATATAAGCGCATAGAATGATTAAATGAAGGAAGTTTTTAGTAAAAATTGGTGCAATATCTTCCTCTGACAGTTCTCTATGCACGGTTAAGCATAAAAACAACTCACCGATAACCATGGCGATCACGTGCAATTTGGTTTGCTGACCATAAATTCACATTTTTAATCTGTTTTTTCAAACTTCCGTACAACCAAACAGGTGAAGTAATCATGCAGATTGACATTCCAAGTGCAATGGCGACTTTTCGTGAACAGAGTTCACTCTTAATTTGTTTTACAATCAGCAGACTTAGGGTAGTTTCATCACTTGCAAAAACCATGCCACCGAGAAGAAGTCTTGACACCTTACAAAGAATGAGGGCTATAGCGTGGGTTGAAAGTGGTTTATCTATCCGTGAGGTTGCTAGACGGCTTGTTGTGTCACACTCTACTATCCAAAGAATTTTGGAGAGATTTCAGGCCACAGGAAGTGTGGAGGATCGCCACCGGCCAGGTCGCCCTAGATGCACCAATAGACATGATGACCGGTACCTCTTGTTGTCAGCCCTGCGCCATCGAACAGTGACTTGTTCTACTCTAAGATGTCAGCTGAGACAAACTGTAAACGTTAATGTCAGTCAAAGCACCATTCGCAGACGTTTACGTGAATTTGGACTGGCTGCTCGACGTCCTGCAGTCAGAATCCCTCTTACTCCTGCTCATCGCAGAGCCCGTGTTGCTTGGTGTCGCGAGCACATCCGATGGACAAGGCAACAATGGAGTCAAGTTCTCTTCACTGATGAATCTCGCTTCACTGTGTCATTCAATGATGGCAGGATTCGAGTTTGGAGACGACCAGGAGGGTGATTTACTGATGACACAATTCGAGAGGTGGATCGTTATGGTAGGGGTTCTGTCATTGTCTGGGGAGGCTTCTACAAACACGGCAGGATCCCACTCTACATCATCCAAGGCAACTTGACCGGCCCAAGATACCAGAACGAAATCTTGAGACCAATTGTTCAGCCTGCTCTGGAGGCCATAGGTGGTAATGCCATCCTCCAAGATGATAACGCTCGACCCCATCGAGCTCGTGTGGTGAATGAGTTTATTCAGCAACATGGGATCATCAGGATGGCGTGGCCAGCTCATTCACCTGACCTTTCTCCGATTGAGCACCTCTGGGATGTCCTTGGTCGAAGATTGTCAACAAATCACCCCCTGCCAATGGATGTTGCACAGCTGACTGCATTTCTGCTTCAGGAATGGCAAGCTGTTCCTCAGGATACTCTTCGGACCCTTGTGGACTCGATGCGTCTACGCTGTCTTGAATGCCTTGCTGCAAACGGTGGTCATACCCGATTTGAAATGTCTATTTGTCCAATATCTATTGTGTGACTTTTGAAAAGGTGGGTGACACACTTCACAGCTTCATTGCGTTTGAATGTGTGTTTCCATTTCTTTACGTGACATGTCAATTTGGAATTCAATAAATGCCGTTTTGACTGATACCAATTACGTTTATATCAGATTTGTTTTATGGTTTCAACCAAGGTTTGGGACCCCAAGATGCAGCAATAGTGAAAGCAGTCAGCGACCCATAACTTGACTGCTTGCATCAGGACCAGCGAACCAGAGCTGGTCAAGACCGTACTTCACCTCCACGTGGTGGTCCTGGAAACAGTCTGCAGCAGTGCAGTCTGGCTGAGCGAGTACGGATCGAAACGGGAAGGCAAACCCGGTCCCTAAAAATGCCGTGCAGAAGTCGGATGTGTCGACTGAAAGGTGCAGATATCACAGCTTACGCGCAAACAGACACAACGCAACCACCGTCCTTTTCAGGGCGAACGAGGAAGAAGGAAGAAGAAGAACCAAGGTTTCTCTAAGTGGCCCTTGACTTTTGACGAGTAGTATACAAGCCAGTGGTACCACCCTGAGAGCTGCTCCGAAAGCCAGATGCAGAATACCGCCTGGTAAGCATAATGATAAATGCAGAGCTATTTAAGACAGACCCTGAGCTAGCAGCAGAACTATTAGAACCAATATTTGCACGTCTATAAAACAGGGACAACACCAACGGAGTGGAACAAAGGAATAATTGTCAAATTGCCCAAGAAGGGAGATCTTGCAGACTGCAATAATTGGAGAGGAATAACTCTTCTCTCAGTTTCCAGCAAAATACTAGGTAGGATAATTATACAGAGAATCTCAAAACCAGTAGACCACAAACTGAGGAAAGAATAAGCAAGATTTAGAAAGAACAGAAGATGTGTAGATCATATATTTACCCTCATGAACATTATAGAGCAGTGCTCAGAATGGCAAAGACAGCTGTACATCAATTTCGTTGATTTTGAAAAGGCGTTTGACAGTATACATAGGGACAGTTTATGGAACATACTGAGGGCTTATGGAATCCCAAGCTGCATAGTGTCAATCATAAAAAGCCTCTATACTAACTTTACGTGTAGCGTTGGGCAGAGCAACCTAATCTTTGAGGTGAAGACAGGAGTACGACAGGGATGCCCCTTATCAACCACTCTATTTTTAACAGTCATAGACTGGGTGATGCGCCAGGCAACAGAGGGCAGTCCAAGAGGAATAAGATGGACTACATTTTCTACATTGGAAGATCTGGAATATGCAGATGACATTGCACTACTAGCACATTCACATCAACACATCCAGGAAAAAAAGGATGGACTTGATAAGTATATCCAGCATGTTGGCTTGAACATCAATCTAAAGAAGACAGAGGTCATGACGCTCAATGTGAGCAACCCTGAGCCCATATCAGTAAGGAATCAGCAACTGGAACAGACAGATGCTTTCACATACCTAGGATGCATAGTAACACCAGACGGCGGGGCAGGCAAAGACATCAACATCAGAATGAATAAGGCAAGAACAGCCTTTTTTTAAGCCTAAACAACATCTAGAAGTCCTCTCAATACAGCACAAGTGTCGTGTAACGACTTCTCACTGACTTTTTCTTCTGTCCATTATTTTATTCCTCTACAAAAAATCTCTCGCTAGATTGTAACAAATTCCCTTCACATATCTTTTTCATTCTTATAATGAAAAAGTCTCTCTCTCTTTCACAATCTTCGCTAGCTGATTCTCACGGCAAATGGTAATAAATTATTCCCTTGGCCAGCCTAAGTCTTTCCACTTGAAAAGGTGAAAATCAGTCCTACGACTAGTCCGAAGTCACGAACTGGACGTAAATCAAGAAAGGGGCAGAAACCCTGCCTGGCACTGCAAACACATACAGAGTGGATGCTAGGGGCAGTTTAAATGAAGTTAACTTGATATTCCTGTGACCAAGATGAATTTGCAACAATGCCACCCAAGACACAGCCCACCCCTGCCAGGGAACCTCATCCTGGAATTGGGAGGGAATTTTACGCATCATAACGCTAACCATCATTCGGAGCAGACAGACTCTGGGCCCAAGTGGGCATTTCTTGTTGCAAATATCCGTAGTGAATTCAGTTGAGCGAAGTAAGTAGAATCTAATACTGATGATTTTATAACATGAATAATCATATGTTTATCCACAGCTTACTATTGCAGTAACTTTTTGTTAAACAAAGTTTTAAATGCATTTCCAATTTCAGTGACACTAATTGTTATTTGCATAATTACAGATCACTCAAACTAATGTATGAGTTTGCTGAGGTCATATACCTAATTAACTCCTGATCTTTATCTCACAGCCTGGCAGAAATAAGACAGGGTTAAAATAATTGATGTATATTATTGTTGTTACTTTGAGATATGCATATTGACCCAAGTAAACCAGAAGTGTATTAGTGGTCCTTCTATTTTCTATTTCTTATAAGGCTTCAGTGTTCTCTGTCAAGACTACAAACTTGATACGAGTGTTCTCAATCACTTCTTTTCCCTTTGTGAAATATGGGCATTAATTTTTGCATCACGGAATGTTCTTTTGAAATCTTATGCACATACCATGTTTGGTGATTGGAGAACTATGCTGTTATCAGTTATATGAATGTTATTTTCTACAGGAACCAGGACTTTAAGAATGTTTACAAGTATTTAACTATTTAATGAATTTAACACTTGACTGACAAAATGCAAGTCAGCAGTTCTCAAGCCTTGAGACCATGACTACCCTCCAAATGATTTACTGCTCGAGTAAGCAAGAATGTAAATCATTGGTTCTCAGACCTTGGCAGCAATGACACCCCAGCAGGTTAAAGCAGCATATGAAACTATTACCCGGTGGTTCTCAAACCATTGTTGACAGTGACCCCAGAATTAAAATACTGCTCTATGGGCACTAGGTGAACCAGTGGTTCTCAACCATTTGATGACCCCAGCCCCATACCTCACAGTTGTGAAACACATTGCACACATGGAGAAAACCACTGCTGTAAATAAGCAGACAGCCAGATAGAGACTGAGAACTCAAGTTGCGCTATAATGTCAGTTAAGAAGGAGTCATAGATAATAGATAGCACACTGTTACTTAATGATAGTTAGCATTGTGTTAAATGTAATTTCTGATGGACGCTTACCGGCCATCAGACTTAGGAGATGACTGCTCTTGAAACCACTAACGGTACTCAATTGTTTCCAGTCCACCCAGGTTGCGGTTACAAGGTAATAACCCAGGTTGCGGTTACAAGGTACTAACTCAGGTTGCGGTTACACAGTACTAAACCAGGTTGCGGTTACCAGATACCTAAACCAGGTCCAGGGTACAAACCAGGGTACGAGTCCATGGTACCAAAGATTACCCTTACCCACCATACCCTATCAAATAGGTTATCATACCCAACCATATCCTATCACCCAGTAACCATACCACACATCCCATAAGCAGAAGAGGTATTCAGCAGAGGTGACTTACCCCATCCTTATCTGTGATGTGCACTGAGTCCAGGGAAGCAAACTCTGACACCCTCTGAACCCATAGAACTGTTTATGAGACCAAAGTGCTGGAGCATACAAAACCAAGAGAGTCCGAACACAAATCATCTCCGCAGCTACTACAGTCCTTGAGGAGATGAGTATTAATACCTACCAGCAAAACTACCATAGAAGAGATCTACTGTCCATATGATGACAAACTAGTTGTTTTTTTTTCTTAACAGTAGAGCTAAACTCTTTTTTTCATATTTATATGTATATAAAGAAATGTGAGAATCTATACCCTTTTATCCAATTTAACATAACAGTGTCTGAAGTTATTTTTCTTGTTAACTTTATTTGGGTTGTATTTTGTTTTAAATATAAATCTATACCCTGGGGGCTCAGCCATAATACAATTAACTTCTATTGGGTCGGGATATTTTAAATGTGGCTGGACACCAAATCTCTTTCTCAACCTTATGTGATTTACACAGTCCTTTTGTAGGATTCCTGAGGAAGAATTTATCGTCCAGAAAATATCCTGTTTAGTTACCAGAACTCTCTTTGTATTAAGGATTTCTAGTACACTATTTCCCGAGGAGAGGCAGTTTCTTCAAACTCGGAAGCTATCAGTAAGACATTATTATCTTTATTCTTCCATTCCATCAAAGCTGTCCTTTCTCCTCAAAACCACTTCGTGACAACAAGCACAAAATTAAGATTATATCAGAGCTGTGTGCTTTCTGTGCTTCTCTGTGGTGCGGAATGTTGGAGAGTTCCAGAGAAGGAAATGTCGAAATTGTCCTCTTTTCACACAACATGCCTAAGAAAAATTCACCGAATCTTTTGGCCGAATACCATCACCAACCAAAATCTGCTTACTCGGAGCAAGCAAGAGGACATGCACACCATCATAGCTGGCAGACGCTGGAGCTGGGTTGGCCATGTCCTCAGAAGAGACCCCGATGCCATCACAAGAACAACTATGCTATGGACCCCTGTAAGGAAAACGAAAGAGAGGCCGACCAAAAAACAACTTGGCGGAGGACTATGGAGGCTGAGATGCAATGAATGAACCAGAGTTGGGGCACTGTACGAAGGATGGCCGCCGACCAAGCAAAGTGGAATCAATTTGTTGTTGCCCTACAAGACGCCACCAGGCGTATTGGCCACTGACTGCTTTGACGGTCGGCGGCCAAGGATCAAAGAAGAAGAACTGGAACAGACAGACACCTTCACATACCTAGGATGCATAGTAACACCAGACGGCAAAGCAAGAACAGCCTTTTTTAGTCTAAACAACATCTGGAAGTCCTCTCAGTACAGCATAAGCACAAAGTTAAGATTATATCAGAGCTGTGTGCTTTCTGTACTTCTCTATGGTGCGGAAAGCTGGAGAGTTACAGAGAAGGAAATGTCGAAATTGTTCTCTTTTCACACAACATGCCTAAGAATAATTCTCCGAATCTTTTGGCCGAATACCATCACCAACAAAGATCTGCTTACTCGGAGCAAGCAAGAGGACATGCACACCATCATAGCTGGCAGACGCTGGAGCTGGGTTGGCCATGTCCTCAGAAGAGACCCCGATGCCATCACAAGAACAGGTATGCTATGGACCCCTGAAGGAAAACGAAAGAGAGGCCGACCAAAAACAACTTGGCGGAGGAATGTGGAGGCTGAGATGCAAAGAATGAACCAGAGTTGGGGCACTGTACGAAGGATGGCCACCAACCGAGCAAAGTGGAATCAATTTGTTGTTGCCCTACAAGATGCCACTAGGCGTGATGGCCACTGACTGCTTTAACGGTCGGCGGCTAAGGATCAAAGAAGAAGAAGAAGCATAATGAATAAAACATGTAAGATGGAAACTAAAAAAAAAAAACCAAACAAACAAAGCTAGGAAATATATACCTGTCACAAAAAGTAGGGGATATTGAATTTAAAAGTTATTCGAAGACAATATATTTCAAATTAGTTCATTTATTCCTTCGTACAAGTAAACTTGAGCATCATAACAAGACATGTGCGGTATAAGAAGTGTAATGACTTTACTCACATGATTTTAGTCGCACTGGCAACCAAGGCGGGGTAGGTACTTCATTTACACAAAAATATTCCAATATTTCTAAAAACATGTAGGACCCCCGTTTGCCGCTAAACATGCATTGCAACGACGTCTCATACTGCAAATAAGCCTTCTGATGTTGTCTTGAGGAATTCTCTGCCACTCCTGCTGAAGGGCCTGGGCTAACTGCTGAAGAGTCTGTGGAGCGGCTGGACGTTGTTGGACGCGTCTATTCAGGAGGTCCCACAAATGCTCAATAGGAGACAGGTCGGGGGACATCGGCGGCCACGGTAACGTTCGGATATGCTGCATCTGAAGGTGATCTTGGACGACGAGAGCACGGTAAGGACGTGCATTGTCATCCTGGAAGATGAAATCTGGTCCGTGCCGTTGAGCAAATGGCACAACGATAGGCTCGATGATGTTGTCACGGAGTAGAGCCTTGTGATATTGACCTGGCATATGTGAAGGTCGGTCCTGTCATTCATACAGATGCCTGCCCACACCATTACTCTGCCACCTCCATAACGGCTGCGTGCAACAGTTGCAGGAGGCTGGTAACGCTGACCTCGCCGTCGCCAGACACGTATTCGACGATCATAAAAATCCAAAACGAATCGGGACTCATCAGGAAACATCACTGATGCCCACTGTTGATTGGTCCACCGATGATGACGTTGGCACCAATCCATTCTTGCTCGCCTGTGTTGTGGTGACATGGGCAAAGCTACAAACGGTCTGCGTGAGGCCAGTTGCACTTGGTGCAAACGGTTTCGTACTGTCTGAGTTGAGACTCGGATCCCAGTGGTCTGTTGAAGGTGTTGCTGAAGTTGAGTAGCATTTAGAGTCCGAGTTCTGAGGGCCTGAGTAACAAGAAGTTGATCTTGGCGGCGTGTAGTGACTCTTGGGCGGCCAGTCCGAGGCAGATCAGCCACTGTGCGGAAATTTTGATACCTGTTCCACAGTCTGCTGACAACTGACTGTAAAACATTGAGGTTCCGAGCAACATCCACTTGCCGACTTCCGGTTTGCAACATGCCTATGCCTATCCATCTCTGCTGTTCTGTCAAACGTTCCATGACGAAGAAAAGAAATTTTATCTGTTGCAGAGTCTTTTTATACCTGTCCATGGTGAGTAGTATTCATCAAACCCGAGATACACGCATTTTTGTGAAAAATAATAATGTGTGAACTTTACGGATGGGCCCCACCTCTGTTCTTGGGATTGGCTTACTCATCACAAGTCACCAGGTCAACATGATATTGCACGTGAGAGTGGAGAAGAGCGTGCTCGATATGTCCATACAACCATTAAAATACGAAATCCACTCTTTTGTAAAATAATACATACCATCTTAAAATATCCCCTACTTTTTGTGACAGGTATATATACAACACATATCAAATGACAGTATTACAGTGTACACAGATGGATCTAAGGGAGAAGATAACAAATTTGGGATCGGAATTTATATTCCTGTGCGGCAAATGGTATTATTGATAATACATCTATTTTTACAGCACAGATGGTTGCAATTCTGAAAGCACTAGAAATCTTCTCTAACAATTCTCCCAATAAATTGACATTTTTAACAGGCTCACTTTCAGCTATTGAGACTAAAAGAAACGTATGAAGTGGCAGAAAGGTCTTTAGCTGAAAACCCTAGTTCGCGGCCTAGATTAAGGTAAAAGGCATGGAGGTTTTGGGACTGCCATTCTGAGCAAAAAATGTTTACAAAACTACCCAAATGCACAACAGCTACTAACACCAAACTGCAACAATGAATTTGCTTCACCAAGTAAACTTCTTATTTCTGTAACTTTAATTTACAAGAAATTATGTTTCTTTCAATTATTCTTTACACAGTTAATTTTACTGTTATTTATGAATGCAATGTATGCCCAGTCTTACAAATTACACACTCTTGACACTATTATTTCAGTCAATCTGAAATTTATGTCAGTCGTCTAGGGGAATTACTAGACAAGTTCCATAAACCCGGCGCGAGTCGCTCAACTGTGACTTTTCACGCTTGTGCGACCGCGTTCAATCCCAAGTCGATACCCCAATTGTGACGGTATTGCCTCCCCTGCTTTGCAGTAGTGGCCCAACAGTGGCCAAAACTCAAGAGTATCTAATATGGGCTTCAAAGATACAAGGTATCTACGTTCGCACAAGATTACTCTTGGCAGAGATGTAAATAGAAGGGTGATGACACTTCTATTACAAAGGGGGTCTTCACAAGATATTCAGAATAAGCGAGAACAATACTGCTTTGGCTGAGTATGTAATTCTGCCGACGCTTTTGTGAAGGATTTAAGCACTTATTTCTTTCAGCTCGTTTAAGCACCCACCCCTGATTTACTCAGTGGAGTTCTATTATTTTAGTATAGCTCTGTTTAGAGTGTGTGTAGTAATTTGACTGAGACAAATATGCAGTAACTTTAAAATGATTAAATCGAAGTTAAATTTGTGACATTACACATAACAACATTTAATAATCACTTTAGGTTTTAACAGTTGGAAAATAATTTGAATAGTTATGAATCAAGTTATCATCACAGTCTTTAGGGAATGTAAGATATTACTAGAAGTTCAAGTGGTAGCATATATTTGAACGATGACGGTTCTGCCAATGACGGTTCTGCTCCTTCTTATGGGTTGGTTCTTTTCACTCTGCTCACGCTCGTCTCTGATCAAGGTTGTCGGGGGTAGCTCGTTTCCCAGAAACGTCAAGGAGAGTCTACCACGTGCGTCCTTCGTCTTAAAGCTTAGGCCACAGTTCCCTTCTTGTTCCAGAGATAGTACTTTCTGCTGGTACCACCAATAACTATGGTAAAAGAAAAGAACGAAATGCTCTTCTGAGTATAGCGTTTTCCACCCCATAGTTATGGGTTCCTATCTTCCCATACCACCATCCCAACTACTCTGACTTTACCCTCGATGAGAATTAAATTTAATCCCTCGGGATAAAACTTTCTTTACATTTAAATAGAATAGCTTCAGCTTTACATGACATTTAAATGAAAAGGGTAATAATACAGATGGAGTCTGTTTACATATACTTTCTTCTTCTTTGATCCTTAGCCGCCGACCGTTAAAGCAGTCAGTGGCCATCACGATTAGTGGCATCTTGTAGGGCAACAACAAATTGATTCCACTTTGCTCGGTTGGTGGCCATACTTCGTACTGTGCCCCAACTCTGGTTCATTCTTTGCATCTCAGCCTCCACATTCCTCCGCCAAGTTGTTTTTGGTCGGCCTCTCTTTCGTTTTCCTTCAGGGGTCCAAAGCATAGCTGTTCTTGTGATGGCATCGGGATCTCTTCTGAGGACATGGCCAACCCAGCTCCAGCGTCTGCCAGCTATGATGGTGTGCATGTCCTCTTGCTTGCTCCGAGTAAGCAGATCTTGGTTGGTGATGATATTCGGCCAAAAGATTCGGTGAATTTTTCTTAGGCATGTTGTGTGAAAAGAGAACAATTTCGACATTTCCTTCTCTGTAACTCTCCAGCTTTCCGCACCATAGAGAAGCACAGAAAGCACACAGCTCTGATATAATCTTAATTTTGGGCTTGTGCTGTATTGAGAGGACTTCCAGATGTTGTTTAGGCTAAAAAAGGCTGTTCTTGCTTTGTTCATTCTGTTGTTGATGTCTTTGCTTGCCCCGCCGTCTGGTGTTACTATGCATCCTAGGTATGTGAAGGTGTCTGCCTGTACCAGTTGCTGATTCCTTGCTGATATGGGCTCAGGGTTACTCACATTGAGCGTCATGACCCCTGACTTCTTTAAATTGATGTTCAAGCCCACCTGCTGGCTATACTTATCAAGTCTATCCGTTTTTCCTGGATGTGTTGATGTGAATGTGTTAGTAGTGCAATGTCATCTGCATATTTGTGATGCTGCACTGTAATTCTGTCCTTCAACCGACCCGATTCTGTTCTTCTATCTTGAGTTTTCACCATTCGTCTTCACTTTGTAACTATATGTGTTTGCCATGTTTCTTCTCATTTGAATATATATCGTATTTGGTATTTTTGTGTAGGTAATTTAATGGGTTCGTTTTATGACGGTAGGTTTATTTCTTGCTCCTACCTCCGCGATCACGTAGATTTTCGTTGTTTACGAAAATCGCTATTTTCGTGCACGCCTGTACGACGCGTCAGAAACGTCACGTAACGTTATGCCATTTTTGGACATGCGGTCTGCGCGTTTTCAAATCTGATTGGCGTAGGTCAAAGGTATTTTATTTTTCTAAGCGTTTCCATTGGCCCGAGTGGATAACTTAGCAGATGCGTAGGTGATCAACAGGAGTGGTTCCCTGTGTATATATAGAATCGTGTAGAGGGGATCTTTCTCTATTAAGAAAATAATTGCCTGCCGTGCGGCTACGTATTTATCGTCTTCATTTTTGCGGGGAAGAAAAGCGGTAATTGGTATGTAGTAATTTTATTATCGTTTTACTTATTAGAGGGTTCTTTGAGAAATCTCGGCCCGTAAGTAAAGTTCTTCGGGGACATTAACTTTAAGCTTTAAATGGTAGCGCCATCCATTATTATCTTTGAAGAACGATGTAAATGTTAAAAGTGTGCATAAGTCTTTCTAGGATTTTGGCAGTAGATAGGAGCGCGTGAAGTTATGAGATACACGTGTGCTCATAGTTGTAGAATGTTGTATAAAACCACCATTTATTCCTGTGTATTTACAAAGGTAATTTTATTGGGAACTCCATTGTGTGTACGTTAATTTTATTGTGCCTTAAATGTGAGAAATGCAGTCGGAGGGTCCAGATTTATGTTATCAGTGAATTATACGGCTTAGGGGAGTAAAGTATTCCTATAGCACGAGGTTTAATTTAAATTTGGGCTTACGTCGGGAACCTAAGGTGTAATGGGAATTTCGGACAGAGGATTTTCCTAGTGGAAATGTTTGGACACGTGGTTAGCCATGCGTAACAGCCACGTAACCCGTCAGACAGTGTCTGGGGCTTTGTTTACTTACCTGGCAGATTTAAGTTGAGGGAAGGGAGGAGTAGAAGGAGAGTGAGATAGAGAGACACGTGGGTAGAAATATTTTATGTAACGTTGTGCAGAACGAGAGAAGGGGAGTAGAAGGAGTGAGATTGAAGAGACACGTGATATAGTATTATTTTATGTATCGTTGTTCAGAACGAGAGAAGGGGAGTAGAAGGAGTGAGATTGAAGTGATACGTGGATATAAATTATTTATGGATTTGTGGTGCTTAGCGGGTGAAGTATTGAGTTGTAAAGATTATGGGAGCTATATGTGTTAGAGATGCGTTATGTTGGAGTTGGTGTACATTAGACACATTTCCTTTTAATTTCAGCGAGTCACGGCAAACAGTGGGGGAGCATAATTTGCCAATACAAATTATCCACGGCAAAAGGAAATATCTCAGGGGTCAGAGGACTCGAGGTATCGCCAGCAGCGAAAAGAAAATAACCTAAACGGTCTATTTCAGTGAAGTTCAACTCTTCAGCGAGACCTAAACAGCTCTTTTTTTGCAGTGAGGAGCGGGAACGGGTTTATTTATCATACAGCCCGAGCTCATCGCTATTTTAGTCTCCAGCACCGGCAAGTGGCCCGGGAGATTGGTGTAATCGTATACAGCCAGAAATCACGGCTGTCTTTTCCTCTAAATCCGGAGCGGGTTAAAAGTGGAAAGTTATAGAAGCTATTCAGCAGCAGAGAAGTTTCTACAGTTGATCAAGTACCCCATGCTTGATACCCGACCATCTTCATCATCAAATTAATATTAGACAAACATAAAGGTATGTTTTCAGGCACTCGTAAGAAATAAAGAAGTAGAACACTTGGACAACAGAAAAACAACAGACGTGAGTGGCTTACCCAGGGTTCGAACCCCGTACCTTCCGTACGACAACTCCGCCTAGCTATCAAGCGAATCACACTGACCCCACGGCCAGCTAGGCATCCCCAAAAAAAAGATGCTTTGCTGGCTATTTATCAGTACGAAACACACAAGATAACACCGGAAGTATACAGTGGGCAACTCAGCCCTTAAATGACGCAATCACTTCTGTTGTTCTCCTATTAACAGTATGTGTCAGTACAAACAAGACAAAGACCTTGATACTGGGTCCAGTAAATAGTAGAAGAATTAAGGACATTAGTATAGAACAGAGGGTAGGTTTCTGGTTTTGTATAAACATAAATAACACATAAGGAAGGGAAACCCGAGGCCTGTAAACAGTAAATTAATATTAGACAAACATAAAGGTATGTTTTCAGGCACTCGTAAGAAATAAAGAAGTAGAACACTTGGACAACAGAAAAAACAACAGACGTGAGTGGCTTACCCAGGGTTCGAACCCCGTACCTTCCGTACGACAACTCCGCCTAGCTATCAAGCGAATCACACTGACCCCACGGCCAGCTAGGCTCCCTGGGTAAGCCACTCACGTCTGTTGTTTTTCTGTTGTCCAAGTGTTCTACTTCTTCATTTCTTACGAGTGCCTGAAAACATACCTTTATGTTTGTCTAATATTAATTTACTGTTTACAGGCCTCGGGTTTCCCTTCCTTATGTGTTATTTATGTTTATACAAAACCAGAAACCTACCCTCTGTTCTATACTAATGTCCTTAATTCTTCTACTATTTACTGGACCCAGTATCAAGGTCTTTGTCTTGTTTGGACTGACACATACTGTTAATAGGAGAACAACAGAAGTGATTGCGTCATTTAAGGGCTGAGTTGCCCACTGTATACTTCCGGTGTTATCTTGTGTGTTTCGTACTGATAAATAGCCAGCAAAGCATCTTTTTTTTTGGGGATGCCTAGCTGGCCGTGGGGTCAGTGTGATTCGCTTGATAGCTAGGCGGAGTTGTCGTACGGAAGGTACGGGGTTCGAACCCTGGGTAAGCCACTCACGTCTGTTGTTTTTCTGTTGTCCAAGTGTTCTACTTCTTTATTTCTTACGAGTGCCTGAAAACATACCTTTATGTTTGTCTAATATTAATTTACTGTTTACAGGCCTCGGGTTTCCCTTCCTTATGTGTTATCTTCATCATCACCGAATTCAGGAGCAGGTGATAGGGTTACAATACCTGGGTCCTGAAAGTAACGAGAGAAGAGCGTAATGGAGACGCCGCATCATCAGTCGAGTGTTAGAGAGACACCGAGACCAAGAGAGAGAGAGAGGGGAGGGAGGAAATAGACAGGACCAGTAGGGTCTGTTCATTATCCATTTGACGGATAGACACTGAGCCATCGTTGTAAGCCAAGTCTATAATTTTAGCATTTTCAGTGGTGTTAGGTAGCGGCTCATATCGCCTACCAAGTTGGAAGCTGTGTAGACGTTCTTTTAGGAAGAGGCAACAGGACGGCAACAGTAGAAATCTTATTAGTGTTAGAAAGTGGAGGCTAAAGTTGACAGCCCCACCAAATTAGATTTGTTTAAATCACTAACCATTTTATTGTTCCCCAGCAGGGTGATAGAAAGAGTGAATGTGATCGGGGTTTTTCTAGTGTCTATCTAATTTAATTGTTACTTTGTTTTCCAGGCCGTGCAACAGTGCACGCTATTTATTTGATTGATGTATGATGAAATTTAATGATTTCTGTGTGTAAATAAATATATCTATAATATATACTGGATCAGCTTTTACTCTATACTATACCTATATGTGGTCTGTATAGTGATGTCTGTGGTCGTTTTATACACCTTATCTCCTTGTGTTTAAAGGTAGTTAGAGGGGGGGTGATTCTATAGCTTTTCTGAAGTCACGAAGTGGCAAGGGGAGAGTCAAATCCTGGTTCTAGCCATTGAGCCAATAGTCTCATCTGTCCACAGGCATGTCATTTTTCATCTAATTCTATCTTCTCAGACTTTCTCATACTAGGGTCTTGCTTTCATTCAGGCAAACTCTATAAACTAAAATCCACTTCGTGACAAGTGGTGGCGTTCGTCCGGTGGATCATTCTGTTGAGATCAATTCTGTAATCTACATTCATAGATTGTCTCTAGGAAGTTTTCTGAGTATAGAGTTTCTTTAAATATCTCGTAGACGTTGAGCTATTAGAACTGATCCAGTTATAAGTTTTTCCACAGAAAGTTTTTCCACAGTTTACAGTCGAGTAGATTTTGGTGGTAATTTAGCTATATACGACTTAGTGGTAATTGATGGCATACTGACATTTTTTTTTCTAATAGGAAGGTAATTTCGGGTTTTTGGTAACTTCTTAACAAAATTTTCTTCTCAGGTTATTATTCAGACTTGGTGCTAGTCTGAGTTCGGGTTTTGGGACAGCGGTTATAGAGCGTATTTCCTATTACGTAACAGGTAGTTCCTTCTCTTTTCCTTTTCTGTCATTCGCTGTAGTTGTGAACTTACAGCAGGGTACAGGTAAGATGGCGGATATGGCCACGTTACGGGCAGCCTGGCGCGAAGCTGCCCAGGACATGGGAATGGATAAGGAGGAGACTAATGCCTACCTGATAAGGGAAAATGATAGGCATAATCAGCGAGAGAAAGAGAAAGAGAACAGGGCAGCCACCGCAGAAGCAGCGAAAGAGGAAAGGGCAGCCGCCGCAGAAGCAGAGGAGAGAAAGGCAGAGAGGGAAGCACAGGAGAAGGCAGCAGAGAGGGAAGCACAGGAGAGGGAGAAGGCAGCAGAGAGGGAAGCACAGGAGAAGGCAGCAGAGAGACAGTATGAACTTGCCATGCGTTCCTTAGAACTGCAACATAGATCTTCGGAGGGCAGTTTGGCTAATGGAGATTCACCCGGAGCAGGAGCGAGAGAAACCTCAGGAAACGGAGGCCCCCGGATGGCAGCCATGAGCTTCCCGTTTGACTCGTTCCCTAACGGGAATGAGAAGATTGACGTGTTCTTGGAGAAATTTCAAAGGATGGCAAAGGCATACGGGTTGAACGAGAGTCTTTGGTGTCTGAAATTATCGCAGTCATTAAAAGGACATGCGTATGAAGTGTACAACAAGATGCTCATAGATGACCAGAACAACTTCGAGGCACTGCGAAACGCTTTATTGCAAAGATTTCAGTGGACTCCCCGTAAATGCCAAACCATGTTCAGGGAGAGCAGGCCGGAAAAGGGAGAGAGTTTCGCTCAGTTTGCAGAGCGGGTAAGAAATTATCTAACCCAGTGGAGGGAACTGTCAGGACTGGCGAAATCGTTCAAAGGGTTAGAAGAGTTAATCCTGTGCGAGCAAATAAAGGCCAACATGTCTCCCGACTTGAGGCGGTATCTGGCAGAGCAGGGTGCCCAGCAACTCGATCAGATTATCGTGTTCGGCGAAAGGTTCCAGACAGCACAGGCCGAAGTACTGGGACAGAAACGGAAAAACCCAGACCTGCCAGCCCTGGACAAAGGAGCTTCATCATCGCAGTCGGCTACTTCACCAGCTCATCAGCAGTCAGGGCCTTCTCGCAAGGAGCCTCATTCTGGTTATAACTTGCGCCCCCAGCAGCATAACAGAGCACAGCCAACAACATCTCAGGAACCCGCTAGGAACAGGGGAGATAACGACCGGTATTGTCGGAATTGTCGAACCACTTCCCACTGGACATCCCGGTGCATGAACAAACCACCAGCTCATCATGCAGCTTGTTTAAGGCCGGTGAGAGTGACTAAAGGGAATAAGTGGGAACCTGTCAAGTCTGAGAAGTTGTTCTCTAACAATGGACCAGCCGTAGTGAATGGGACAGCCACTACGTGTTTGTTTGACAGCGGGCTTACATACCCCAGTATCGTCGCTCGTCATTTGGTGAAACCAGGGCAGTGGACAGGAGAAATAGTTAATATTGGTGGAATTTTGAGAAGAGGTACCTCACAGCGTCTGCCAGTAGCCAATATTGAGGTGAAATGCAAGTTTGTGTCTGGCAAAATCAAGGCAGCTGTAATGGCACAGCCAGCACATGATTTCATCCTAGGAAGCCCATACATAGTTTTGGGAAACCCAACCACACCGATTCTTGCTAACGCAAGAGGGCCTACTGCAGGCCAGAGAAGTGAAAGGGGAGAGCCCCAAATTCACGGAGCCCCGCGAGAGCTTAACCGACACCCATGTCTTGCTATGAAGAGGATAGAAGCCTCCAAAGACAGTGGAATGTTATTTACAGAGGCGTATTCACCTGTCAGCCCTGTTCAGCCTAATGGCCAAACCGTGGTGACGCCTCTGATTTCGGAAGTACCTACTTCTTCGTCGGGAATTAGGCCCCCGATGGGATTAAACACCCCAAGGAAGGGAAATATCGACAAGAAGGAACATGCGCACATTTCTTCAGTCAACCGCAACCAGTTACGCCCTGATACGGCGATGTCTGGCCAAGCTAGTCAGACTGTTTCAAAACACTGGGAGGCCGCACCATTTGGTAATCATTATTTACCACGCGCCGTCAGGAAAATTCGTGGGCGAAGGAAACACATGAGAGGGAGGAGGAAGGGCGACCAGTCAGGTTGCAGTCGCCAGGAGGAAATCACCAAGCGTGACCCTCATGATCCAGTGCTTGCAAAGATTTTCAAGGATATGGAGAGGGGCCTGTATGACAATGCGAATTATGACAGTGATTAGATCGGGATGTAGATCTAGATAAGGGCCAGTAGAAACCCAGAGATTTCAGTGTGTTAGCACGGATTCCCGCACTTCAAAGGGGGGGGGGGGGGGCTTATGTGATGCTGCACTGTAATTCTGTCCTTCAACCGGCCCGATTCTGTTCTTCTATTTTGAGTTTTCACCATTCGTCTTCACTTTGTAACTATATGTGTTTGCCATGTTTCTTCTCATTTGAATATATATCGTATTTGGTATTTTTGTGTAGGTAATTTAATGGGTTCGTTTTATGACGGTAGGTTTATTTCTTGCGCCCACCTCCGCGATGTAGATTTTCGTTGTTTACGAAAATCGCTATTTTCGTGCACGCCTGTACGACGTGTCAGAAACGTCACGTAACGTTATGCCATTTTTGGACATGCGGTCTGCGCGTTTTCAAATCTGATTGGCGTAGGTCGAAGGTATTTTATTTTTCTAAGCGTTTCCATTGGCCCGAGTGGATAACTTAGCAGATGCGTAGGTGATCAACAGGAGTGGTTCCCTGTGTATATATAGAATCGTGTAGAGGGGATCTTTCTCTATTAAGAAAATAATTGCCTGCCGTGCGGCTACGTATTTATCGTCTCCATTTTTGCGGGGAAGAAAAGCGGTAATTGGTATGTAGTAATTTTATTATCGTTTTACTTATTAGAGGGTTCTTTGAGAAATCTCGGCCCGTAAGTAAAGTTCTTCGGGGACATTAACTTTAAGCTTTAAATGGTAGCGCCATCCATTATTATCTTTGAAGAACGATGTAAATGTTAAAAGTGTGCATAAGTCTTTCTAGGATTTTGGCAGTAGATAGGAGCGTGTGAAGTTATGAGATACACGTGTGCTCATAGTTGTAGAATGTTGTATAAAACCACCATTTATTCCTGTGTATTTACAAAGGTAATTTTATTGGGAACTCCATTGTGTGTACGTTAATTTTATTGTGCCTTAAATGTGAGAAATGCAGTCGGAGGGTCCAGATTTATGTTATCAGTGAATTATACGGCTTAGGGGAGTAAAGTATTCCTATAGCACGAGGTTTAATTTAAATTTGGGCTTAAGTCGGGAACCCAAGGTGTAATGGGAATTTCGGACAAAGGATTTCCCTAGTTGAAATGTTTGGACACGTGGTTAGCCATGCGTAACAGCCACGTAACCCGTCAGACAGTGTCTGGGGCTTTGTTTACTTACCTGGCAGATTTAAGTTGAGGGAAGGGAGGAGTAGAAGGAGAGTGAGATAGAGAGACACGTGGGTAGAAATATTTTATGTAACGTTGTGCAGAACGAGAGAAGGGGAGTAGAAGGAGTGAGATTGAAGAGACACGTGATATAGTATTATTTTATGTATCGTTGTTCAGAACGAGAGAAGGGGAGTAGAAGGAGTGAGATTGAAGTGATACGTGGATAGAAATTATTTATGGATTTGTGGTGCTTAGCGGGTGAAGTATTGAGTTGTAAAGATTATGGGAGCTATATGTGTTAGAGATGCGTTATGTTGGAGTTGGTGTACATTAGACGCATTTTCTTTTAATTTCAGCGAGTCACGGCAAACAGTGGGGGAGCATAATTTGCCAATACAAATTATCCACGGCAAAAGGAAATATCTCAGGGGTCAGAGGACTCGAGGTATCGCCAGCAGCGAAAAGAAAATAACCTAAACGGTCTATTTCAGTGAAGTTCAACTCTTCAGCGAGACCTAAACAGCTCTTTTTTTGCAGTGAGGAGCGGGAACGGGTTTATTTATCATACAGCCCGAGCTCATCGCTATTTTAGTCTCCAGCACCGGCAAGTGGCCCGGGAGATTGGTGTAATCGTATACAGCCAGAAATCACGGCTGTCTTTTCCTCTAAATCCGGAGCGGGTTAAACGTGGAAAGTTATAGAAGCTATTCAGCAGCAGAGAGGGGCAAAGTCTACAGACAGGGGGTATGATGTGCTGGTGTTGTGGGTAGTGGGTTTCCCCCCTTGCTTCACCCTAGGCCTAGTGAATTCTGTTCATGAAAGGAGCGACCATTGCGGTGTTAGTCTCTTGGCCTAGCAAAACCTCTCATACCCCAAGATCGTTGTGCGTGGTGAAGAGCCACACCCTCCTCGAGGTAGTCCTGGTAACTGAGGGTGCGAATCCTCAGGCTAAACACAACGGATCTAGAGGAGCAAACCTCGATAATAAAACCGGTGCACTACACCGTACACGCCCTCTGTGGGTGGGAAGGAGCCAGATGGATACTGAACAAGTCCTGGGAGTGGGAACGAGTGTGGACTGCTCCCTGAAGATCGGAACCCATCGTACAGGCACAGAGACTCAGGACGTGACGATCCTATTGCCTTCAACTCTTGGTCACATGCCTAGAGCCTCGGAGAACTCGGCGTAACCAGCAGGCAATTTGGTGGCGGGGAAAGAGCACTGTGAGCCCTACCTTGGCTACGTATCACAAGGAGACGCAGAAACACCCCCTTTATCTCCCCCAGAGCTGGCAAAGTACACTTCTGGCTTCTACCCGGGGCGTTAGGAAATCCACAGGCACCCCAGCATCACAATGCCAAGAAGATGACAAAGTTGGAATTTACTAACTCAAACCTGGCAGAGCAAGTCCTCCAACAGATGCGGCCGATGCTGGGCCCACTGGCGCGTGGACACGTCCCGATCCCCATCGAGACTTGCCCGGGGAGCCCACCCCGGCTCAAAAAAGCAGAGAAGGCCACTCTCCAAACCTCCGATGTCTTGCGGGCAGTGTTAGGATGTGCAAGAACATGGACAGGAAGACTCCACAACTTCCCCACTGAAGACACGCCCACGGCGACCGTTGCCTCACTTGGCTGTGTGTGGTGTACCCGGAAACGGGGCCTCCCAGTACTGAGACACAGTTAAGTCCCCGATGTCACTTATCGGTGCAGAGTTGAGAGAGATGGCTGAGCATCACAATCCCCCCTGTGTTGCAGCATGATGAGAACCCAGAATTGCACACTGAGCTTGGGGGATCACTTGGGCACCAGACTTAATACTGGCTCTTGACTGGATGGCCGCATGCAGGAGATTTCTACAATGGGGGGTTGGCAGGTGGTGGGTATCTGGAAGTGGCTCTGTGCAGGACGTGAGGATTCCTTGGGTGAGCCCAGAACCAGAGCACAGCATTGTGCAAGCTCTGCATAGTTGGAGAGCCCCCTGGATGACGGGGAATGCACAGTGTGCTACCCCACCTATCCCCAACTGCTAACTTAGAACCAGAAGTGGGGTCCTCTGTATGCATGCCAGGCCAGGATAAAATGCCTGGGAAAGAGACTGGAGCTCAGAACTCCCTAACTCAAAGTTGCAGGATGGCAGGAAAGACAGGGCTATTTTGAAGATAATGCAACCATATTTTCACCATACGAGCTCGGACGCCGCCTCGGTAAACAAGGTCCGCGCAGAGCAGTGACACCCCCAGGCTGCTTGCGAATAGTCTACTACTGGGAACATAAACAGATTAGGGATGAGCCCACTCTCCCGTTGAACAGGTGCTAAAGTCATAGATACTGGGCCAGAAGGCGCACCGGAAACCACAGTATCATGCAACTCGCTTTTTTTTTCCTATGGAGAGTACACCGTCAAATAAATCTCGTACTGGTGCTCGCCCTGTGGAGCTCCACCAGGCAGGTGCAGTGCCGGGCTCTGAGCCTCGACAGAGCCCACCCTCAGCTACTGGAGGACCCTCTAGACCGTCTTGTGGAGTCAGCAGACGGCGGAGGAGAACTACTGACCAAAACAAAACAGAAAAAGAGAAACCCAGAGTGCCACTTGTCATGATGCACTGGAATGCAGAGGGAGTGAACAGCAAGCAGGCTGGATACAGCAAAAAGACAGAGCTGGAAAACATCTTGTATGAGAAGCAAGTCAGTGTTTGCTGTATCCAAGAGACTCACTTGAAAGCAGATCAAACCTTTAAAATAAGGGGATATCAATGCTTCAGATCCGACAGAAAAGATAGACGAAAAGGAGGAGTACTTACTCTTGTAAGGAATAACATTCCTGCACACGAAAGGAAAACCTTCATGGATGGAGCAGAATATCAGCTGTTGCAGATAAAGGTAGACAAGATGGAAATAGAACTCCTGAACTATTACTGTCCGAACAACAAACCCCTGAGTCTCAGCTCTATACAGGTACCAGCCACCAACTTTATAGCAGTTGGAGACTTTAATAGCCACTCCCAGAGCTGGGGCTATAACCATCTGGATCACAGAGGTGAAGAGGTTGAAACTTGGCAAGATGATCACTCCCTAATCCTAGTCAATAATGCCACAGATACTCCTACCTTCTACTCCAGAGGATGGCACACAACTTCAACACCAGATCTTGCCTTCTCCACACCAGATATAGCTGGATCTATTAGTAGAGAAGTAGGAGACCAACTAGGGGAAGCGACCATCGCCCAATCTTTCTTACTGTCCAGAGTGCAACTCTCAGTACAGGCCCAGCCATTACAAGATGGAACTACAAAAAAGCCAACTGGGGTTTATTCAGGCATCAGGTGAACACGCTGCTGTCTACCCTCAAGGTACAGAACAGAGACATTAATGAAGTGGTAAAAGACTTCAACAGATGCATACTACAAGCTGCAAAAGAAACCATTCCCAAAGGATGCCGGCGTAACTACATACCATACTGGTCCAGCACACTCCAAGAACGTCAGGAAGCTATGGACAGAGCTAGAAAGGACGCAGAGTCTCAGCCTTCACTTGAAACTCACAACAAATGGAAAAAGGCTGTAGCAGAGTTTCAGAGAACAAAGCTAGAAGAAAAACGGAAAAGCTGGAGAACTAAAACGGCATCGCTGAACCTTGAGAAAGACGGCAGGAAACTTTGGAGATTAGTCAAGTCTCTAAATGAAGAGCGTTCCTCACCTAGGCAGACTATCACATTGGATGAAGGTGGCAAACTTTTCAGAGGAAAACAAGCTGCAGACTTGTTTGCTAGAAGATACAGTTCAGAAAGCAACTTACCCATTAACATAGATCATCAGAGAGAGATAAGAAAAGAAATACTGGCAACCATGGGACAGACAGATACTCCTGCCCCAATGAGGGAACCCATCACACTAGGAGAACTACAGAAGGCTATTTCCAAGCTTAAGTTTCAAAAGTCACCCGGCCCAGACAAAATCAGCAACGAAATGCTAGTAAATCTGAGCTCAGCAGCAAAGACAAAACTGCTTGAGATATTCAACCACAGCTGGTTGAAAGGAACGGTACCCCAAGTATGGAGAGAAGCCATCACAATACCCATACTAAAGAAAGGGAAATGTAAGACCGAGGCTGCAAGTTACCGGCCAATCAGTCTCACAAGCTGTGTTGGGAAGACTATGGAGCGAATAGTCAACCACAGATTGAAATGGTATTTAGAGTCTGAGCAGATCCTGGTGCCGGAACAAGCTGGATTTAGAGAATGCTACAGTATAGAAGACCAAGTTACTTACTTGTCTCAAGCAATAGAAGATGCCTTCCAGGAGAAGAAAAAGGTCCTAACGATCTGGGTCGACTTCAAGCAGGCCTTTGACAAGGTGTGGAAAGATGGCCTCATTGCAAAACTTAGGAGAAGTGGAATCCAAGGCAACATGATGAAATGGATCCAGTCATACTTGCATAACAGGAGAACTAGAGTCACTCTTGACGGTCTGCAGAGCAGAAAAGTGTTGCTCCATCAGGGGGTACCTCAAGGAGGAGTAATTTCCCCAACACTCTTCCTTGTTTACATCAATGACCTGGTGAAAGATCTCCCTGCAGGAGTTAAAGCTGCCTTATATGCAGATGACCTAGTACTCTGGTGCGCTGATGAAAATGTCACCACAGCAAATTATAGAATGCAGCGGGCAGCAGACATGCTAGTGTCATGGGCAGAGAAATGGCTTATCACAATAAACACAGACAAAACCTCCACAACACTGTTCTCCCTCGCCCCCAAGGACAAATCAGCTAACATACACCTAGGGACAACCGTGATCAAGGAAGAAAGCTACCCCACCTATCTTGGGGTGACATTTGACCAAAGGCTTACATGGAATAAGCATATTGAAAACGCAGAAGGAAAGGCCCGAAGACGACTAGGCATACTCAGAAAATTAGCAGGTACCAACTGGGGAGCAAATGAACGAAATCTAAAGAAGATTTATAATGGAGTAATAAGACCACACTTAGAGTTTAGCTCAGCAGCATGGTCATCAGCTGCTAACTCACATCTGCAGTCTTTGGACAAGGTGCAAAATCAAGCTCTCAGGCTCATTACAGGAGCCATGAAAACTACACCAATAACAGAGATGCAGAAGGTTGCTGGATTACAGACATTGTCCCATAGAAGAGACACAAAAACCATGATCCAGATGGAAAAGTACAACAGTATGCCAATGCACCCAATGAAGGCAAGACTAGATGATCTGGCATTGGGACGTCTAAAGCGTAGCAGCTTTGTGCATCGGGGGAAAAGACTTATAAGACAGCATCAAGAAGACCTATCCATGAAGCCAACACCACTGAAGCCCACCCTATACCCTGTACCATGGGAGCAGGCCAGCAGTGCCCTCCAAATTAATACATCAGTCAGTGGTCTCACAAGTGGATGTGAGTATAATGATCTGCAAAAACGAACTGCTACATTGAGTATGATCCAAGAAAGCTATCCCGATCAATCATGGATACATGCCTATACAGATGGATCAGCAACTAATGCTGTTAGGAATGGAGGTGCCGGTATCTTTATCTCATATCCTGACAACCACTATGAGACTAGGCACATTCCCACTGGTAAATTCTGTTCCAACTATACAGCTGAGGTTCAAGCTCTAGAGCAAGCTGCAAATATGATTTATAACACCAACTCTGACTGCCACCCGGTAGTCATCCTCACAGATGCACTGTCTGTCCTGCAAGCTCTCAAGGGTGGTAAACTCCCGCATCTGAGAAATGAACTAAACAAGGTAGCTGCCAAAAAGAGAACCATACTTCAGTGGGTACCATCTCATTGTGGTGTACCCGGAAATGAAAAGGCAGATAAACTTGCAAAAAAGGGAGGAGAATGTGAACAAGAAGATAATGAAGTCACATACTTTGAGAAAAAGAGAGCTATCCAGACTATCAGAAGAGAACAGAACCAACCCAAAGACGACTATCACACTCTCGACCGGCAGGGACAGATAACTATTTTTCGACTCAGGACAGGGCATAACAAACTGAATAAACACATGTACAAGCTACGATTGTCTGCTTCACCACTGTGCACATGTGGATTAAACGAACAAACTGCTGAGCATGTTCTACAGGACTGTCCTCTGTATGACCAGTTAAGAAAGATATACTGGCCCAATGACTCAACACTAAACTCAAAGCTATATGGAGTTAAAGAGGAACTTCAAACAACAGTCGAATTCATCATGAGAACTCGTCTGACGGTGTAATCATCAAAGATGCGATCGCAAGAAGAAGAAGAAGAAGAAGCAGCAGAGAAGTTTCTACAGTTGATCAAGTACCCCATGCTTGATACCCGACCATTTTCATCATCACCGAATTCAGGAGCAGGTGATAGGGTTACAATACCTGGGTCCTGAAAGTAACGAGAGAAGAGCGTAACGGAGACGCCGCATCATCAGTCGAGTGTTAGAGAGACACCGAGACCAAGAGAGAGAGAGAGAGGGGAGGGAGGAAATAGACAGGACCAGTAGGGTCTGTTCATTATCCATTTGACGGATAGACACTGAGCCATCGTTTAAGCCAAGTCTATTATTTTAGCATTTCCAGTGGTGTTAGGTAGCGGCTCATATCGCCTACCAAGTTGGAAGCTGTGTAGACGTTCTTTTAGGAAGAGGCAACAGGACGGCAACAGTAGAATATTATTAGTGTTAGAGAGTGGAGACTAAAGTTGGCAGCCCCACCAAATTAGATTTGTTTAAATCACTAACCATTTTATTGTTCCCCAGCAGGGTGACAGAAAGAGTGAATGTGATCGGGGTTTTTCTAGTGTCTATCTAATTTAATTGTTACTTTGTTTTCCAGGCCGTGCAACAGTGCACGCTATTTATTTGATTGATGTATGATGAAATTTAATGATTTCTGTGTGTAAATAAATATCTATAATATATACTGGTGTAGTGAAATTGACAGAGATACAACGGTAAAATACCTCCAAAGATAACATGTAAGGATAAAAACATAATGCGTAGGCTGCTGATAGTACATGATCGCCCAGACCGCGGGTCATCACCCTCCATAAAAATTGACTTGCTAGACAGGAGGGGAACGGCGGATAAAAGGAAAAAAATATGACTGGAAAGATTGCGTGAGACTAGAAAGGCTAAGGAGACGCAATTGGGGGGGAAACGGAGAAAAGTCACGTTTCCCAAGTTGACATAAAGCAAGGAACTCGACAGAAGGGACCTTGGATATGTTACGCCACAGTCATTTATTGGTCGCTTTTGCGATACCAAGCCTTTGATTTGAATTCAGCGGCAGAACGCGGATGTTTGGAATATTACAAAAATTAAAAAGTAACTTTTTCGTAATATTAATGTTAGGAATATAAAAATTAGCTGGCCGGATGGCCCATTCTGAGCAGTGAACTAATATGTTCTTAATTTTACAGACGGATAGATAATATTGAAGATAATGACAAAAGACAGTGTTGTTCACATCAACGACAGACTGTATGGAATAAAAAGTGTCGCTATTTGCACAAAAAAAAACACGACCTCGAGACGCAGGTGTTCAAATCTACTTAGTAGGGAAGCGAAGGGACATTGGTGGGAGCTGTGTCTAAATATAACTTTTAACGACAAAATTTTGGAGGGGAGAGAAAGGTTGGTTCAAAAATCAAGTACATTTTGAAAAAAAAAAAAACAAGTAGAGACGGACAGACTAACAGATAAACATCCATACTTGACTGAAGCATGACTGAAATGACTTTAGGGTAGGAAATTTGAATTTCAAATAAACCTAGGCAGTGATTGGCCACAGACAATCATTTTATCGGCGCTCAGACGCGCAAGTGGGGCCATTCCTCAATAGTTGTTCGATGATAGACACAGTATTTTAAAGTGTGGTGATTTCCAAATGAAAGAAAGTGAAATAAGTTCAGGGACGCCATACTATAGCCAGCAGCTCAGCTGAGTTTTGCTAGCATTTCTGTGTTCTTTATTCATAATCTGAGCTGTGAGTTTCAGCTGTCAACAAGGCGATGTCCATTCAGTTGGTGATCTTACTCGAGTGTATCTGTGCAGTACGTTGTGACAGAGACCACTATTATTGCCCGCCAGCACGGAGAGGTGGGACCACCAGATTTCAGCAACAGAGCTACATATGCAAGATGAGTGAGCCTCTGGTCTGCTGGAAGTTCACCAACGCCTTTTAGTTGCTAATACCCCATAAAATTCCTGCAATTTACTGGACACTGTGTAGTCAATATAGACAGGTGTGATGAGGCCACCCCAACAGCACAAGCATTAACTATCCTCCCAAGTAGATGACTACTAGAACATTTTAATAAAACTAACTAGTCTAGTACTTATATATGTACACTCTTGCATTTATTATGTAACATTCCATGCATTTCTTTCATAAATTTTAAATCCTTTTTTTTTAAAAAAAGTTCTGGTCAACATAAAACTTGATCCAGAACAAATAAATGTAATATAATTCTATCAAAAATTTTACACACGTGAGTTAGTTCAGTGTATTTTAACATTTGTTAATATTATTAGTCTGCTTAAATATCTGTGGGTGTATCTATAATTATCACACCACATTACATATCATTACCCTAGACATTTTACATAGATACATTCATTAGAAAGAAAAAAAATAAGTGTGAGGTCGTAGTGGTAGCAAGAAAGGCCTTCTGTCAATTCACAACTACATTTTATCTCAGGAGCCTTCACAGCTGGCCTCATACATTACATTTAGTAATATCACCATCATACAATACCATCAAACCCACTACATACATTGGGGTCTTGTCCAGGGATAATTAGCCCAACAGTAATATTAGGATCTCCTGGTTGGAGAAATAAAATTAGGGGAAAAAATTTTGAAATTCCCTTTAAAATTAAAAGTGTCCCTGCAGATAAAAGTTGGTGAATCTTCACAGCCAGTGATAATTAATTAGTTAACTGGTTAGTTAGAATTAGTTAGACTATAGTCATAAGAAGTACTTAGTGTATTTACTGGTTAGAGATTTAGCTTGTATATTATTATATTGTCTGAAAAGTATGGCGGAGCTAGCAAAATTCCGATCAGCTGCTGTGCTGACCGCAAAGGAGATGGGAATGGATGGTCAAATTTTAATTCAATATGTAACGGCTGAATGTGATAAATATATTGAAAGGGAAGATAGAAAGGTAGCTGAAGAGAAGAGGTTACAAATTGAGGCTGATAGAGAAATTAAGAGGCTGCAGATTGAGGCAGAAGAAAAACGACAGCAAATTGAGGCAGAAGAAAAACGACAGCAAAGGGAGGCAGAAGAAAAACGACAGCAAAGGGAGGCAGAAGAAAAACGACAGCAAAGGGAGGCAGAAGATAGAAGGTTGCAAAGGGAGCACGAATTACGACTAAGGGAGCTGGAATTACAAGGCCCGGCTCCTGAAAATGGTGCCAGCCCTTTTGCCTCAGATGCTACGCCCAGTCTGGGAGCCTCAAACTCAGCTATGGGGTTTCATTTAGACCATTTTGTTGAAAAAGACGATGACATAGAGGGGTACCTAGGACGTTTTGAGTTATTAGCTACTACATATGGGTTAGAGAGAGAGAGGTGGAGTTTAAAGCTATCACAGGGATTGAGAGGTACTTCTTATGAAGTATTTGCCAAAATGAACAGGGAAGACCAAGACAATTATGACATGTTAAAGCAGGCTTTGTTATTAAGGTACGAGAAGAATGGTGAATTTTATCGTAAGAAATTTAGAAATGCCAAACTGTTGTCTGGGGAGACATACCACCAATTCTCTGCTAGACTAGAAACCTATTTGGAGAAATGGACGGCTCTGGGGAAGACCCAAGATCTTAAAGAAATGATCATGATTGAGCAATTGAGAGAGTCCATGGCTCCAGACATGAGAAAATTTCTCATGGAACAAGGTGCAGAGAAGTTGGGGGAAATTTTAAATGTTGCTGAGAGGTATCAGGCAGCTCAGGCAGAGGTAAGTGGTGCTAAAAAGAAGCACATAGACAATTTTAAAGCTCCACAGCAATTTAATAAATTTGATAATAGAGAGCAGGGAAATAAAGGTAGGACAAACTTTGAGCGGCCAAGAAATGACTATCGCGACAGAAACTCACAGTTCAATGACCAAAAGTTCAATGAAAGAAAACCGTTGAACCAAGGAAAAAGATGGTGTAAATGGTGCAAGAAGGATAACCATAACACCGAATTTTGTAGAAGGAAACCTTCAAACATTGCTGCAATGAAGTCGGGGACGCGAAGATTAAAGGTTAATCCTAATGGACAACAGGAACCTTATCACCCCCCAGTTTGTGAGGATGTTATTTGTAATGGGGTCACCATAAGGTGCCTTTATGATACAGGTTTGGATTATGATTCAGTTGTGAAGTCTAGCCTAGTGGACCCAAGTCAGTATACCACAGAAACAGTGGAAATACAAGGGGCGACTAAGGACATACCACTCATGACACTTCCCATCGCAAGGATAACGGTGAAAACTCGCTATGTGGAGGGAGAAATCAGAGCAGCAGTGATAGATGAACCAATCTACCCTCTGATATTGGGGTGTAGATACGTCTTCTTGGGGAATCCCGAGAAACCTGTGATCATGGCGACAGTGCAGACCAGGTCACAGAAGAAGGAGGAAGAAGGTGAACCTATAAATGCTCATCCAGAGGAGATGAGGAAGGCGCAGGCTGAGGATAGGACACTCAAGCCCTGTTTTAAAAAATTGCCCAAATGCCACACACCTCCGAGCAAGGGGGAATATTTCATGAAGAACAAACTCTTATACCGGAAGGCCGGAACTGGAACAAATGGTCACAACCAGCTGGTTCTTCCCACTTCATATAGAGATAAAGTGATGGAACTCGGGCATGCGATTCCCTTCAGTGGTCACATGGGGATCAGCGCCACAGGACAGCGTATAGCTTGTCATTACTTCTGGCCAGGGATAACGGAGGATATAAAAAGATATGTCAAATCCTGCCCAGAATGTCAAAGGGTAGCTCCAAAGCACTGGACTGCTCCTGCAACTCTAGGGGAAATGCCCATAGTGGGAACACCTTTTGAGAGGGTTGCAGTGGATATTGTGGGACCTCTCACTCGGACCAAGAGGAGGAACAGTTACATCCTTACTCTGGTGGACACTTGTTCTATGTGGGGAGAGGCGGTAGCCCTGCCATCAATTGATTCAAAACATGTAGCAGAGGCACTACTTACAATATTTACCCGATTAGGATTCCCGCATCAAATCTTGACGGATAATGGTTCTCAGTTCAAGGGGAAACTAACGGAAGAAGTTTTTAAGCTATTTCAAGCCAGACACTTTCATTGTAGTCCGTACCATCCACAAGGGAACGGCCAGGTAGAGAGGTTCAACGGGACTCTCATTTCTATCCTGAGAAAGCTGGCACACGAAAAACCGGATCTGTGGGATCAATTCCTGCCCGCCGCATTGTTTGCGTACCGGGAGGTACCACATAGTTCAACCGGGATGGCTCCCGCAACTCTGCTATTTGGGAGGCCAATAAAAGGTCCATTAGAAGCTCTATTAAGGACCTGGACAGATGAGAAGGCGGAAGAGACTGTTACCTCATCGTATCAATACGTGAACGAACTGACCACTCGTTTGAAAGCTGGATGGAAACTGCAAATGATAATTTGAAGCAAGCCAGGAAGAAACATGCAGCATATTTTAATAGGAAGGCAAAGGACAGGGAACTGGCAGTCGGAGAGAAGGTGCTGCTTCTACTACCCGGAAGCCAGAATAAATTACAAATTGGTTGGCAAGGTCCATATACGGTTCTAGAGAAAGTGTCTAGAACAAACTATAAAATTGACAAAAAGGGGAAGGAGAAAGTTTATCATGTAAACCTGTTAAAGAAGTATCTGGACAGACCACTCCAGGAAAGCACCCCCTTATTGACCTTGGCTATTGCAACCCAGATGCAAAAAGAACCACTCACCTCACATGAATACCCATTACATCCTTGTGAAACCGCAGCACAGGTAAAAGTCAGTAAGCACCTGACTAAAAACCAGAGGGAGAGAGTTCAACAAGTTCTGGAGGAACATACAGATGTATTAACAGATAAACCAGGCCATACAAATTTGCTACAGTATGACATGAAACTGGTAGACTCAAACCCAATCTGTATGAGAGCCTATTCTATTCCGTTCGCGAAGGAGAAGGCATTGAAGGAAGAAATAGAGTATTTGTTGAAGGAGGGGATTATTTCGCACAGTGAATCATCTTTTAGTTCTAGTGTCGTTTTGTTGAGAAAACCGTCTGGGGAACACAGACTGTGCATAGATTACAGGAAACTGAATGCTGTCACAGAAGGACAAGTGGATCCATTACCAGACACAAAACATTTATTTGCCAGACTGAACAAGGCAAAATACTTTTCAAAGGTGGATCTTAGTAAAGGCTATTACCAGATCCCAGTGAAGCCTGAAGTGAGACCTTATTTGGCTTTTAGCACTTCGGATGGACATTATGAATTCAATATGCTACCATTCGGACTGAAAAATGCTCCGAGTGTGTTTTCAAGGATGATGCGCAAATTGTTGGATCCCCTGAATAACCCATGTATCACGAATTTCATGGATGATATTCTCGTCGCCACAGAGACATTTGAAGAACACATTGAAGCTCTGGAGATGTTGTTTGATAGACTTCGGGAGGCGAACTTAACTGCTAGGCCCACAAAATGTTGTATTGGATGCAAAGAGTTGGAATTCTTGGGACACACTGTATATCAGGGTAATATGACCCCTGATCCTAAGAACTTGGAAAAACTGCAGAGAGCACCTAGGCCGCAAACAAAAAAGGACGTGCGATCATTTGTGTCGTTA
Organism: Oreohelix idahoensis; assembly: GCA_024509875.1. Lineage (NCBI taxonomy): Eukaryota > Metazoa > Mollusca > Gastropoda > Stylommatophora > Oreohelicidae > Oreohelix > Oreohelix idahoensis. The sequence goes on from JAMPIV010001130.1 coordinate 489,768, forward strand.
TGCGGATTTTATCAGAAATACATCAAGAATTTTAACGCTATTTGTGCTCCTCTGACTGATCTGACTCGCAAGGGACTTCCAGATAAAATTATTTGGACTGCACAATGTGAACTAGCGTTCCAAGAGTTAAAGGAAAAACTCACTAGCAAGCCTATTCTCAAACTGCCTGATTTGACACAGGACTTTGTCTTAAGAACCGATGCAAGTAATGTAGGACTAGGAGGGGCTTTGTTGCAAAGATCATCTTCACCTGATGGGGAACTGAAACCAGTCGCTTATGCAAGCCGTAAATTGAATAAGGCGGAACAAGGATACTCCACAAGCGAAAAAGAATGTTTAGCGTTAATCTGGGCAATAAAGAAGTTTCAAATCTATCTGTATGGTAGGACATTTGTGGTGGAGACGGACCATCAGCCTCTCGTATTCTTATCTCAGGCTAAGCATGAAAACGCAAGATTGCTGAGGTGGTCTTTATTGCTTCAACCTTATCAGTTCAGTATCCAATATATCCCAGGCAAATTGAATGTCGGTGCAGATTTCCTCAGTCGGCACCCCTGTGATCAAAATTAGAGTAGTGGCAGACGTGAGGAGTAATTTTACCTATGTGTATCGCTGGTTTTGGAACTTGCCATAGGCATATTTTCAAGTGGGGAGATGTGTAGTGAAATTGACAGAGATACAACGGTAAAATACCTCCAAAGATAACATGTAAGGATAAAAACATAATGCGTAGGCTGCTGATAGTACATGATCGCCCAGACCGCGGGTCATCACCCTCCATAAAAATTGACTTGCTAGACAGGAGGGGAACGGCGGATAAAAGGAAAAAAATATGACTGGAAAGATTGCGTGAGACTAGAAAGGCTAAGGAGACGCAATTGGGGGGGAAACGGAGAAAAGTCACGTTTCCCAAGTTGACATAAAGCAAGGAACTCGACAGAAGGGACCTTGGATATGTTACGCCACAGTCATTTATTGGTCGCTTTTGCGATACCAAGCCTTTGATTTGAATTCAGCGGCAGAACGCGGATGTTTGAAATATTACAAAAATTAAAAAGTAACTTTTTCGTAATATTAATGTTAGGAATATAAAAATTAGCTGGCCGGATGGCCGATTCTGAGCAGTGAACTAATATGTTCTTAATTTTACAGACGGATAGATAATATTGAAGATAATGACAAAAGACAGTGTTGTTCACATCAACGACAGACTGTATGGAATAAAAAGTGTCGCTATTTGCACAAAAAAACACGACCTCGAGACGCAGGTGTTCAAATCTACTTAGTAGGGAAGCGAAGGGACATTGGTGGGAGCTGTGTCTAAATATAACTTTTAACGACAAAATTTTGGAGGGGAGAGAAAGGTTGGTTCAAAAATCAAGTACATTTTGAAAAAAAAAAACAAGTAGAGACGGACAGACTAACAGATAAACATCCATACTTGACTGAAGCATGACTGAAATGACTTTAGGGTAGGAAATTTGAATTTCAAATAAACCTAGGCAGTGATTGGCCACAGACAATCATTTTATCGGCGCTCAGACGTGCAAGTGGGGCCATTCCTCAATAGTTGTTCGATGATAGACACAGTATTTTAAAGTGTGGTGATTTCCAAATGAAAGAAAGTGAAATAAGTTCAGGGACGCCATACTATAGCCAGCAGCTCAGCTGAGTTTTGCTAGCATTTCTGTGTTCTTTATTCATAATCTGAGCTGTGAGTTTCAGCTGTCAACAAGGCGGTGTCCATTCAGTTGGTGATCTTACTCGAGTGTATCTGTGCAGTACGTTGTGACAGAGACCACTATTATTGCCCGCCAGCACGGAGAGGTGGGACCACCAGATTTCAGCACCAGAGCTACATATGCAAGATGAGTGAGTTTAACATTTGTTAATATTATTAGTCTGCTTAAATATCTGTGGGTGTATCTATAATTATCACACCACATTACATATCATTACCCTAGACATTTTACATAGATACATTCATTAGAAAGAAAAAAAATAAGTGTGAGGTCGTAGTGGTAGCAAGAAAGGCCTTCTGTCAATTCACAACTACATTTTATCTCAGGAGCCTTCACAGCTGGCCTCATACATTACATTTAGTAATATCACCATCATACAATACCATCAAACCCACTACAACTGGATCAGCTTCTACTCTATACTATACCTATATGTGTTCTGTATAGTGATGTCTGTGGTCGTTTTATACACCTTATCTCCTTGTGTTTAAAGGTAGTTAGAGGGGGGTGATTCTATAGCTTTTCTGAAGTCACGAAGCGGCAAGGGGAGAGTCAAATCCTGGTTCTAGCTCTTGAGCCAATAGTCTCATCTATCCACAGGCATGTCATTTTTCATCTAATTCTATCTTCTCAGACTTTCTCATACTAGGGTCTTGCTTTCATTCAGGCACACTCTATAAACTAAAATCCACTTTGTGACAATATTCCAGATCTTCCAATGCAGAAAATGTAGTCCATCTTATTCCTCTTGGACTGCCCTCTGTTGTCTGGCACATCACCCAGTCTGTGACTGTTAAAAAAAGAGTGGTTGATAAGGGGCATCCCTTTCGTACTCCTGTCTTCACCTCAAAGGTTAGGGTTCTCTGCCCAACACTACACGTAAAGTTGGCATAGAGGCTTTTTATGATTGACACTATGCAGCTTGGGATTCCATAAGCCCTCAGTATGTTCCATAAACTGTCCCTATGTATACTGTCAAAAGCCTTTTCAAAATCAACGAAATTGATGTACAGCTGTCTTTGCCATTCTGAGCACTGCTCTATAATGTTCCTGAGAGTAAATATATGATCTACACATCTTCTGTTCTTTCTAAATCCTGCTTGTTCTTTCCTCAGTTTGTGATCTTCTGCTTTTGAAATTCTCTGTATAATTATCCTACCTAGTATTTTGCTGGGAACTGAGAGAAGAGTGATTTCTCTCTGCAAGATCTCCCTTCTTGGGCAATTTGACAATTATTCCTTTGTTCCACCCTGTTGGTGTTGTCCCTGTTTTCCAGACTTGTGCAAATAGTGGTTCTAATAGTTCTGCTGCTAGCCCAGGGTCTGTCTTAAATAGCTCTGCATTTAAGTTATCATGGCCAGGAGCTTTTACATTCTTTAACCCTTTGATTGCTGTGATGATTTCTTCTTTTCGTGGAACATCTGTATTAACATCTAGATCGTTTTCAGCCTCAGGATCATCCAATTGTGTCTCTGGTGGTTCCTTGTTCAGAGTTTCTCTGAAATGCTCAGCCCATCTTGTTTCCTGTCCCTCTGCTGTCGTGATGAGATTTCCTTGCTTATCTCTTACTAATGTAATATTGTTTGCACCTCGTTTTCCGCTGATGAATTTAGTTATTTTGTATACTGTGCTTTGTTCATTTCTCAGTGCTGCCTCTTCTGCCTGTCTTGCAAGATCGTCTAGGAAATTCCTTTTGTTGGCTCGGGTTTGGCATTTAACTTCCATGTCCAGCTGACTGTACTGTTCGCTATATAGCTGCTTTAACCTTGGGGACTTCACTTCTGTTTTCTTTATTTTCATTTCCTTTCTCAGTGTTATGGTGTTTAATGTTTCTGGTGTAATCCAGTCTTGCTTCTTCCTTTCCTGGAATCCCAAGCATGATTTGCTGCTTTCCTTATATACTGTTGAAATGGTGTTAAATTTCTGGTCTATATCATCAGTCAATGTCTTTTCCTGACTTTTGGCAAATTGATATCGTTTCTTTATGTCACCCGCAAAAGCTTTTTTGGTAAGAGGGTCCTTCAATCTGCTGATGTCAAACCTTTTCTGTGTTGTTACAGTTGGTCCAGCCCTTCTTAGTTTCACTTTCAGTTTTGCTACTATTAAATAGTGATCACTTCCCACATCTGCACCTTTTCTTACCTTCACATCTTGTAGATTCCGGATGTCCGTCCCGCAGCAAAGTTTGTTCATTTGTTATTGTTTCCGTAACTTCATTTTTTTTTTTTTTACATAGACAGGGGTGTCAGCCCTGTGCTAAAACCCCCAACCTGGAGGACCAGGGTGTCTGCTTTGGTCTGACCCCTGCCCGCGCAAACCTGTCCAGCTTGGTAGAACCTTCCAGGAGTAAAACTCCCGCTGGCATAGCTCTGGGGGTAATCAGGGTACCGAAGCCGCCATACCTCGACAAGGTATTGACACCGGTGATGGCAGTTTACATATGCATCTCCACTGATTGAGAAGTGCTCACAATATACATTGAACATGTTTTCATTTATGTTTTACACTGATTGAAAAGTTTGAAACTTCCGTTACTTTAAAATGAATATTTTCACAAAGAAATTTACATTGGTTTAAGCTTGAAAACTTACATTAATTTTAAAGTTACTATGTTTATAGGGACATTTACACTGCTTTGAAAATGTAAGTATTATACTTAGAATGTTCATCATTTCATCTTTCCCTCCCTGCTCCATAGGGAACCTGGAACTACTTTATGCTTTTAGTTCTCTTTGCAAAACTATCAATATAGCAATCACCAGCCCGTGCAGCGTTGGTTCATGAATCATCATTATATACGCTGAGGTTGCCAGCCTCAAATGACTTTAACATCCAGTAGTGAGTTTCACACATTAAACTTCACATGGTAATATATATATATATATATCTTTCTTCTTTGATCCCTAGCCGCCGACCGTCAAAGCAGTCAGTGGCCATTACGCTTGGTGGCGTCTTGTAGGGCAACAATACTTGTATATGTGTTAGTTCACATGTTAGTAATAAATATGAAATGTAAATCCCAACTTACGCCAATCTAGACTCACATACTTTTTTGCTCAGATGAATAAAAGCGACTTGAATCGGCCTCTTACACGCGCCTGGAGTGTCGTTAATTTAATAAGTTCCCTCTCTGACTTCGTGTGTGGTCCTTCAGTTTCCTCAGTCCCGGTTTCCTTATTTAAAATGTTAAAGATTTCCTGGGCTATATTGTAAGTCCTGATAAATACTCCAATAAAAGGTGTCCGGTATTTTAAGAAGGCATTTTAAATTCTAATTCTTCACTGTAGCAGTCTAGGGTCTTGGGGAGCGATTTCTCATGTGAAATAGCTTGAGAAAATGATCAGATTATTGTTACATCAGGGTTTTCTTTCTTGTTGGGTTTTGGTTTAGCACTTGTAGTGTAAAGTATTATAAACGTTCATGCATCATGCTGACAAACACGAATAGACACAGGTATGGTCATCACAGGACATAACTGGCCGAAGAACACATGACATCTTGTAGAGGGTCCACGATAACTTCGTTTGACATTTATTTAATTCAGGAACATTGGTATGGTTGGAGAATCGTGAGTGAGGTCTCCGCAAAAACACATATGCATGATCAGTCCATAGACAAGGCATTCATAAAAAAAAAAAAAAAAAAAAAAATCTACAGTGTCGATAATATCAAGGACTCTTCAACTTGGTATTGGCTGCAAAAGAGCAAAAAGTTCAGCAGCCCTAGTTAAACAATAACAACTGCATTATTATATTCAGATACAGTGCATTGTGTAGCTCTGTTTATGGGAGGAATCTTTTCTTCTTTCTTTGATCCTTAGCCGCCGACCGTCAAAGCAGTCAGTGGCCATTACGCCTGGTGGCGTCTTGTAGGGCAACAACAAATTGATTCCACTTTGCTCGGTCGGCGGCCATCCTTCGTACAGTGCCCCAACTCTGGTTCATTCTTTGCATCTCAGCCTCCACAGTCCTCCGCCAAGTTGTTTTTGGTCGGCCTCTCTTTCGTTTTCCTTCAGGGGTCCATAGCATAGCTGTTCTTGTGATGGCATCGGGATCTCTTCTGAGGACATGGCCAACCCAGCTCCAGCGTCTGCCAGCTATGATGATGTGCATGTCCTCTTGCTTGCTCCGAGTAAGCAGATCTTGGTTGGTGATGGTATTCGGCAAAAAGATTCGGAGAATTTTTCTTAGGCATGTTGTGTGAAAAGAGGACAATTTCGACATTTCCTTCTCTGTAACTCTCCAGCTCTCCGCGCCATAGAGAAGCACAGAAAGCACACAGCTCTGATATAATCCTAATTTTGTGCTTGTGCTGTATTGAGAGGACTTCCAGATGTTGTTTAGACTAAAAAAGGCTGTTCTTGTCATGTAGCCATGGCTGATCCTAAATTCTAACTGTGATCATCTCCTACGATAGCGGGTGTGAATGACAACGAAGCCCCCATCGTCCACCCCGAAGAAAGAGAAACTAGCTACATGAATATGTGGTCAGCTTACTAAGATTTAATCAGAATCTTTTAGAAGGTGAAAACCATTGCTAAGTAGCGTTTTCCGGTTTATTATCGGTTAGCGCCCACTGGCAAGTGTGTCCGATGAGTGTACTTTTAGCTGGCAGTTGACGAAATTAGACATCAGCAGTGTTTCAAAAAGGACCGGCTTTACTTTGTTGCAGATTTGATTGTCTCAGTATTTAGGCGGGCTAGTAATAACATGATATCCGTTATACGTTAATAAACAAGAGGGAAGATTCAATAGAGCCAAGTGTATAATGGGGCTTGGCAGTCAAAATCAATCGTTGAATCTCTGAACTGACTTTCCTACATTAAATTTAAACTTTCACAAATCGGCTGACGCTAAGATTCTCAGCTATTGTATCTCGGCGCTGCATATCAGCAAAAATATTATCGGCTCTTCGTTTGAAGAGGGATGTCAAAAAAAAAAAAGAAAAGAAAAAAAAGCAGCATGTCCAGCTTACTTGAGGGTATCAAACTATTTCATCCTGTTGATTAGGCAAGTTTTCATTTTGCGCAGAGCTTGCATCAGTTTTACTAATCACAATTATTAAATAAGTAGTAAAGTAGTAGGCCTATACATTTTGATACAGATTTTCCGCATTCTGAATATGGTTGTTCAGTCCATTATATTACTTCTTTTTAATTTATGCCCGGGGTCTCCTCACATTGCAATTACGCCACTGGCTCTCAGTCTATAAAGCTGAAGGCCTACCTACAAAAGTCTATTATCATATATTACCGGTTGTTCATTAAAAAAAAAAAAAAAACTATTAATATACATTAGGAAAATATTATTGTGTTAATTCAGTGCTGTTATTTCTGACTTAGCAGTTGCTCTTTTCTTTCACTCCTTATAGTTAACAAAAAAATTATTTGTTATGTAATGCAGGGAAATGAAGGGGGCGCTGGGGATATGCTCTGGGAGCCAAGGAGACAGTGAGCTGAAAATGTTTGGGAAATTCTGGAGTATACACTTCAGCCGTGGTATTGCTTTGGCTCTTGGGTGCTGTTCTCAGTCAATGCATGCGAAAAACACTAATTTTTCCTGTTAAAAAGATGTTTTTTTAAAGAAAAATATCGCGATCAACCTCTAATTAGGATATATAGTTTGTCTGACTACAGATAATAATTCTCTAGCCGATGCCTGATCATGGTATCATTTCTCATATCCAATTATTGTAAACTGAGTAAATTAAAGTGTCAAATTTTGTGGAAGTGCGTGTGTACTTTTTTCAGTTGTCCTAATATGGTACTTTCCACATATCTAATGCTTTCCTTTATCATCAGGGGTGGTGCCGTAGTTTTAAGGCATATGCCTGTGTTTTGATAATTTAACTGCAGCCTCTGAAAGTTTTGTTTGTTTGCTTCTTGTTTTAACCATTGCCTAGAATCAGAAGGGTTCCTCCGCCTCGATTGTCTGTCACATTAGCCCAGCTTGGGTAGTGTTCATCTATGTATTATGTTATGATTAAAGCTTTTCTTTATGCTTCCATTCTTTCTCTCAATCCTTGTTACATTCATTATTACCCCAAGAAAACTGCTTCCTCCAAATGGGGAGTTTGATGGCACAGTAGACGGAACTGGTAGTTGATACACCATTTTTGAGTCATCCTTATATGACCACAAGCTATGCACAATGCCATAGTATGTAGATTTGGATGCGAATCTATGTCTGTTGGGCTAATTACATCCTCACTGACTCTTGAAATCATCCCTACACTTCCAGGGATTCCCCCTGTGGTGAAACATGTTGAGAACCAAGCATTGTACACTAAGCTTGGAGGAGTCACTTGAGCTCCAGACGTAACTCTGGCTTTTACCTGGTTGACTGCATCCAGGAGGATCTCACTATGGACCCATGATAGGCAGGGGGAGCTGAGAAGTGGCTTTGTGTAGGACGTGACAATTCCTTGAGAGAGACCAGAACCAGAGCACAGTATTTAGCTCTGCATATTTGGAGAGCCCCCTTGGATGGCGGGGAATGCACAGTATGCCACACGCCTCTTCCTCCTAGCTTGGGACCATATGTGGATTTTTTAAATGCAGGTCTCAAGCTGGAGAAACTGGAGCTCATGACTTCAACTCAACACGTTTCGAAATGGCAGAAAAGCCACGGGAAAAGTCTAGATCTACAGTGTAGATAATACCAAGGACTCTTCAACTTGGTATTGGCTACAAAAGAGAGATAAGCTCAGCAACCACAGTTTAACAGCAACAATACACCATTTATGGCATCTACCCGAACCTTCGTTTTTGTTAAATCTACAGTGTTGTTCCACTCGAGTATTTCTTTCAGGATCACTAACACTTTCTTGTGACTAATAGGGAATAATATTGAGGGTTTAATTAACATGTAGCCTATCCCAAAATAAAAACACTTCCTGCCGTTTAAATTACCGTAATTATCTCCCCTCCTCTACTCACTCACAAAAGTAGTAATCAAGGGAGGCCACTTCGAAAGACTTGCCAAAAAAAGATAATGCAAAATGGATGCTGAGGAGAGACTCCCTTTACTGAACGACGATGAATCACTTGAGTTTCCTCGGTACACACCAAAAAGTTTGGTTCCACAGTCTCTGGGACCGTATCCAGATGGACAGCCAGAAAGACTGCATATCAGTGCTGGCAGTAGTGTATTAACTCTATTGGAGCAGGATTCAATAGTTGCACTGTTTGTTGTAGCATTCGACACACGTTCAGGTAGGCAGTTTGGTGAAGTTTAAAAAGTGTTTTTCAACATTAGAAGTACAGCCAGTGAAAAATGCAATCCAGTGAAAAATGCAATCCAGTGGTACTTCAGCGATTTTTGTATGATGAACGATGAAATAAAGATAGGGCCGATGGAAAGGATAGTGAACTGGAGGCTGCCATTAGGTCTATTTTTGGCAAGCGGTTAAGATTAGCCTACGAATAATGTAGGCCTATATAAATGCGTTAGGATTATATCAGAGCTGTGTGCTTTCTGTGCTTCTCTATGGCGCGGAGAGCTGGAGAGTTACAGAGAAGGAAATGTCGAAATTGTCCTCTTTTCACACAACATGCCTAAGAAAAATTCTCTGAATCTTTTGGCTGAATACCATCACCAACCAAGATCTGCTTACTCGGAGCAAGCAAGAGGACATGCACACCATCATAGCTGGCAGACGTTGGAGCTGGGTTGGCCATGTCCTCAGAAGAGACCCCGATGCCATCACAAGAACAGCTATGCTATGGACCCCTGAAGGAAAACGAAAGAGAGCCCGACCAAAAACAACTTGGCGGAGGACTGTGGAGGCTGAGATGCAAAGAATGAACCAGAGTTGGGGCACTGTACGAAGGATGGCCACCGACCGAGCAAAGTGGAATCAATTTGTTGTTGCCCTACAAGACGCCACCAGGCATAATGGCCACTGACTGCTTTGACGGTCGGCGGCTAAAGATCAAAGAAGAAGAAGAAGATATAAATGCGGCGTTTACATGGTTATATGCGAGATGATATGTGTAAATGCGAAGGTAGGCTATATAGTTGGAGCAGTATTTGATGGCAGTGTGGGGGAAAGTGGTGGCGGAGTGGGTTTGAGGAAGGGGACTAGGTCTTTGCTGGGGTGAGGAGGTTAGGAGTAGGTCTATGTCTGCATTTTTGTTGCAAAAAATTTTTGAGTGTAGAGTGTAGGTTTTGAGTTAGGCCTAATGGGTCATCGGTCGATAAACGAGGTCGTGTGTCTCCGTGTGGTGTGATTTCGATGCGGTGTGTTTGTACATAACATAAATTGTCATGAGCATGATTTATTATGAAATAATATGTAGGCTATTATATATCGTGATTGTAACCTATCAGAGGATGCTGATAGTAGGCCTATTTAAAAAGTTTGAAAATGTTATTAGAACAAAAGTTAGTTTTCACTGTAGTGCATGCCCTTAACACCTCTTTGTCTAAATGTGGTGCAAAAGTGTTGGCCAGCTTACAGATTGCTGTATATTGCACTGTGTCTTTAAAGACTGGATCAAGAATTTTGATATCCTTAAGGACTTCATTACACATCTGAAAATGCAAACGTCTTGTACAGATTACGAGTAAACCGTAACATGGGGCATGTATGTAGTATGCTAATAATCATAATTATATTAATACATGTTATCAATACTTGTTTTTTGCTGTTGTTACACACCTGTGCCCCATGTAGAGCTTGTGTAGCAGAGATTGTTTATGATATGTGAGTAGTAGATTGGTGAGATAGTTTTCAGATGTTTGCTACATGAATTATTTGGTTGTGGGTGTGAACATATTTATAGTTCGAGAACTGTTTTATTTCTATATGTCTGAGTGACCACTAAAATGTCATGGTTAACAAACATAAAAATCTTTAATGCGTCACAATTAAACATCTGAACTGGCCACATGTCATATTAACACAAAATAATTAAAGATTACTTGCATTACACAAAAATATTATAATAACTTAAGACTACTTTCAGTACAAACAATATGTCAGTTCTAGTGCCCACCACATGTCGAATTTCTTGAGTATGAACCATCTGCTCCAGTTATGTTATGTCTAAGTAAATTTACTTCTCTTTACTTCTAAAAGTGAGCGCACATTTAACTTAGAAATTACATTAAATGCACCATAGAATTGTTTAAACATGATGCTAAATAAGCACAGACCCATAGACCTGCATTCTTTATAAAAGGCAGAAGTCTAACACTTTAAAACCTTCAAACTGGGGAATAATTATGACTGAAAACTCACATGTCTCCAAGGCATACTATGAAGTATAACGGCAGGCTTTTCCCAGTGAATCGGCTCTCTGCGTATCTCCGATGGTAATGGACAAAGCCTCTTTCATATGAAGCCTAACTGGACGGTTAACATCCAGACAGTTTTTTATACCCCTCTATGAGGATAGACTCATATCATGTAAATAGACCTGGCTAATATTCTGTTTTTATATCTGTCCAGTACTCTATTTTTAAATTATGGTACCGTATTGAAAATGGCAAGCACTGGCCATACGGTTACACATATATTGATGAAGTGACCACATATTAGCTGAATTAAGTACCTCCCATTGTCTCGATCTGTACCTGCCCCACTGAACACATTTCTTAATTTTTTTATTTCTCTGACAGCATCATCCAGCTTATCATCTAAAATCTTTTCTCCTTTTTAAAAGACACTAACCATGCTTTGTACATCTTCTCCACTATTAATCTCTCAGCTCCTTCTCAGGAGGTCTTTCTCAGAATGCTTCCTTTTGGTAGAATTTGGAGTTACCTCTTCCCTGCCACTTTGTATAACAGATTCCTTTCCAGGGACCAGTATATAGGGACCTATATAGCTGTTTCTGTATTTTTGACTTTGATCCATTGCTTTCATTGTGATATACATGATGAGGTCCGAATCTCTTCCAAGTTGGCCAACTAAAATTTCTATGTCCTGTTACGCCTCAAGTGTGCCACACACTTTACTATTCTACATCATGAGCTGTTGATCTATTCAGATTCTTCACCTCATTCATTGTCTGTCTTTTTGTACTAGGAATGGATGCCCCCTTAAGTAGGATTTATCCTGCTTCACTCATGTGGTTTAGCCAGTTAGAGGTGTGTCCACTCTTTTATAAAAGTGCAAATCCAAGATTTAAAAAAAATTGCTGTTGCAAAAAATCTTTTTTTGGTTTATTTTTAAAAATTATAAATCTAAAATAGTTTTAAAGAGCTGTGAAGAACTTATGCTATGCTCATTAATTAAACAAAAATACAGATCAAATGTTGTTTTAAAGTGTAAAATGGAAACAAAGTTGTGTTAATTTTTTTCTTTCAAAGGCAATATTATTGAGTGGTGCTTACCAGAGGATACAGACCTTGATGGTGTGGAATTCAAAGCAATGACCAGTGGTTCTCACACGCTTAACAGTGACTTTGTGTAAGTGTTGTAAGAGATAATTTTGGAACTGCTATAGTTTCATTGATATTTTTAAGAAAAAAAAAAAAAAACTCCTTTATGATAGGAAACTCTATACAGAGCGATACAACAGGAGGCAATCTGATCATCAGAATAGGCCCCCCCCCCTTTGATCAAGTGTTTTGGCCCCTTAATCTCCTTTACACTCTAAAAAAAAGGGGGGGGGGGGGGGGGCACACTTAGGTCATGACTCCCAAGTGTCAGCCTCCTGTTGCCTAGTGCAGAGATTTGAACCCACTCCACCTTAGTTGCAGCTTTCAAATTCACTCCTATTTCCTGCCAGCTGGAGGCAATTGTGAAAGTAACCCCTATGTTGAAAATAAATTACTGTCTCGAGTTCCATAGCCCGTTGTGGTTGTTCCACAGCTAACACAATGCCTTTTCCACAGTGTTTCGCTGAGCCTCTTAAGTGCCCTTGTTCTTGACTGTCCCCTCAACCCCAACAGTTTATGTAGATCATACACTGAGGCAGCCGCGAGACCTCGTACACCCACCTCAACAGCCATGACCCTTGCAGTGAACCCATCACGTCCACGGTCAGATCATTATACTTGGCTACTTTGAACGAGTGTTGCTCATCCAATCTGGATTCAAATGGCACGGTCAGCTCAATCATAATCTGGTGCGATGATGAGGAATGCAGCATTATATTTGGCCGTCTTCGAGATCTTCTGATACTCTCTGTATATGCCCCTAGCCCAGGTAGGTCTACTGCCATCTCTCAGTCATTTGCACAGTCAAGAAGAGATGGTAAACTGCTACTTGGTCTACATGGTTTAGGATGTGCTCTCAGAAAGTATGTATTTTCAGTGCTCGGTCTGACTTTGCTGTTCGCCTTCACCAGGGGTCAGGAACCTTTCCGTGACAAAGAGCCAAATATTTAATTTTGTCTCCATTTTAACAAATTGAAGAGCCACATGAAAAAAAATCACATGGTATCACTCATTCACTATGAGTTAAGTAGTAGAGAGCCGCGGGTTCCCGACCCCTGGCCTTCACCCGTGCCAGGTCTACTGTAACAGCCAGCTCATTTAGTACTTTTTTTTGTGGCGCCATGTGTATCGCCCTTGCCCTAATGGCAAGCTGAGAGCACAAGTTCAAGTGTCTGCCTCTCATGGCACAGGGGGCACTGAGGATCATCAGACTTTCCCAATCTCACAAGGTTTGCGGACGATGGCAGGAGGTCATACATAGATCTGATAATGAATAAATATTAGACAAACATAAAGGTATGTTTTCAGGCACTCGTAAGAAATAAAGAAGTCGAAAACTAGACAACAGAAAAACAACAGACATGAGTGGCTTACCCAGGACTCGAACCCAGGACCTTCCGTGCGACAACCTCGCCTAGCTATGCAAGCAAATCACACTATCCTCCCTGCCATCTAGGCATCACCAGAAAATGATGCTTCGATGACGGGTCACTAGTGCGACCGCAACACATAACACCGGAAGTTTACCATGGGCAGTCCTAGCCTATTAATGACGCAATCACTTCTGTTGTTCTCCTATTATACAGTATAGGTCAGTCCACACAAGACAAAGACCTTAATACTGTGTCTAATAAATGACAGAAGACCAAGAACAGCAAGCACAGGACAGAGGGTAGGCTTTTGGTATTGTATAAACATTTATAACACATAAGGAAGGGAAACCTGAGGCCTGTAAACAGTAAATAAATATTAGACAAACATAAAGGTATGTTTTCAGGCACTCGTAAGAAATAAAGAAGTAGAAAACTAGACAACAGAAAAACAACGGATGTGAGTTGCTTACCCAGGACTCGAACCCAGGACCTTCCGTGCAACAACCCCGCCTAGCTATGCAAGCAAATCACACTATCCTCCCTGCCATCTAGGCATCACCAAAAAATGATGCTTTGATGAAATGCTAGTATAATCTGAGCTCAGCAGCAAAGACAAAACTGCTTGAGATATTCAACCACAGCTGGTTGAAAGGAACGGTACCCCAAGTATGGAGAGAAGCCATCACAATACCCATACTAAAGAAAGGGAAATGTAAGACAGAGGCTGCAAGTTACCGGCCAATCAGTCTCACAAGCTGTGTTGGGAAGACTATGGAGCGAATAGTCAACCACAGATTGAAATGGTATTTAGAGTCTGAGCAGATCCTGGTGCCGGAACAAGCTGGATTTAGAGAATGCTACAGTATAGAAGACCAAGTTACTTACTTGTCTCAAGCAATAGAAGATGCCTTCCAGGAGAAGAAAAAGGTCCTAACGATCTGGGTCGACTTCAAGCAGGCCTTTGACAAGGTGTGGAAAGATGGCCTCATTGCAAAACTTAGGAGAAGTGGAATCCAAGGCAACATGATGAAATGGATCCAGTCATACTTGCATAACAGGAGAACTAGAGTCACTCTTGAGGGTCTGCAGAGCAGAAAAGTGTTGCTCCATCAGGGGGTACCTCAAGGAGGAGTAATTTCCCCAACACTCTTCCTTGTTTACATCAATGACCTGGTGAAAGATCTCCCTGCAGGAGTGAAAGCTGCCTTATATGCAGATGACCTAGTACTCTGGTGCGCTGATGAAAATGTCACCACAGCAAATTATAGAATGCAGCGGGCAGCAGACATGTTAGTGTCATGGGCAGAGAAATGGCTTATCACAATAAACACAGACAAAACCTCCACAACACTGTTCTCCCTCGCCCCCAAGGACAAATCAGCTAACATACACCTAGGGACAACCGTGATCAAGGAAGAAAGCTACCCCACCTATCTTGGGGTGACATTTGACCAAAGGCTTACATGGAATAAGCATATTGAAAATGCAGAAGGAAAGGCCCGAAGACGACTAGGCATACTCAGAAAATTAGCAGGTACCAACTGGGGAGCAAATGAACGAAATCTAAAGAAGATTTATAGTGGAGTAATAAGACCACACTTAGAGTTTAGCTCAGCAGCATGGTCATCAGCTGCTAACTCACATCTGCAGTCCTTGGACAAGGTGCAAAATCAAGCTCTCAGGCTCATTACAGGAGCCATGAAAACTACACCAATAACAGAGATGCAGGAGGTTGCTGGATTACAGACATTGTCCCATAGAAGAGACACAAAAACCATGATCCAGATGGAAAAGTACAACAGTATGCCAACGCACCCAATGAAGGCAAGACTAGATGATCTGGGGCAAAGTCTACAGACAGGGGGTATGATGTGCTGGTGTTGTGGGTAGTGGGTTTCCCCCCTTGCTTCACCCTAGGCCTAGTGAATTCTGTTCATGAAAGGAGCGACCATTGCGGTGTTAGTCTCTTGGCCTAGCAAAACCTCTCATACCCCAAGATCGTTGTGCGTGGTGAAGAGCCACACCCTCCTCGAGGTAGTCCTGGTAACTGAGGGTGCGAATCCTCAGGCTAAACACAACGGATCTAGAGGAGCAAACCTCGATAATAAAACCGGTGCACTACACCGTACACGCCCTCTGTGGGTGGGAAGGAGCCAGATGGATACTGAACAAGTCTTGGGAGTGGGAACGAGTGTGGACTGCTCCCTGAAGATCGGAACCCATCGTACAGGCACAGAGACTCAGGACGTGACGATCCTATTGCCTTCAACTCTTGGTCACATGCCTAGAGCCTCGGAGAACTCGGCGTAACCAGCAGGCAATTTGGTGGCGGGGAAAGAGCACTGTGAGCCCTACCTTGGCTACGTATCACAAGGAGACGCAGAAACACCCCCTTTATCTCCCCCAGAGCTGGCACAGTACACTTCTGGCTTCTACCCGGGGCGTTAGGAAATCCACAGGCACCCCAGCATCACAATGCCAAGAAGATGACAAAGTTGGAATTTACTAACTCAAACCTGGCAGAGCAAGTCCTCCAACAGATGCGGCCGATGCTGGGCCCACTGGCGCGTGGACACGTCCCGATCCCCATCGAGACTTGCCCGGGGAGCCCACCCCGGCTCAAAAAAGCAGAGAAGGCCACTCTCCAAACCTCCGATGTCTTGCGGGCAGTGTTAGGATGTGCAAGAACATGGACAGGAAGACTCCACAACTTCTCCACTGAAGACACGCCCACGGCGACCGTTGCCTCAACTGGCTGTGTGTGGTGTACCCGGAAACGGGGCCTCCCAGTACTGAGACACAGTTAAGTCCCCGATGTCATTTATCGGTGCAGAGTTGAGAGAGATGGCTGAGCATCACAATCCCCCCTGTGTTGCAGCATGATCAGAACCCAGAATTGCACACTGAGCTTGGGGGGAATCACTTGGGCACCAGACTTAATACTGGCTCTTGACTGGATGGCCGCATGCAGGAGATTTCTACAATGGGGGGTTGGCAGGTGGTGGGTATCTGGAAGTGGCTCTGTGCAGGACGTGAGGATTCCTTGGGTGAGCCCAGAACCAGAGCACAGCATTGTGCAAGCTCTGCATAGTTGGAGAGCCCCCTGGATGACGGGGAATGCACAGTGTGCTACCCCACCTGTCCCCAACTGCTAACTTAGAACCAGAAGTGGGGTCCTCTGTATGCGTGCCAGGCCAGGATAAAATGCCTGGGAAAGAGACTGGAGCTCAGAACTCCCTAACTCAGAGTTGCAGGATGGCAGGAAAGACAGGGCTATTTTGAAGATAATGCAACCATATTTTCACCATACGAGCTCGGACGCCGCCTCGGTAAACAAGGTCCGCGCAGAGCAGTGACACCCCCAGGCTGCTTGCGAATAGTCTACTACTGGGAACATAAACAGATTAGGGATGAGCCCACTCTCCCGTTGAACAGGTGCTAAAGTCATAGATACTGGGCCAGAAGGCGCACCGGAAACCACAGTATCACGCAACTCGCTTTTTTTTTCTATGGAGAGTACACCGTCACTAGATGATCTGGCATTGGGATGTCTAAAGCGTAGCAGCTTTGTGCATCGGGGAAAAAGACTTATAAGACAGCATCAAGAAGACCTATCCATGAAGACAACACCACTGAAGCCCACC
Source organism: Oreohelix idahoensis (assembly GCA_024509875.1). Classification (NCBI taxonomy): domain Eukaryota; kingdom Metazoa; phylum Mollusca; class Gastropoda; order Stylommatophora; family Oreohelicidae; genus Oreohelix; species Oreohelix idahoensis. Next base: position 506,915 of record JAMPIV010001130.1, read on the forward strand.
CTATACCCTGTACCATGGGAGCAGGCCAGCAGTGCCCTCCAAATTAATACATCAGTCAGTGGTCTCACAAGTGGATGTGAGTATAATGATCTGCAAAAACGAAATGCTACATTGAGTATGATCCAAGAAAGCTATCCCGATCAATCATGGATACATGCCTATACAGATGGATCAGCAACTAATGCTGTTAGGAATGGAGGTGCCGGTATCTTTATCTCATATCCTGACAACCACTATGAGACTAGGCACATTCCCACTGGTAAATTCTGTTCCAACTATACAGCTGAGGTTCAAGCTCTAGAGCAAGCTGCAAATATGATTTATAACACCAACTCTGACTGCCACCAGGTAGTCATCCTCACAGATGCACTGTCTGTCCTGCAAGCTCTCAAGGGTGGTAAACTCCCGCATCTGAGAAATGAACTAAACAAGGTAGCTGCCAAAAAGAGAACCATACTTCAGTGGGTACCATCTCATTGTGGTGTACTCGGAAATGAAAAGGCAGATAAACTTGCAAAAAAGGGAGGAGAATGTGAACAAGAAGATAATGAAGTCACATACTTTGAGAAAAAGAGAGCTATCCAGACTATCAGAAGAGAACAGAACCAACCCAAAGACGACTATCACACTCTCGACCGGCAGGGACAGATAACTATTTTTCGACTCAGGACAGGGCATAACAAACTGAATAAACACATGCACAAGCTACGATTGTCTGCTTCACCACTGTGCACATGTGGATTAAACGAACAAACTGCTGAGCATGTTCTACAGGACTGTCCTCTGTATGACCAGTTAAGAAAGATATACTGGCCCAATGACTCAACACTAAACTCAAAGCTATATGGAGTTAAAGAGGAACTTCAAACAACAGTTGAATTCATCATGAGAACTCGTCTGACGGTGTAATCATCAAAGATGCGATCGCAAGAAGAAGAAGAAGATGCTTTGATGACGGGTCACTAGTACGACCCGCAACACATAACAACCATATCTGGCGAATTAAAATTAATTAACACTCAACTTAAACACTGTCCTTGACAGTTTTCAATATCTTTATTAAATCAGTTTTAAGTTCTGATAATGAAGCTGAGTCTAAGAAGTGCCATATGCCATATATCATTCCATGTCAAGGACCTTTGCAGGGCTCTTTCCCATGTAGTTCATTGGCCTTGTTGGGCCTGCTGCACCGCTTTTAGCATCCTCTTATCGTTCTCATTTCCTCGTATCTCCTGAATTACCATATCTCTTCGTTCCCTGCTTGATGCCTTAGACCACCAGCAGATGTCACCATGGCCAAATCTCCATCTATTTGTCTGTGTGTATCCGATTACCTCCTTTAGCTTGAGCGACTCTTGGGCAGCACCAACAGCTTCGTCCACTTTCCACTTCCTTACAGTTTTCAGTGTGGGCTGAATGGACTTAACTACATCATCTGCTGACTCGCACAGAAACATTGCGATCCTTGCCTTTCCTGCTTTGTATTCTTCAACAACTGACTTGAAGGGAAGCACAAGCTTTGCCTTCTTGCAGTACAGTGCTACGTCTGACAGACCTGGTGGTACTCCTAGCCATTTCCTCATGAACTTGTTGACCTTTTGCTCTATAGCTTCCACTGTACTGGTGCTTATTTCATATATAAGCAGTGGCCATAGCAATTTTGGTATCAACATGAACTGAAGGCACCACAGTTTGAACTTTCCTAGGAGTCTGCTTTGGTCTATGATCTGTAGTCCTCTGACTGCCATTTCTATTGTCTGTTGAACTGCCTTTGAGTCTTTTAATGAGGCATCATACACCCTGCCAAGACTTTTCACAAGTTCCTCAATGACAGTAGGGATTCTTTGGTTTGAAACCATGAATGTGACCTCAGATATCTTCCCTTTCCTGACTGATAGGCTTCTAGACTTCTTAGGTTTGAAGCTGACTAGTTCATCCAGGCGTACTAACATTCTCCGGGCCTGGTGTTTATCTGATGTCGGAATTGTTGTGTCATCCATGAATGCTTTAAGCGGTGGCATGTGACACCTTCCATTGAGCTTTGGACCTATTGCAAATCCTTCAGCCGCTTTGAGGATTACCTGCATAGCCAACACGAATAGTATTGGAGAGATGGTACATCCCATCGCAATTCCAACTTGTAGGTCAATCCACTTCGTTGTGTACTCTCTGGTTGAAAATCTGACAGAGAACCCTGAGAAATACAGCTTCAGCATTGCTGCAATTTCTTGTGGAAAATGGTACTTTTCCAGGGCCTGCCACATCTGGTGTGGAACTGATCCATACGCATTTGCTAGATCCAACCAGATCACATAGAGATTTGTTCTGTCAGACTTTGCCTTTTGAATTGCTTCCCAGATCATTGTGGCATGCTCTAGATACCCTGGAGTACCTCCTTTCTTGATGGTGGTGTCAATGTATCCATTCTGCAGAAGGTATGTGGTGAGCCTTTTAGCCATCACTGAGAAGAATATCCTCCCTTCCACATTAAGTATACTATTAAAAAAAAAGAAACGCACAGCTACTGAAGGCACACACAGCCATAATTTTGACATTCAATAACTTTTTAAATTTAATTGTTCAAATTTACACAAGAATACCTTAGGGTTCAACCAATCAATTGACAGTTGTTTTGCATCTGGGTCACGAGAGTTTTTTGGCGTACGGGCTTTCCTGTTAGTATGGTGTGTGGCCTCCTCTTGCATCGATCAGCGACTGGCATCTCCTGGGCATGGATGCGATCAGACGTCTGATGTGGGTGTGTTGGATGGCTGCCCACTCTTCCTCGAGTGCGTGGAACAGATCACGATGATTGGCTGGAGCAACGTCTCGGCGACAAACACGTCTATGCAGCTCATCCCACAGATGCTCAATCGGACTCATGTCTGGAGACAGGGATGGCCAGGGAAGGATGAGAATGTTGTTGGCAGTCAGGAACTGCGTGGTCAGTCGTGCACAATGGGGTCTGGCGTTGTCCTGTTGAAACACAGACCTTTGGGCAGCCAAAAGTGGAAGGACATGGGGTCGAAGAATTTCATTGACGTATCGTTGCGCATTCAAGCCTCCTTCAATGTGCACCAATTGACTCCTTCCGTTGTAACTGATCATTCCCCACACCATTGCACCTCCACCACCGTGCGGCGGAGCTTCATCAATGCAATTTTGGGCAAAACGTTCATTTCGCCTACGGTAGACCCTACGCCGTCTATCATGACGCTGCAACAAAAAGAAAGATTCGTCACTAAACCAGACACGTCTCCATTGATTGTCAGCTGCCCAGGGACGATGCTGGTTGGCCCAAAGAAGTTGATTTTGGCGATGGCGGCGCGTAAGGACAGGTCCTCGGTGAGGTCGTTGTGCCCAAAGTCCAGCATCATGCAGTCTATTCCAGACAGTTTGATCAGACACATGACGTCCTGCAGGCAATGACTGGGCAGTTGAGGAAGCTGTTGTAAACCTGTCTCTGAGGTGACAAAGCCGAATAAAGCGATCCTCCGCTGCTGTTGTCACTCTGGGTCGTCCACTGCGATGCCGGTCTTCAACTGAGCCAGTGGCTTGAAACCGGTGCCAAAGTCGACTGATGGTACTCTGATGCACGTTTAGATGCCTGGCAACCTGACTTTGACTTTCGCCTGCATGCAGTCGGCCAATAGCAATGTTCCTTAAATTTATCGATAGAGACGCCATAAATGTCTGCTTGAAAATGAACTGAATTTTGTGTGTGTAGTGTTATCCTTTTATAGGGTTTCAGTTGCGTAGTCAGTGAATAGTGTTCACCCCAAATTTTGTTGCTTTCACGTGCGCGCAACATGAGCTGTGGTCAAAAATTGCATCATAAACACTATTGACCACTGAGTTGTAACGATTACAAAAATGAACACAATTCAGGTCAACACGTGCATTTGACACTGTAAAGAACATTTGAGGCTGGTTTTTATATACCCTAGCACCAAATTTTACTTACAAACTCATAAAAATGCGCCCTCGGATAGCTATGCGTTTCTTTATTTGAACAGTATAGTTAAATTGGCCTGAACTGACTGATGTCTGTGGAATTTTGTTCCTTCGGGATGTGGACTCCATTCTTTGCTTACAAGCTGGTTTTTCCAAGCATTTTTCAGCAAATGGAGCAGCCGTTTCAGAACTTCAGGACATCTCTTATACACAACATATGGGACACCATTAGGACCTGGAGCTGACTTGCACCGTGCTTTCTGGACAATGCTTTCTATTTCTTGCATTGTTGGTGTTAAATTCAGCTCCTGGCTTACTAGACCACATAAGGCCTTCCATGCTACCGAGCGGCTCATCTTTGTGATCATCTGAATAGGTCATTCTTAGGTGTTTTTCCAGATCTTCTTTACCAATGTTTAGTGTTCCTGACCATGGCTGTTCAAACAGTTCTTTGGCAAACTTGAAGGGCTCCCTGAAGAATCTCTCCCTATCCCTCCATGTTTTCCTTCTTTTCCTGCACAACCTGTCTGCTCTACAAAGAGCATTATGTGGGCCTTTCAGGTGCTCTCAAACCTGTCGTAATCCTTCCTTCTCTGTGTCCACTGCGTTCTTGAACTGTTTTCTGGCATGCTTATTCTGTTTCCTGATCTCTTCTTTTCTGATTTGTCTTTTACTTTTCTGTGGTGGGTTACTTTCCATTGCCTCCCTGACTCCAAACACTTTGCGACAGTGAAGATATATTATGTCGCCGAAGATTTCCAGCTTTGCCTCCAAGCTTATCTGCTTCGGGTTGTTATCCAATTCTTTTGACAAGGCTTCGTCCATCTGTTCCCAAAGCCCTTTTGCACTGGTGGGTGGAAACTTGATTGCATCTCTTTTCCTGTCCAAGAAGTGTGTGAGATCATCATCAGGCAGATCAACTCAAATATTCTCCGCTCTGTGGATTGACTCCTGGCTGAGGTCTTCTAACATCTTACCCGTCATAACAGAGTGCTGTTGATCTACCACTGATGAGCTCCCACACCCCTTTTTCGTTCTGTGGATTTTCATGCCTCTCTGAGTAGAGAATTTCCTACCACAGGCACATGGAAATTCCAGCCGTTGGTCAGAACTCAAAGTCCGTGTAACTGGTCTGGTCGATTCCAATAAGTCACATGTGGATTCATCATTCTCCCCCCCCCCCCCACCTTGGTGAATTCAGGGGGCATCTATCATTAGTGGGTCCTATAGCAATTTTTAAAGCTTACGGGGTGCCAACCTGGTCAGCTGGTTCCTAGTCTTTCCCATTGTCTTCTGTCTTTCCAAAAGTCCATCGGTCTTAGCGATACAACCTTTAAATATTAGCACTAGACTGTATTTGCTTTAGTGCTCTTTAAATCTATAAGTATAGGCTTTATGTAATAAGATTTGTGACAGTTTTTTGTGTAGAAAGATGATTGTGAGGATTCTGACAGCTTTCTTAGAAAGAGACCATTGTGAGGTTTCTGACAGAGAAGAGACCATTGAGAGGTTTCTGACAGTTTTCTTAGAGAAGAGACCATTGTGAGGTTTCTGACAGTTGTCTTAGAGAAGAGACCATTGTGAGGTTTCTGACAGTTTTCTTGAGAAGAGACCATTGTGAGGTTTCTGACAGTTTTTTTAGAAAGAGACCAATGAGATCTGACAGTTTTCTTCGAAAGAGACCATTGTGAGGTTTCTGACAGTTTTCTTAGAGAAGAAACCATTGTGAGGTTTCTGACAGTTTTCTTAGAGAAGAGACCATTGTGAGGTTTCTGACAGTTTTCTTAGAGAAGAGACCATTGTGAGGTTTCTGACAGTTTTCTTAGAGAAGAGACCATTGTGAGGTTTCTGACAGTTTTCTTAGAGAAGAGACCATTGTGAGGTTTCTGACAGTTTTCTTAGAGAAGAGACCATTGTGAGGTTTCTGACAGTTTTCTTAGAGAAGAGACCATTGTGAGGTTTCTGACAGTTTTCTTAGAGAAGAAACCATTGTGAGGTTTCTGACAGTTTTCTTAGAGAAGAGACCATTGTGAGGTTTCTGACAGTTTTCTGAGAGAAGAGACCATTGTGAGGTTTCTGACAGTTTTCTTAGAGAAGAGACCATTGTGAGGTTTCTGACAGTTTTCTTAGAGAAGAGACCATTGTGAGGTTTCTGACAGTTTTCTTAGAGAAGAGACCATTGTGAGGTTTCTGACAGTTTTCTTAGAGAAGAGACCATTGTGAGGTTTCTGACAGTTTTCTTAGAGAAGAGACCATTGTGAGGTTTCTGACAGTTTTCTTAGAGAAGAGACCATTGTGAGGTTTCTGCAGCAGGCCCCCATTCATGAAGCCTGCACCCAATCATTCATGTGCTTTTACAGCATTGGTTTCTGAAGCAGTTTTTATTTAAATGATGAAGTGCCAGTTCCAAGCAAAACCTTGTGTTACTGGCCATATCACCTATATTGTTACCCTGGGCTGATACTAGGAAGCACAGACTATCACTGCACCCAACCGAGCATTTAGTAAATGTCAGCTAAGAAGGATTATGCGTGAGACTAACAGTTAAAAAACAAAGTCAAAGTGCTGAAAAAAACCCACCACCATTAGAACACATTAAGTGTTTTGGCGCAGGTTAGCAGCAAAGGTGTCAACTACAGTGGTGGCTAATGCTTTTAGGGATTAATAAAAGGACAAACAGAAACGCTTGATATTTATTGTCTTTTTCTTTTAAATTGTTCATACTATAGAAGTGCTTTGCTACAGGCGGTGTCTTTCTCCATTCCCATCTTGTTGGTTATCACCCTGAGGAAGTCTAAAGTTCATATAGTAATATTGCATATTTTAACAGAAGAAATCTGTAAGTTGTAATGTTATATTCCTTAACAGGTGACAGTTATCAGTTGTTTAATAACTTGTTAGCAAATACTCTTCTAGTTGTGTAGCAGTGTTTTTTCTTTTCTTTAGCATAAGAAATCTGTGTTGGATAGTTATGTTATGTTTATTAACTGCAGACATTTTTAAGTTGCAAAAATGTGTTAAGGAAATGAGATTAAGTAGCGTCAATTGTTTCATTTGTGTTCAAAATGTTTAGTATTTGAGTTAATGATAGGAAGCAGTTGCATAATGTTTATATTCATTCATACTTATTATTTACATTCACAGATATTTTCGAAAAGATAACCTGTTTGGGTTGGCCTGCTTTGAAAATATGCGAGTAGATAGTGAAATAGAAAGAGGGGCTCGGATGAAGTCAGTTGGTATTCTGTCCCTTTCTTATACCACCTTATATCGTCACATGCAATTTCTGGAGACTCAAGTGAGGTAATAACTGGATTTTTCGAATTTCTTTTTCTTCATTCCGTCTTTTTTTCTCCTGAAGTAAGAGGCATTACAGATTAAGTGCTAGTGCTTTGTGCAGCACTCTGGTTGTTTTTTCAAGCTGTATGTGTGTGTGTGTGTCATGGTTTGGACTTTGTCATAGCATGAGTGTTTAAAATATGTGTGTTATCATTTGATAGGTATAGTTTGAGTGTTTAAAGTATATCTGTGTTATCATTTGTTGTTTAACTATGTGTGGTAAATTTGAGTGTTTAAATTATGTGTGTCGCAGCTTGAGTTTTTAAACTATGTGTTTCAATGACACCAGACTGTGGAACAAGCAAAGACATCAACAGCAGAATGAATAAAGCAAGAACAGCCTTCGCTAGTCTAAACAAAGTGTGGAAGTCCTCAGTACAGCACAAACACCAGATTAAGACTATATGAGAGTTGTGTACTTTCTGTGCTTACAGTACAGAATGCTGGAGACAGAGAAGGAAATGTCCAAATTGTCCCCTTTCCACACAATCTGCCTAAGGAAAATTCTCTGAATCTTTTGGCCAAATACCATCACCAATAAAGAACTGCTTACTCGGAGCAACCAAGAGGACATGCACACCATCATAGCTGGGCAGATGCTGGGGTTAGGTTGGCCACGTCCTCAGAAGATACCCTGATGCCATCACAAGAACAGCTATGCTATGGACCCCTGAAGGAAAACAAAAGAGAGGCCAACCAAAAACAACTTGGCAGAGAACTGTGGAGGCTGAGACGCAAAGAATGAACCAGAGCTGGGGCACTGCACGGAGGATGGTCGCCAACCGAGCAAAGTGGAAGCAGTTTGTTGCTGCCCTACAAGATGCCACCAGGTGTGATGACCACTAACTGCTTTGACAGTTGGCGGCTAAGGATCAAAGAAGAAGAATTCAATAACAGTATTTTTCCATATTCATTTTTAACTGCCGTGTGTAGTTCCTGAGGGGTCTCTTAATGTGGACAAAGAAAGAATATGACTACTGCACCCTCTGGCATGCCCTACATTGTGACTAATATGAGACTGGCAACCTTATCATGTAAAATAGATAGCCACAGAAACCACCACTGAGAAGCATGTGAGTGTTTGTTGGAGAATTCCTGAAAGTGGAAAAGCTACAATAGTGGCTCCATGCTGTGTGTGGAGTGCAAAGGAAAATAATGAAGGGGATGATGATGAAGATGGTTTTTAATCAGAAGGCTTGTTCAGAATCCTAATTATAGCCATGAAGCTCTTGAAACTGCATTTTTAAAATTAGAAACTGGTCTGGCAGAATTATAACACAATAAATGTACGTGGTGATCATAAAGTATGAAAATGGGGTTGTTGTTGTTTAACTAAGGCTGCTGAGCTTCTCGCTCTTTTGCAGCCAATACCAAGTTGAAGACTCCTTGGTATTATCCACACTGTAGATCTAGGCTTTTCCTGTGGCTTTTCTGCCTTTACGAAACATGCTGAGTTGAAGTCATGAGCTCCAGTTTCTCTAGCTTGGCTAACATTTAAAGGATCGTCACATCTGGTCCCAAGCTAGGAGTAAGAAGCGTCTGGCATACTGTGATTCCCCGCCATCTAAGGGGGCTCTCCAACTATGCAGAGCTAAAATACTGTGCTCTAGTTTTGAGCTCTCCGAAGGAATTGTCACGTCCTGCACAGAGCCACTTCTCAGCTCCCCTGCTTATCATTGTGTCCATAGTGAGATCCTCCTGGTGCAGTCACCCAGTTCAAAGCCAAAGAATCACGTCTGGGGCTCAAGTGACTCCTCCAAGCTTAGTGTGCAATGCTGGGTTTTCAACAAGTTTCACCACAGGGGGAATCTCTGGAAGTGTGTGGATGATTTCAAGAGTCAATGAGGGTATAATTAGCCTCACAGACAGAGGTTCACTTCCACATATGTATATTGTAGCATTATGCATAGCTAGTGGTCATATAAAGATGGCTCCAGATATGCCTCCATGCATGAAAATGGGGTTTAAAAATAGGAAGATGTAAAAGTAATGGTTAAAAAAATGTGAAGGTAGCCCCATAGCAGATACTGCCGTAGAGGAGTGAAGTATTAGAGACTTCACAACACTAGGTCCAGCATCAAGAGGTGGGGTAACCAGTTCTCTTCCTCACCGCCTTTTCCTTCCCTAACCCAAAGAGCAGTCAGGTGCCCATTTACAGCTGGGTAGACTGGAGCATGTTGGTACCATGATTCAAACCCGACACCTTAGCCATGAGAGCACTAACCACTTTGTCAGTTCGGATGCTGTCATGGTAATACCATATAACCAGTAATTGTTATACCATGAAAGTAATTAATTTCAGAATTTAACCAGTTTGTTGGCAGAAAGGTTGTATAACAATGGAATCTATGCAGCAGCAAGGCACTAAAACAAGTTCATTGATTCATTTCCATTTTTCACTACCTCTGGAGCATGAAGCCACGTCTGCAGCTGATCCTCTTGCAGGAAGCCAGCACCAAAGCATTGATATGTACTCTTGCAGCAGTTTGTTTTACCTGATGATAATGCCAGCCCAATGCACGTCATGTTAGCTGCCTCCTGTGGTATGCTTGAGGGAACAGTAGTCATATTCTGTATCTTTTAGAGGCTCCTGGCAACTACACGGGGGTGCTAAAACAAGTAAACAGATGTAATTTTCTTAGAATCATAAGTTGGTACATGCCTAACTGAGATCAGTCCAAGAGATAAAAAGGCACAGATGACATTCTGCAGCATGACAGGCACTTTTATCAACACAGACGTCAGTAGGTGTGAAAAGTGAGTCCTCTTGCCATGCGTCTTCAGTGTTATATATGGTCAGTCCTGACATATAGAAGTTAGGATCGTACAGATAGTAAATAATAAAGAAAATCCCTGGAGGCTATAGAGAATGTCAGTGTGTTGTTGTCTTGAGATGATCGACTCGACCTCGAGTCAGACTTAAGTTACCACAACAACTCAATGCGAGACTCGACTTGGATTATTTTATTAGCGACTCGCTCGGGACATGCAGCTTCCTTATTTTCATTCATAACGCACTCTTACGGAGAAACTGAAAATGGTTAAGTTTAAATTTATATAAGTAATCAGTAAATAAAATACTAAAAATATAGGTTATTAATTTTATATTATTATTTATAATGACATGATTGTTCAAATAAAAGCAGTTGTGGCTATAAAAAGCTTTAGATCAAATATGAGACTCGATTTGAAAATAACTATTAGGGACTTGAGGCATGATTTGGGACTCCACTAGAAATTATTGTTAGAGACCTGAGATTCTATTTGAGACTTGTACTAAGAGACTTGTTAGGCATGGAAAACAAAATTCTTGCAAGCTTCCAGATAGATGAACACATATTTTGTTGTTTTTATTTTTATTAGTTGTTTTGCTTTCAAGCTTTGTTTCTATAAATGGAGTTGAGTATTATATTTTGGCTCTCGTATAGTGTCTGTGTTTGATTCTGCCTTTTAAAATTTAAACAGACATCAGTTGGAAACTCCTGGAAACTATTCTCAACTGCTGGCATTTTACAATGACCGAAAGGGAATTCTGCCCTCAGATGGAACTTCTGAAACATTGAAGGCACAGTCACCAAGATCCACACCCTCCACACCTAGTCAGGAGATTCTCCCAGAGATGAGGGTAAGTTGTTTGAGATAATGGCTCTAAATTATTGTTAGAGACTTGAGACTCGATTTGAATGTTATGTTATGATATAAACTAGAACTAGATGGGGAAAAGTAGCAAATCCATTTAATTTAAAATCAGATGGTTCCTAAAATAACAAATGCAGCTTGACTGGCAGAACCTAGTCAAAAGATGAAACAAGGGCAGTTGACCAATGCAGAACACTGCATGCACTAATATCAACATTAGGGTGTAGTTAATGGACTATTTGAACAGAATCGTTCCGCATAAAAATACTACTGTTGCATTCAGGGGGTCAACCCTGGTGTGTAATCTTAGCATGGACAATATATCTCTTGGTGTGGCTGAATTTTTTTCATGGCTCTTTGAGGATTTGGGGAAGGAAAGTGGGTGGGTGTGAAGAGAAATAAAATAAGTGCAGTGATTATCCAAGTTATGAAAACCTTTGGCTGATGGTTGGCTAACAAAATTACATTATTCCTGAGAGAATTATCAGCTAACTGGGAGATGAAAGTTGGTGGATGAGAGAGATTTAAAGTTGAACCAGGTATACATCCAGGTTCTTCCCTTTGTAAACTCATTTGGAAGGAATGCCAAAGAGAGCAGTTGGAAGTCTCTGTGAATTCATGAAGAAAGTCTTAAGATCTCTCCCTGTTTATAATGCTATGGCCGGCTGCATAGTGTTGGAGATTCTAAGCCATATTTGATACCAGCATTTTATGGAACCTATCCTGACGTATGGTAGTGAGTAATGAACAGTTAGTAAGCAGATAGGAAAAGCACTAGGGACCACGGAGATGTTATACAGAAGAACTTTAAATATACCATTTACATGCATGGAGACATATCTGGAGTCGTCTTTATATGACCACCAGCTATGCACAATGCTACAATATACATACGTGGAAGTGAACCTCTGTCTGTGAGGCTAATTACACTTTCATTGACTCTTGAAATCATCCACACGCTTTCAGGGATTCCCCTTGTGGTGAAACTTGTTGTGAACCCAGCACTGCACACTAACAGAGCACAGTATTTTATCTCTGAATAGTTGGAGAGCCCCTTTGGATGGCGGGGAATGAACAGTATACCAATCGCTTCTTACTCCTAGCTTGGCACCAGATGTGACGATCCTCTAAAAGCAAGCCAAGCTGGAGAAACTGGAGCTCATGACTTCAACTCAGCATGTTTCAGAATGGCAGAAAAGCCATAAGAAAAGCCTAGATCTACAGTGTAGATAATACCAAAGAGTCTTCAACTTGATATTGGCTGCAAAGGAGCGAAAAGCTGAGCAGCCCTAGTTAAACAACAACAGCAACAATACCATTTACAGCTAAAAAGAATAATGAAGATGTCCTGAAAGAGGCCAGTGAACAAAGGAAGCTTATTACTTATTGAAGAAGGAATCCACTGTCTTTGGACATCTTATGAGAAGAAGAAAGCTTCATAAATTGTGACAACAGGAAAGATTGGAAGTAAAAAGAGATAGAGGATGACAGAGAGAGAAATTACTGGACATTTTGACATCATGACATGGAAAGAAGTCAAGAACAGAATATATAAACAGTACTAGAGACAGAAAATTGCGGAGAGACATGATTGCATATGTCATCAGGCTCAGTACTTGAAGAAGATGATAAAAACTGGTCATTCAACACCTTGTCTGCAGTTACGTTTTGTTGTATGTGAATGCTGAGTGAATATCCCTTTTTCCATTCCTTCATGAGCGTGGCGCAACACTGCATTTGGTCACAGCACTCCACGTGCTCCATAAATTTATGTAGCAGTTTTATTTTTACATACTAGTCCCAGGCACACCCTCATCCTACCTTTCTCTGATGGAAAGTTTAGTGAAAAAGTGATTTTATTCTTTCCATTTCCCCCATAAGATTAAGTACACATTGTTTTGCTGTATGTGGTCAGACATGAGTTATCATATTTTTGTTGTTTGATCTTGTTAGATAACTCACCCTGCTGGCTGCTTCAGTCAGTTTATCAAGTTCTTTGGAGAGCAGATCTTTGTCCTATGGAAGTTTGCACTGCTGCAACGAAGAATCATATTTTTCTCACCTCCTCCAATTGGAGTGGTGTGCTACAGAGGTAAATTGCTTTCTTTTGACTTAAAAAAATTTTTAAAATTTTCTTTGTTTATTGATTTATTTAAAAAAATAACGGTTCTGTTTGGTTGCAACTCTAGGAAAGTTGTACATTAGATAGGCACTACCATGAACAGACATGGTTTTACACGTGTTTCATTTTTATTATCTTGGTGTCATCAGTGAAAATGAGAAATGAAGACCACTGGAAAGAATCAAACAAGAACCATCCAGGCTGCAAAAAAAATGTAAGCGAAGGTAGATTGGACATGCTGAGGAAACTAAAATGTAGCATTACAGGTCAGGCACTGAAAGGTGGGAAAAGTGGAAGCAGGGAAACCAAGAGATATATTAAAGATACTGACTGATGGCATGAAAAGAGATGAAATAAATAAATGTGTGTGATCATCAGCCTATACATCCAATGAGACACTGATTGATGTGTTTTGGTCTTCATGTAGGATTAATAGTTTTGCCGTAATGTTTATTTTAAAATAAAAAAAGACAAAGGTCATGATAATCAAGCAGCAAATGATAACCACTTTCCACTTGGAGAGACATATGTTTAAGTTGTCATCTCTTACATATTTCTTGGCAACAGAAGTGATGGAGTTGGAAGAACAAAACAGTGGTATCAATATATGGAGAACAATACAAACAACAACCAAGAAATCATAGTCTTTCAGAAATGGGTGCTTGTCCAGATAAATTGAAATGGTATGAAAGGATCACCAATGTGGAACATATGGTAAGAATTGCCATTGGACAGGTTACATGGTGAGGAAGTCAGATAATAACACTTTAACACTTTGCTGACCAAGTTCGACGTTTGTCAAATTTCCGCTATAAACCCTTGCTGACCAAATTCGACGATCGTCGAATTCGCACGATTATGAAAGCGACAGGGCTGCCGTATCAATAGTTTTACAAAATAAGCCTCATCCGGGTATTTGTAGCACTCCAAAATGGCTGCGCCCATGATTCATATCATGTAGCGGTGTTAGAAGCGGAAATTTGATTAAAATTTCATAATTTTTACTACAAGTGCCCGTTCTTCATTTTCGTCATGTGTGATGATGAAAACCAGACTTATAACAGATGATTCTGACTCTGGCAACAAATCTGGGGCTGAAAGTGATATCTCATGGCGAAGTAGAGATGGCTCACTGAATAATAACATTAGTCACAGCAGCGACAACAAAACTAGAGGTGATGTAGGTAGGTCTGAAGCAGGAGATGGGCATGGCACAAGGGACCATAGCAGGACTGCACATCAAAATAATCCTTGGAAATGGAGAAAGCTTGCTCAAAATTAACTTATTGAGCTTTCCATTCTTCCTCCATATGAAGAGCAAGAAGGTATCAAGGTAGACTTAACTGAATTCAAGTCCATTGATTTTTTTCGAACTTTATTTTCCTGACACTGCCATAGATCTGATCACTGACGAAGTGAATAGGAATGGTGAAAATCACCTCACTCAGCTCACAGGGAGGAATATATTTCAAGCAGCACCTGCCAGCAAAACATGAGACAATTCAGAACCGGCTCCTAAGCAGTTGTCAACCCTAGGTGTAAAAATAAAAGTCGCACTCACTGTCATTCAGTCACAGCCATCATTAATACCGTGTATGACCCCCTACAGCATCAATACAGTCTTGGCATCGGCGTCTCATGCTATTGCAGAGTGTCTCGAAAAATGTTTGGGGTATGGCGTTCCATTCTGCAATGAGTGCTCGCTCGAGATCATTCACATTGTTGATGTCATACTGGCGGACCCTTCTGTTCAGTTCATCCCATGCGTGTTCAATCGGATTCATGTCAGGAAAGTTTGCAGGCCGATCCAGTACAAGAAAAGGTTGCTGGGCTAAGAAATTCTTGGTAACGTTAGCTGTGTGAGGCCTAGCATTATCATGCTGAAAGATTCCCAAATCTGGGTGATTCTGGAAGAAAGGCACTATGATAGGTCGCAGTACTTGATTAATGTAGACGTTAGCGGTAACGTTAACTCTGAAAACATGAAGGGGAGTACGGTGGTCATGAGAGAATCCACCCCACACATGTACGCTTCCTCCTCCATATCTGTCATGCTGGACTACACACGCATCGGCATATCTTTCTCCAGGACGACGCCAGACGCGATTTCTCCTATCAGCAAAGGAGACATTAACCGGCTTTCATCAGAGAACATTGTTGATCTCCATCCCGCCCTTGGACGACGAATATTTTGTAGGGCCCAAGACAGTCTGTTGGTCCGGTGACGTCTGGTAAGGATAGGACCGATGCTGGGACGTCTGTTTTGCAAGCCAGCGGCGCGAAGTCTCCGTCGCACAGTGTTTGCGCTGACAAGTCTCTGAGTGCCAGGTGTATGAGCTGCTGTCTGAGTTGCTGTTTGGAAGCGATTGCGCAGATGTAACAATAGAATTTGGCGATCTTGAGCTAGTGTTGTTACACGAGGTTGACCAAGCCTGGGATGGTCATTGGTGGTATCTGTCGCCCGAAATCGCTGGTTCAGCCTCACTATAGTGGGCTGGTCACAATTGAAATGTCTGGCAACTTCTCTGGTCGCCATTGCACTGCTGAGCATACAAACAGCTTGCCATCACTCTTGTGACGACAGTCGATTCATGACAAAAACATTAACAGACTTTCTTTCGATGAAAACAGATAATGGCTTTTTACTCGCTGAAACTTGACTAATGCGTGTGCCAAATTTCAATGTGATTCGACATTTAATAAAGCCAGAATTTATCAAAAACCTTGTTTTGCACGTAGCACGCAAAATTTGAAGTAAACATCACATTGACAGTAAAGTGGGAATACATGAACTTCATCACTTGCACACTTTCCGGGTTTGAAAATCGCTCACTTGCATAAACATTTCAACAGTGAAAACATGTCACGATTTCGATGCATTTTTAATGGCGGCTAGTGTATATATACTCAGAAGATGTATAGCTACAGACAATAATTGAATGTGGGGTATCTCAGAAATCAAGAAACAATTAGAGTTACTTTATCCAATTATTACCCAGTGCTCCAACAACTAGAGGGTATAGGGAACACAGAAGACCACTGGCAACAAATAAAAAAATGTATGGAATGGGATTTGTGGAGAGGTTAATGGGGAAAAAAGAGAATTCCAGCAAAATATGTAGATAACAACGGAAAACATTGATAAAATAAGGGAAAGAAAAAAAAACAAGAAATTAGATTTAAACATAAACAAAACCAGAAGTTCTAGAACCACGGCTTGTGAACTGTTAGAGTGTCTGATTGGCAGAGTGGTTTGTATGCTGGCCTAACATGGCAAAAGTGCCAGGTTCAAAACACTGAGGCCCCATGCTCCAGTCTACATAGCTTAAATGGGCACTTGATGGCTGCTCTTGAATTAGGGAAGGAAAAGGTAGTGAGGAAGGGAACTGGTCACCAAACGTCTTGATGCTGGACCTAGAATAGTGAAGTCTCTGACACTTAACCCCCCCACAGCAGTATCTGCTATAGAACTGCCTTTACCTGTTGTTCTATAACGTTTTATTAATTACTGGATACAAAAAAAATAAAAATTTTTTTGTACTTTTGTTTCTTTAAATTGTTTACATTTTTCTGTTGTCTGGACACTATATCTTATTAATGTCAGATGTTCATTTTTAAACAATTAGTTTTTCAGCAAATTCCTATTCTAGATTCATAAATTAAAACTTTGGGGGGAAAAAAATGTGAGGGCAGTCCATGTTTAAAAAAGAGTAAGTAAAAGCAAGTTACTAAAAAATAATTGAAAATAATTTTTGTTGTTGCTTCAGTTTACTGTGCTTGCTGCCTGGCAAATCATTCAATACCTGGGCTGAACAGTATAGAATTGAGACCCCACTTTTATGTGAATGTTGCAGACATTGAAGCTTTGGAGAATGAAGTTGCATATGTGGCTTGTAAGTTTGTGTGATATTCTAATTTCTAATGATGCTTTTGTTGGAATCCAGGTATTAGAAATGATTCAGTGCTTACTTTTGTACACGGCTATTACTGATTGGTTATAGTATGCACATGCAGCATACATTGGTTTAGGTATAATATACACATACTGGATAAGTTTATTAGCTGTAATTTACCTCTGCTGATTAACCTTACCAGCCCTGATCCCCATGAGAGTTATCCCACCCTATAACTGAGTTATGAAAAAAACAAATTATATAAAAACACATATATGTCACAGAAATAATGATTACATAAAAACCACTGCACATATACCCATACAGTTTTAGGAAATAATCAATAATATGCTAACTTATCATTTAGTACCAGTATTCATCCTTACTATGCCAGTCATCACAGCAGGTGGATCCAATACCATCTGATAGAGGGCCCATCATCACTATCAGATCTACTCTCTTATCACTGGATTCTAAGTTGTTTTCAGGATACGTTTCATGAAATCTCAGTTCATTGTCGATGGTCAACATGATTCTTAACACTAAATGGCAGGAAATGACAAAACAATATCAGGTAGATCAACAAGTTAAAGGAAAACAGAAGAAGTGGACAGAAACCTGAAAAATTGTGATATAGCAAAAATAATAGTTGAAATGGGGCATGATGGAACGAGGAGAAAGTAATAAGTAAGAGTGTGTGGTCACAACGGGCTGATCACCCGTTGCCAGTCACTTCGATTACGGAAACAACAGCAAATGGGTTGATTTGCCGTTGCCCTAAAGACGCCACTAGGCGTGATGGGAAACAATGGCAAAGAAAACCTATCTGCTGTTGCCCTAAGACGCCACTAGGCGTAATGGCCACTGACTGCTTTGACGGTCTGTGGCTAAGGACAGAAGAAGAAGAAGAAGAAGAGTGTGTGGGAAAAGACGGATCAAAATATATTTGAGAGAAATTGGACTGTTATTAACCCTTTGAGCCCGAGGTTGAAGTTTCACCCAAAACCTCTCCCCGATGTTCCTAGGCGGTATCATAAAAACCGCGGTTCCATTATGACACTATTAACGGTTTGTCATCTACACGAGGAAAATTGCAATTAAATGTCACGGACCGTGACGGAGAGGTGACTCAAAGGGATCAAACCACGACGCATTGTTATTTCATTTTCAGACCAGAAGAGATTTACGGTGTGGTATCGAATTTTGCGTATGCGAATGTATTCCTAACCGTTTTAATATTTACTCGTCACATTTCTTATAACGGAGCTCAAGATGCTGGCCAAAATAGCCTTATAACCATTTAGGTAAAATCTGTCACGATGAAAGGCAAGTTTACCGTTGCTTTTGTGAGATTACGGGCTCAAATGAAACAAGAGTTCTGAATGCTCAGAGTTCACAGAGTGGTCTAAAATTTTGTCACCCCTTGAGAACAGCAAATATCGACGTTTGAAATGGTTGAATAATTACTAGTCACAGTTCTGCAAATTGTGTTTCTCAGGGTCTCTGATGAGACAAATAAAGAATTGGATTACTGCTCCCTGAGGTATGTCGTACAAGGCGAATAACGTGAGGTTATGCATGCAGCTGGCAACCCGTTCAAGTAAAAAGAATTGCTACAGATATCACTGCTGCAAGAACACGTAAATGTTTGGTGTAGGCTTCATGTAAGGGGACCAGATGTGGCTCCCTAGGGAGCACAGAACCACAGTTGTGGCAGGTCATCTTACAGGAAGCTAACACTAAAGCATGAATGTGTTCCCTAGGGAGTATAGAGTCACAGTAGTAGCAGGTCATCTTACTGGAAGCTAACACTAAAGCATGAATGTGTTCCTGTGGTGATAGTTTTTGTAGTACATTATTGTGCATGATAAGGTTGCCAGCCCCATACATAAACCTCATATTACACATCTCTTAGGACATGAAAGGGAGAAATAAAAATATTCCCTCTTTGTCTTCTCGGAGATCCCCGAGAACTGCACGGACAATACAAAATTGCACCAGTTTTATAAGCATTACATCATGTACTCTACTTCTTCTTCTTCGATCCTTAACCACCGACCGTCAAAGCAGTCAGTGGCCATCACGCCTAGTGGCGTCTTGTAGGGCAACAACAAATTGATTCCACTTTGCACGGTCGGTGGCCATCCTTCGTACAGTGCCCCAACTCTGGTTCATTCTTTGCATCTCAGCCTCCACAGTCCTCCGCCAAGTTGTTTTTGGTCGGCCTCTCTTTCGCTTTCCTTCAGGGGTCCAAAGCATAGCTGTTCTTGTGATGGCATCGGGGTCTCTTCTGAGGACATGACCAACCCAGCTCCAGCGTCTGCCAGCTATGATGGTGTGCATGTCCTCTTGCTTGCTACGAGTAAGCAGATCTTGGTTGGTGATGGTATTCGGCCAAAAGATGCACTGAATTTTTCTTAGGCATGTTGTGTGAAAAGAGGACAATTTTGACATTTCCTTCTCTGTGACTCTCCAGCATTCCGCACCATAGAGAAGCACAGAAAGCACGCAACTCTGGTATAATCTTAATTTTGTGCTTGTTCTGTATTGGGAGGACTTCCAGATGTTATTTAGGCTAAAGAAGGCTGTTCTTGCCTTATTCATTCTGATGTTGATGTCTTTGCCTGCCCCACCGTCTGGTGTTACTATGCTTCCTAGGTATGTGAAGGTATCTGTCTGTACCAATTGCTGATTCCTTACTGATATGGGCTCAGGGTTGCTCACATTGAGCGTCATGACCTCAGACTTCTATAAATTGATGTTCAAGCCCACCTGCTGGCTAAATTTATTAAGTCTATCCGTTTTTTCCTGGATGTGTTGATGTGAATGTGCCAGCAGTGCAATGTCATCTGCATATTCCAGATCTTCCAATGTAGAAAATGTAGTCCATCTTATTCCTCTTGGACTGCCCTCTGTTGTCTGGCGCATCACCCAGTCTATGACTGCCAAAAAAAGAGTGGTTGATAAGGGGCATCCCTGTCGTACTCCTGTCTTCACCTCGAAGGTTAGGTTGCTCTGCCCAACACTACATGTAAAGTTGGCATAGAGGCTTTTTATGATTGCCACTATGCAGCTTGGAATTCCATAAGCCCTCATTATTTTCCATAAACTGTCCCTATGTATGCTGTCAAAAGCCTTTTCAAAATCAACAAAATTTATGTAAAGCTGTCTTTGCCATTCTGAGCACTGCTCTTTAATGTTCCTGAGAGTGAATATATGGTCTACACATCTTCTGTTCTTTCTAAATTCTGCTTGTTCTTTCCTCAGTTTGTAGTCTACTGCCTTTGAAATTCTCTGTATAATTATCCTGCCTAGTATTTTGCTGGGAACTGAGAGAAGAGTGATTCCTCTCCAATTATTGCAGTCTGCAAGATCTCCCTTTTTGGGCAATTTGACAATTATTCCTTTGTTCCACTCTGATGGTGTTGTCCCCATTTTCCACACTTGTGCAAATAGTGGTTCTAATAGTTCTGCTGCTAGCTCAGGGTCTGTCTTAAATAGCTCTGCATTTAAGTTATCATGGCCCGGAGCTTTACCGTTCTTTAACCCTTTGATTGCTGTGATGATTTCTTCTTTTTGTGGAATGTCTGTATTTACATCTAGATCGTTTTCAGCCTCAGGAACATTCAATTGTGTCTCTGGTATTTCCTTGTTCAGAGTTTCTCTGAAGTGCTCTGCCCATCTTGTTTCCTGTCCCTCTGCTGTCTTGATGAGATTTCCTTGCTTATCTCTTACTAATGTAATATTGTTTGCACCTTGTTTTCCGCTGATGAATTTAGTTATTTTGTATACTGTGCTTTGTTCATTTCTCAGTGCTGCCTCTTCTGCCTGTTTTGCAAGATCGTCTAGGAAATTCCTTTTGTTGGCTCGGGTTTGGCGTTTAACTTCCCTGTCCAGCTGGCTGTACTGTTCGCTGTATAGTTGCTTTAACCTGGGGGACTTCGCTTCTGTTTTCTTTCTTTTCATTTCCTTTCTCATCTTTATGGTGTTTAGTGTTTCTGGTGTTATCCAGTCTTGCTTCTTCCTTTCCTGGAATCCTAAGCATGATTTGCTACTTTCCTTATATACTGTTGAAATGGTGTTGAAATTCTGGTCTATATCATCAGTCAATGTCTTTTCCTGGCTTTTGGCAAATTGATATCGTTTCTTAATGTCGGCCACAAAAGCTTTTCTGATAAGGGGGTCCTTCAATTTGCTGATGTCAAACCTTTTCTGTGTAGTTACAGTTGGTCCAGCCCTTCTTAGTTTCACTTTCAGTTTTGCTACTACTAAATGGTGATCACTTCCCACATCTGCACCTCTTCTTACCTTCACATCTTGTAATGCATGTCTCCATCTACCGTTAACCATGATGTGGTCTATCTGGTTTCTGTCCCGACCATTTGGTGATTCCCATGTTAACTTGTGAATTTCCTTATGTGGGAAAAGTGTTCCTCCAATGACCAGGTTGTTAATGCTACAGAAACTTATTAGCTTATCCCCATTTTCGTTTGCTGTTCCGCTGCCGCATTTCCCCATTGTTCTTTCATTATATGTATTGTGTGTACCAACTTTCACATTGAGGTCTCCCATTACTATAACAAGATCATATCTAGGTGTGTCTTCCATTTCTTTCTGCAGTTGTTGATAGAATTCATCCTTGACCTCCTCATCGCTATCATTCGTTGGTGCGTAGCATTGTATTATTGTAGTGTTGGTGAATCTCCCTCTCAATCTCAATCGTATCAGTCTGTTGTTGATGGGTTTCCATTCCAGTAATGTCCTTTCTATCCCTTTCTGTAGAATAATGGCTACGCCTTCACTGTGCTGTCCATCCTCTCTTCCAGAGTAAAGTACTGTTTCTCCTGTTGCTGTTTTAACTTTTCCTGCCCCTGTCCATCTGCTCTCACTTATCCCCAGGATGTGTAACCTATAGTTTCTCATTTCTGCTGTGACCTGTCTTAGTTTACCTGTCTCGTACATTGTCCTGACATTCCAAAATCCTATTCTTGTATCCTGTTTTGCGGTCAGGACATCCGTTTTCATGTCAGTGGCTTCCTTTCGGCTTTCACCACTGACAGTCATACGAGCCACAGACTCCGAATGTCCATCCCGCAGCAAAGTTTGTTCATTTGATGTTGTTTCCGTAACTTCATTATTTTTTTTACATAGACAGGGGTGTCAGCCCTATGCTAAAACCCCCAACCTGGAGGACCAGGGTACCAGCTTTTGTCTGACCCCTACCCACACAGACCAGTCCAGCTTGGTTGAACCTACCAGGAGTAAAACTCCCACTGGCATAGCTCTGGGGATTGTCAGGGTACGCAAGCTGCCATACCGCTACAAGGTATAGGTACCATTGATGGCAGATGTACTCTACAGACTAGGATAAACATTCATTTCTTAGCACAACCTCCATCTGCAATAAGTCTGACAAGTTTCAATATTCTGAGAAAGGCAGTAAGTTTACTCCAGAACTTCCCTACTAAGTGCTGAACAAAATTTAATAAACTACACCATTCTAAGGCAGTCATTTCACTATAGAATTCCAATCCTTAGTGCTAAAGAACATTTGACAAGTTACAATAATATAGTAATGGCAGCCATTTTACTCCAGATTTCTCTCTCTAGTGCTGAACATCAGTTCACGTATTACACTATTATAGCAAAGGCAGAAATCCTAATCCAGACTTCCCATCCCTGGTGCTATGGAACATTTGTCAAGTTACAATATTATAGTATTGGCAGTAATTTTACCCCAGACTTCTCTCCCTAACGCTAAACAACATTTGTCAAGTTACAATATTATAGTATTGGCAGTAATTTTACCCCAGACTTCTCTCCCAGCGCTAAACAACATTTGTCAAGTTACAATATTATAGTATTTGCAGTAATTTTACCCCAGACTTCTCTCCCTAGCGCTAAACAACATTTGACAAGTTACAATATTATTGTGAAGGCAGTCACTTCACACAAGACCTCTCACACGTTTTGTTATGCATCATTTCACAAGTAACAATATTATAGTAAAGGCAGTCGTTTCATTCTTTCCCTTTTAGACATCTTCACTATTTTACTAACACAAAGTGTATGTTCCACTAATTTTCCTTTCACGAAAGAACAAACTACTTCTGAAGCAAATGACTATTTATCAATTCAGACATTACCATCTAGCCCGTCCAGTCTGGTACTAATCACCACCCAACCGTAGCGCAGCTTTATAGCCCATTTATGGGAATTCAGATACGTGTGAAAATCCTTTGATGTAAACTGACCGGGACTGCAGGGATTAGGAATTGCTTAAGAAACCGAAATACTGGGACTGCGGGTTTAAAGGGTTAAGGGATGTTGCTATTTAATTATGGCTGCTGAGCTTTTTGCTGTTTCACAGTTAGTGCCAAGTTGAAGAATCCTTGGCATTATCTTCATTATAGATTTAGGTTTTTCCTGTGCCTTTTCTGTTGTTCCGAAACTTGTTGAGTTGGAGTCCTTATCTCCAGATTTTTTCTCGAGTGTTCTATCCTGGCTTGGTATGCATTTAAAGGATCCTCACATCTAGTTTAAAGCTGCAAGGGAGGAGTGGGGGAGGCATTCTGTTTATTCACCACCATACAATGGGGGTGGGGGGTGTTCCAATTTGCAAGAAGAAAATGTTGTGCTGTCCCAAGGAATTGTCATGTCCTGCTCTGAGCCACTTCCCTGCTCCCCTTGTCTGCTATCTGTTAATTGTCAAATCTACCTGCATGCAGCCAACCAGTTAAAAGCCAGAGCTAAGTCTGGGGCTCTAGTGGTTCCCCCAAGCTTAGGGTACAGTGTGAGTTCTCAACATGTGTCACCCCTGGAGGAATTATGATGTTAGGCTACTGGTGTGGCTACTTGATCCCTGAGCATTGGCCAGGCAACTCAAAGGTTGCCTGTTTCCAGGATATATCATGTGGAGGTGCTTCAGGATTTTCATTAGAGGTCTAACCCTGGAATTCATTCTGCTGTTGTGTGAATTCCTTTGCAATTCCTGGGAGTCGGAGTGGCTAAGAAGTATGGAGTCCACCTCAAATCCTAAAGGTACTGGCTTCGCTTTCCATTACAGGGAATATAATTTGTGCAAATTGCTTTCAGAAATTGTTTTCAGAAACAGTGGTTTCTAATGATGTCATACTTCCCCCTGATCTCCTGGGTAGTGAGATCGGATGCCTAGCCTTCTCGGATAAGGTTGGAAAAATAGGTCCCATGTGCAAGTTGCGTATGTTAAAAATCCCTCAACAGTTAGAAATTGTAAAGAGTAGGCCACATGGCCGCTGCCCTGGCAAAATTTAAAAATTAGGAAACCTACCCACCGTAAAAATATTTATAGAATGTGTGACTCCTGTATACACACACTGGGATCCTTGCCAGTGCTACAGAGTTTGTGCACTGTGCTGAGATCCTGCTTGTAGGATCTAAACGAGAAGATCGCAGCACTGTTGGAGTTGTCCGTGGGCAATGAAAATGGTCCTTAAAACCAAACCAAACTTTGCGTTCCACATTAAGGGATGCAGAAAATAAATAAATTTAGAGATAGGGGTATCTCATGAAATGTTGTGGTTGGCATGCAAGTTAGAGAAGCATACAGATTTTCAGAAGATTTATTGTAGTTACAAAAAATTAAGAATAGTGATGTTGTACTTTTTTATATTTAAGTAAAGTTTTATTTTAAAAGATTCTTGAACATTGAAACATATTTCCGTTTGTTTTCTGTTCCTAGAAATTACAGGTGCTGTAAAATGATTTTTTTTTCTCAGGTACAACAGAAAAAATCTTTGAGTCAAAGACCCACTTATTTGATATCTATGTGGATAATCAAAATGTGAAAGCTGCATCTTCGGCAATGAAAGATTTACTCAAAGTTACAGAGGGGGACAAGGAGAGACTGGTCAAGCTGAACAATCTAAGGTTGATATTGTTTATTTTTATAGTCAGTTGAGCTTTACAGCTTGTTTATTATTGACATAAGGCCTTGGGGTATCCTGTGTGGGGTCATCTCTTTGAGGCAACTTAGAAAACCATCATATTAACATATCAACAAATTGTATTTTAAAAATGCCAGTTTTGTGAAAGAACAGTAACATTTCACTTAAATTTAGCAAAACATGCATTTATATTTTATAAAAGCTATCTTTCACTTAAATTTAATCAAAATATGCAATTATGTAATAGAACAGCTACATTTCACTTTAACTTTAGCAAAATAAAATGAAAATAATTTTTTTAAACATTAAATGTTTACTTTTCACGTGATGATTTATAACAACAAAAATGTTTAATATAGGTTAGTTCCATTTTACTAATTTCAGTAAAACATACATATTGGCAGGGTGGTTAGTGAGCTTGCTTCTCAAGGTAAAGTTACTGGATTAAAAACTTGGTAGTGTCAAGCTCCAGGCTACCTTTGTAAATGGGTATCTGACTGGTGTGTGTTGCAGCTGAAGAGGTTAGACAAACCAGAAGACAAAAAGAAAAATCAGCTATAGTGACAGAATTGGGGTTTCATCTGAGTAGGCATTTAATGCCCAAACAGTGTGCACGTGCCCCATAAAGTCCATGGGGTCTCTGAAGAGACAAAGAATATAACTAGTGGTACCCCCCGACATGTCATAAGAGGCAACTAACAAGCTGTTGTGAATGGGACTGGCAGCATCATTATGTAAAACAAATTTCTACAGAAACCACTGTGGGAAGAGCACAATATATTTACCCAAATATACATAGTAAACTATGTTAATTTTATAAATACTTCTTTTCCCATTTCACCCCCTTATTGAGTCTGGTGCCATTACTGCAGCTGGTCCCTTTAAAAGAAGATAACCCTCAGTGACAGTGGATCAAAGTCATATTGGACAAACAAGTCATTAGCATTGATGAGTGTGAGTAGAGACTCTTGCGACATTATGTATTGCTTTGTTCAGATACAAGTGGTACGGGTAAATTTTAAGAATGTTTATTATTTCAGGAACCGTCCTCCCGACGTCCTGTGGTAATAGTGCATTAGACTTCAGGCTTGACACTCCGTATTACTGTGGCCTGCTGAGTACCCTCCAGGGTTCTCCTTGCATATTCCGTTTGAGGAATTATAGTATATGTATTTAAGTTTGGCCAGTCACACACAATCTCCCTGGCCCGCACCTCAGGTACTCATTAACAAGGCCTAACTTCTTGGCACGATTCACAAATATTTATTAACACATTACTCCATTTGAGTATGATATGACATCGTAGCTTTTACTAGCACATGTCTGTACTGTCCTTGATTCTGATACTCTCCGTTTTAATGGAACACTCAACTTACGTGCCCAAGAATTCCATACACACTGCTAAGACTAATCTGACATTATACTGTTAGATGAAAGCATAAGGCAGTGATGGTAATCGATCTTGCAGGTGAAATATAAAGATGCCCAAAGGCAATTAACACATTTTAAAAGCAGGTCCTACTGGACACATTCCTTGCATACTGGTCAAACAACACAAGCAGACTGCCGGTTAGAGACGCTAGCTTGTCCCAAATCAAAACTCACGTCTGCTGTCAATTCAAAGCAGGAGTCAAGACGTCACTTCCTGCAACCACGGGATACCGTGTGTAAACAATATATATCAGGAAGTGATCGAATACAAAACATGATATGATATTTACTCATATCATTTACTCCCCCCCTGGATTAAAATAATGAAAAGGAACTTTTCATTATTTTCATAATACAATCTTACAAGGTCACTGGAGAAACCATATGACAATATCCAAATACTCAACTGTCATCATTATGATAGCACCTAGAGGCGTGCTCCATAATCGACAATTTAACACACAAGGTGTGGTATTTAGTAATAACATAACTAAACCCATTATCGTTAGCAGACGCTCTTTTGACACAAATGTGAGGTAACTACATTAATTAGAAGGCAGTGAATAAAAGTCAATATGTCAGTCATGGCACTCACACAGCATACCATGTCAACAAACGCCCTAAGTCGTGTCGATATGTAAGTCTACCTATCTATCAAATGAAATGCATAATAAGCAATCAAAGACAGAATAGAACAAATGAGGCAGACAAGTTAAAATATAAGTGGTGACTGTGACAATATGTCAAAATAATTATTAACATTTGTATGTATGCAATGTCATGTGGTGAATGACAATGTTAATGAGATGTCATATGAAGATATATTACTTAATATCTACACATATGAAAGATATAGGTCATACTAAGTGTAAGTACGAGTGTAATTCAATTCATATAATGATACACTAATGAACCAATGTAATATTCCGAGTGTTATTAAAACTGGTCATGTTAGACCATACACAGTTCTTCCTGTAGAGGTATTTAAAAGAATTAAAGTTTCAGTGAGTCACTAGTTCGCACAACATTGTTATTGATCCTTAGTTAAGTATATATGGCGGAAAGAAAATGTTCATTGAAGAAAATCCATTTTCCATCTATGTCGGTTGTTGATGTTTGTCTTCCATGGAATAGCATATACAGCACAGATACTATTGTTCATTCTGTACTTGAGAATTTCATACGTATATGATGAAATGTAATTTCTTGGTTATGTCCCTTTTTGAACTTTGTAGTCAGTAATTTTAGTTACTTCCCTTTTTACACAACGTTTGAGACAGTTAATTAGTGCAAAAAGTTTTGGAAAATGCAGCAAAGTATCTGAATTGCACCGACTTGGATTGTTATACTGCCAAAAGTCATTGTACAAAGTGCATGAAGCAACGAAGTATTGTTCTTGAGCAATTGCATTAGACATCATATGACGAACGCTTGAATATATATCTTGATTTTGGATGGACAGTAATTCATCATCATCATGTTGCTTGGCATAGTGTCTCTAGTTTTTCAACCGGTATAAGTGCATGACGAAGCAATGTGGCTGTAATATCTGAAGTATGCAATATATGAGTTAAAAGAAGGCATGTGCCTTAGTTCATGATGCCACCTTTGCAAAATAATTCCTGACTTGTCCCAAAGGAAGTAGTGTTATTATTGAGCATCAAAGTTGGATTGAAGCAGCATTTGCGGAGACAACTGGCGATAGCGGATGCTTGACACATCTGGATAGCACATCGGCCATGACGTTCAACTTTCCTGCGATGGGTTTAATCTGGTAATTATAGGGTTGAAGGGCCAGTGAGGCACGCGCTGCTTTAGCATTCTTGAATCTCGCTGTTTTCAGGTAAGAAAGTGCCCTTTGGTCTGTCTCGAGTGTAAAACTTGCACC